>CM031237.1:189065343-189098812 GCA_018340775.1 Taxus wallichiana var. yunnanensis | reverse complement strand
AGCATGATGACATGGCATTAATGTCGAGTTGTTGGCTGTTGGTACACGCAATGCTGTTAGTGTGAATAAATGAAGGGCTTTTATAAATAGTTGGATTTACTTGTCATTTTTACTACCATACTTTTTTTACGCATGGATTTTCTCGTGTTCCTTCAACCTTAAAACTCGATTTGATCTTGTGCTCGATTGTGTGACTCATTTTTGATTATTTTTCAAACTAGCTGAAGGTATTTTCCCTACCCTCTTGCTTGTGAGGTCTTTTGGATATGTTTTTATAGTTCCCTTTTGATGTTCTTCTTCCTTTCCCGCTTTTCCCTTTAGGGTTTGGGGTTCAGATTGTGTTCTTCATATTGGGTTATATTCCAATATAAATCAGTAGTTTAGGATTCACCCTTAGGGTGTTTTACTATTTTATGCCTTGCAATATGCCTTTTTTGTTTTAAAATAAAAAGAGAAGAATATAAAAATCCTAATTGTATAAATAACTGAAAGTTTGCATGTCTCGACATCACAAAATCCTATCCCTCTATTTCATGTTTTACGAGTTTTTACAATTTCTAAGTTCTGTAAAGTGTCGAGTCTTGAGCATGCCAGAACCTAACATCTTCCAACATTTGATTTCCAAAGTGTCAGGTCGTGCCGCAGGTGTGTTCGACATCTTCCACTTTTCGCAGTGTGTTGAGTATTGTAGTGTGTTCACATATTCCAGTTCCAATGTTTTTAGGTTTCTACAAGTGTCCAACACCTAATATTTTCTAACACACTCAGCTATCTATCAGGTTTTGCAAATTGTCTGAAAATCCTAACTTCCGACACACCGTCGGTAGTGCATCGGGTCTTTGGGGGTTGCTCAACAAGTTTTCAAGCCCAATGTTCGGAAACCAGATGATCAAGGCATTTCTCCTCCAAGAATCCTCATGTCGGATCCTAGACCATCACAGGATAGGTCAGATAAGTCAGGGAAGATGAAGTAAAAATTCAGGGTGGTGGAGTCTCCTTCCTACATTGATTGTAATTATGACATCCGGGATACAGAACTCGAAAATATAGACATGGAAGATTTTTGGAATAGAATCAAGGATTCTTCCCAAACCCCTTGGATGAGATCAATAGATGGCAGTGACATCCCTCTTATAGTAGGATTCCCCATGTCTGCTCAGTGCCCCGAGTTCATCTTGGCATGTGCTTTGAATTATGACTCGCTTCTTCTCGTTGGTAGAAATCAAAGGGAGAAGTTATAGTTTTGTTAGACGGAGGTTACTTCGATGACCTTCTCAAATTGCCTAACTTTGAGGAGTATGTGGATGTGAATCTTCAATCAGCTCAGAAATCCTGGGACAATGACCAGGAAGATTGTATTAAACATGTGAATAAGAAGTTCCTGATCAAGGCCAAGTCGGCTGTCTCTAGGTTTCTAAGATTTGTTCCTAGAAGTGATTTCATTCATGAGATCAACGATATCATTACCTTGTTGAGCTAGGTTATTGGATTTCCTGAGTCAAATATTTTCCAAGGATGGATGTACCAATTCATGGTCATCATTAAGAAGAATCAACGAGGATTGATTGGGGTAGTATCATCGCTGATGAGGTAGACTCCAGATGAAAATAGTCATTTCTATGGAAAGTTTATATGTCCTCATATGTCACCTATGCGCAAAGAATGGTATGAGGAATTATCTCAGATTGGACACAAAGGGGAACAAGGTAGCTGAACACATTTATCGGTATTTTCCTTAGCTAACAAGAAAGGGGTCCGAGGACCAATTCAGAAGAGTAAATGATGCTTTCTTTTACGAGAACATCTACAGGATGAACCCCGAACTGAGGAAAACAAGAGTCTCTGATGAGGCATGGGCTGAAGTTTCAAAATGGGGTTGTGTCTTCTTAAAATTTAAGAAGTTCACGTACCTTCGAGTGGTCATGTACTCGGGTGATGGTTTCTAATTGCCTCGGATACCTGGAGACAATCTGATCTCGATTGAGTTGGTTAGGAAATTGTTATATTTCCACAAGTTCCAATAGAGTAAGCACAAGGCCATCATATCCTTCCCAATTTCTATTAGAAAGGTATACCTACTCAACGGTGGTAAAAGACAAGAACATAGTACACGAGCTTGAGAAGAAGTTAAAGAAGCACATAAAGAACAGAGATATGTGTTTGACTTTTGAGGAGTTCTTAAGTCATATGGAACCCTATACCTATATGTTCCTAGCATAGAAGACATCTCGATTGTCCTCGTGATGAAGTTGCTATCCATAGAAAGGATCATAGCAGGTTAACACTTGAAGAGATTTAGACACTTGAGCTCATTGACATCCCATAAGGTATAAGTGACAATGAAAGTGTTCTCGATGCTTCATATGACAGACTGAATGAGGATCAGTATGTTTTCCCAGCTATTGATTGGTCTATCTGTTAAAAGCCTCTATTGCGGATAGATCAGCTCCGATTCTCCCACACACTAAGGCATGGCTCCTTTCTTGGGGGATGAGTTACAAAGAAAATATTTTTTCAAATTTGGTTGCTTTGGAAGTAGGGCCTCTGTAAATGAAAAGGATAAGAGCTCTTCTCCAGCAGAGCCTATAAAGGTCAAATTTGTCAAGAAGGGAGGAGAAACAAGAAGCCCCTTCATCTATCACTCTAGCTAAGATGGTAGAACATACCAGATTCACCAACCCCAAGAAAATAGGGAAATCTCTCTTTGGAGGTAGAGGTGAGTCAACCTCTAATTTCACCTTTTGATGATTTCCCAACATAGTAAGTTTATCTCTCACTTCTTAGGCTTTGGCTTGAAGATCTGCACCTCCTCCTTTGCAGCAACCACTTACACCTCCTCTTTCTCCATCTTCTTCATCAGCCATGGTTAGTATCTTCTCCAGGTCTCTCACCTCTCTCTGTTGGAACCAAAGTGACTATATATATGCCTCCTCCTTCTCATGCCTATTTTCATGGAATCCTTCACCAAACTTGTGGTTATTCCCACTCCACCAATGATTCTTCCTCCACCCGAAAGTGTGACCTAATCAAGCTGCAATAATGTAGCAACTTCTTATGGCATGCCTTAATGGTTGCTTGATGGACTACGAGGAAGAGGAAAGTGGTAGTTCCCACTAATGTGACCTTTGATTTTAGTTCACTCAAAATAGTTTCGAGGGTTTTAGTGAATGCTTCGGGGCACAAATTTATAGAGATAGCCACTCCGTAGCTGACAAGACTAGAGAGGACATAATGGCCTCTGAATATCAGATAACCATGGTCGATCTAGGGAAGGTGATGGTAGAAGGAGCACAACAAGATGCGGGAGATGCTTTATGAGTGTGCTATGTCGAAGTTAAAATAAATAAAGGAAACCAGGATGAGCTTAAAGAGAAATTGGAGCAGTTGACCAAAGTGTTACTCAAGCTCTCAAAGCCTCCTGAGTCAACACCATCATCCTCTACTCCTATCAGGTTTGATTTCTCATCAGTACCCATGATTAAGAAGATTAATGAAAAGGGGAGAGCGGTTGATGAATGGACCCAAAGGCTACTCCTGCAAGGAAAAGAAGTCATCAAAGATACTTTACATGGAAGTCTATCAATCTTTAGAGGATATAAAGAAATCTGAGAGAAAATGGATGATGAGTTTTCAGCGGAAATGGGAACCTAGAGTTGACTTTCGAAGCTCTCCAAACACTGAAACAGATTCCATCCCACATCTTGGTCAAGGAGGGCATCATTCCACATGGGGATAAACATTTTTAGCTGACTAAAGCCATCAGATTCAGAATAAAGATTCTCAATGAAGCTTGCAGCAAATTAAGAGAATCAAGAGATCAATCAGGTGATGGCGAAGAACGACTTAGAAGAAGAGCTAGTCAAAATATGTGCTAAGGTGTTGAGTGAACGGCTCGAGTATCTTACCTATTGATGATATTTACAACGAGATCTAAGAATCAATTCAGCTTGAACCAACTTACGGATTTGGCATGGAAATCATTGACAGGTTTGTGAAAATCAAACATTCTTTGGAGACCCTAAGGAAACTCAACAAGAGATTGAAAAACCTTCCAGTAACGTTAGTGATACTCAAGAAATATGTGAAGTTACAGTGATCATTCCACCACACCCGACGAGAATGAGATGTAGGGTATAATCCAAAAATTCCAAGAATTTCAGAACAAGCAGGCTTTATTGGAGGAAGATAAAGATGATGATACAAAATAAGCACAATGCGACATGTCATTTCAATCTTTAAATCGACATGTATTTTTAATTTTTGTTTCGTCACATAGGAAGAAAATTTTGACTTGGTATCTTGCGTGATAGTCAAGAAAAATAGGACTCTCTTTTAAAAGACTATTTTCTAGGATTTATCCTATTTTCTCTCAACGCCTTTTATTATAAATTAGGGTTTCTTATGCATTCCAAAGGGTTGAGATTTTGGAATATTGAGAACTACTGCAGAAGAAGAAAAAATTTGTGTTTTCTTTTAATCATTTGAGGAATAGAAATCGATGCTATTTTTGCAAACTTTGTGTTGTGAGATTCATCTCTCTTAAGATATTGTTCTTATGTTCAGGATCTTAAGCTATTCTTTGTTTAGCATTCTCAATCATTTCAATCATTTCAAACATTACATTACATTTGTTATCTAGAACTCATGATTATTTCATGATTTGTGTTTTCTTGAAAGAAAATACGTTCCCGTCATTTCCTTTCCATTGTGTATTCCTTTACATCCATTCTATTTGAAAAACATCAATATCTTTACCTAGCATAGATATGGACTTTGGGATTCTCTCCCAACCCCACTGGTTAGATTAATGTGAATACTGTACATAATATTTTTGTTGTGTTTTAGATTAGTAATAAAAGGAAACCTCGCCTTTATCCTTGAGGAGGATTTAATCCCATGTCTTCGTGGTTGAACCTCATATTTTGGCATGACATAATATCCAACCAACATTTTTTGGTGACTCTACTAGGGATATACAGATTGATAAGACTGAGCTTATCCTTTTGGTGTCTAAATGACTAAAATATTTGCCTTATTTTTAAAAAGATCCATTTTCCAGATTCAACGGCTGGGAATATCTTCTTCACTCGGTTGTAGAGCCAAGGGTGAAACCAATCCATTCTTTGATCTGCTTCAACAACATAATTTCAATTTTTCACCCAACAACGTTGCATCTAGCCGGCCAAAAAGTTCTTCACCCATTCGAAGGAATTGGATTCCTTAAGAACACGAAGTCTCTACAACTTGTCGTGCATTATTCTTTCCAGACATTCAAATTCCTTTTCACACTTCATTCAGAAGAATGGCAACACAACCTTTGCCTTGGGGAGCGAGTTATTGGTCCTCTTACCCTTACTCCACCATTGCATGACCTATCTCATGGATCACGAAAAATATTCCTAAGTTCAATGGTGATGGGAAAAAACATCCTGACGAACACATTGCCTCATTCTTTGTTGCATGCGGTGTTCTTGGGGTTACTCACGAAGATGTCTCTGTTTGACTCTTCGTTGAAACATTGCATGGTGTAGCTAGAATGGTTCTATCATCTCCCAAATGCATGCATTACCAACTGGGCTACCATGAGATCTGTATTTGAAGCAAGGTTCAAACTAGCTGAAGATTCTCACGCCTTGTTAGCACAGCTTACCCACATGAAGAAGAGTCTTACGAACCCATGTGGGACTTCATAGCCAAATTCAACAAGCTGATTCGCAAGATTCCAAATCATGTTGTTCCTACTCTTGAGAATCAGAAATGTTTCTTCATCAACGCTCAACCTCCGGATGTAAGATTCTTGTTAAGAAGATATATTATCCCTAATTTGGCCACCGCTCAAGCTACGACCACCAAAATAGAAGATGATCTTATTCTTGAAAAGATCATAAAAGAATCATCCAAGCCTAAAAATCAGAGTTCTTCTCAAAATACTACTAATCCAATGATTCAGAAGATGGATAATGACTTGATCGCTTTGAAAATCAAATGTCTCAACAGGTGAGCAACATTCCGTATCGGGATATTTCTAGGTGGAATTTGAATAATACTAATGGTGCTCCCACAAGAGATAGACCATTGATTGATGCTCAACCAAGGATGGCTATCGAAGCTCCTCCTGTTAATGCTATAGTAGAGATAGTTGAAGAAGAAGAACAATAAGAAGAAAAATATTCTCACAAAGCTTTTGAAGCTTTGGGATACGCTGATGAGTTTTATGACATTTCACCGTGGTGACTCCGGATTGGGTATTTGGAATACAAGGAAGATGGATGTAAACATGATGGTCAGTCATTTGCGGTCTTTACTCGATCCCAATCTCAGAATCCTAGAAAACCAGTTGAAGGCTCTAAGGAGAAGAATAAAGAAGCTCTTGTGGTCATGGCCAAGAGAGGCTCTCCTATTTCAACACAAACTAAAAGGGAGATAACTAAAAGGTAACAACTTCTTCTCATTCTCCTTCTCCTACTCCCAAGACTAGTACCTCAGCTCAAACCCATATAATCAAAACTGAGCCTACCATCATTCCTTCATATATTGCTTTTGACATTATTGACCATGCAAAAATAACTAAGATCCAGATGTCAGAAGCAGAATATGTTCAGTCAAATCTTGAGCAATTTGAAAAGCTTTCCAAATTCATTAGAAGTAAGGTTGTTGTCCCTTCATCTTCAAAAGTCATTTTTTAAAGTCCTAAACAACCTTCACCTTCGACCAATATGACCTCTGCTTCTTCTCCAAGAAATATCAAACCATTTTATTTATCTTTACTCATAAACGAGTTCAAACTTAGTAATTGCATAATTGACTTAGGAGCCTCTATATAGCGTGATGCCCGCAAAGTAGCTCATGCCCTTGGAATTACTTTGACTAAATCATACGGACAGTGTTACTCCATGGAAACCAAGCAAGTTCCTTTGATTGGTCAAATCAAAGATGCACAATTTGCATTTGTCGCCTTCTCGGAGAAGAGAGTAAAAATGACCATTCTGGTTGCTGATATCCCAGCTGCTTACGGTATTCTCTTGGGAAGAGGTTTTTGTAAAGATGTCGGAGGGGAAATCAATATGGACTGGACCAAGGCTAAAATTCTAGTTAATGGAGTTCCTCGTATTCTCCATCCTGAACCTCAAGCGAAGTATTTAGTCACTAAATCGGATGACCCCAAGGCTCAAATTATTTTCGAAGATGCTGGCTTAGGGAATTATTTCATGACATCAGAGATACCAGTTGTGGATGTTAAGGAAGAGGATCCTAATGGAATTTGGACCCTCAAGTTTGATGGGAGCTGTTCAACTACTAGATCAGGTGCCGGGATAGTTCTTATATCTCCATATTTTGAGATCTTTCCCTTTGCTTTCAAGTTGCAGTTTGATAATACTAATAACACAACTTGAATATGAGGCTTTGTTATTAGGTTTAGAAATGGCAAGAAAAAAGGGAATCTGAAACCTCAAAGTTTAGGGAGATGCAGAGCTCATTGTAAATCAAGTGAAAGGGGTTTATCAAGTGAAAAATGATCACCTAAAGCATTACAGGAACAAAGTATGGGACAACATAGAATGCTTTGATGCTTTTTCTATCAAGGTAGTTTTGAGGGATTATAATGACAAAGCTGATTTGTTGGCCATGTCTACATCTCTTCTCCTTCCTCATCCATAGTTCAAACAAGACACGTACACCATCGAGATTGTGTACCATCCCAGTGTTCCAGATAATTCAGCACATTGGCAAGTATTCAATGATGATCAACAGGTACTATCTTTCCTTGAAAAAGTCGATTTTAGTGAACTATATTTTGAAGGATCAGAATCAGCTTTCGCAAATTTGTTTCAAGTTCATATCAAGAGATTGATGGTGAGTTCATTCATCTTAAAGGCAACAAGATTAAGTAAGGGATTTGTTTCTCTATAAGGTTTGTTTGATAAGCATGACCGATTTATTCAGGGTAAAAGACAAACTAAAGGTGCTTCCTCGTCAGAAGTAGATCAAGTTAACCTGGGTTCCATTGATCAACTGCGGATGGTAAACATCGGGAAATGTTGTTCCCCTAAAGAAAAATCAAGATTCACTTCACTCTTGAAGAGATATATGGATGTTCTAGCATGATCATACGCGAATCTAAAGTCTTTCAAGCCTAAAGATGTGTAACATAGCATTCCTTTGAATCTCGAAGTTAAACCCTACATGAAGAAGTAGAGACATTACAACCCCAATATCTTAGGACTATTCTTTCATAAATTTAGAAAAATTTAGATGCAAGGATTATCTTTACGATCCATCATTCCACCCGGTTGCGAACATTGTCCTGTGAGAAAGAAGAATGGTGAAATCTGGATTTATGTTGACTTTTGGAATCTTAACCAAGACTCATTAAAGGAAAATTATTCATTGCCCATCATGGACCGTATTATAGGCGGTCCACCGGGAAAACGTTATACATGCTTGACTGATTTTCAGGATATAATCAAGTTAAGGTAGCTCGAAGATCAACATAAAACAACGTTCACCACTCCATGGGGAACCTTTGCTTATAGAAGGATTCCTTCAGTTTGATCAATGTCGAGGCCACATTTCAGAGAGCTATGGACTTATATTTTAGGGATTTAATGGGCAAGGTCATAGTTGTGTATTTGGATGACTTGATGGTCTTCTCTAAAAAATGAAGTGATCATTATGATCACCTAGAATAGGTACTCTTAAGGTGCAGGGCGTCACGGGATTTCATTAAATCCTAAAATTTGATTTTGGAGTGAGCGAGAATTCTTGGGTCATATTATGACTAGAGAAGGAACCAAGATCAACCTAGAGAGGGTGAAGGCCATTCAAATCCTTACCCTACCCACAAGAAAAACTGGGGTGCACTCCTTTTTTGGGAAGGTTAATTTCCTAAGAAGATTTGTACCTGATTTTGCTGATAAAACCAAGGATATCCTTGGGATGATGAAAGGAAAAATCCATTTTGATGGAGCACTAAAGGGAAGCTTGCTTTCAAAGAAGTCAAAAAGGAAATTGCACATGCCCCATTCTAGTATGTCTAGACTTCAAAAATATTTCATCATGTACAGCTATGCTTCTTCTCATACAGTATCAACCATCTTGATGCAGGAAAATGAAGAAGGAATTTAAGCTCCCATCACTTTTATGAGATTCCCAATCAAAGAACATGAATTGAAAATGTCACAAATTTAAAATCATGCTTATGCGGTGGTGAGATCAGTGAAACATTTCATGTATTACGTGTTGAGTTCTCATACCCTCGTTCTTGTTCCTGATACTGCAGTTAAATCCATTTTGACTCAACAAGAGCTAGGTAGTCAATAAGGTAACTAGATAGCTAAGGTCCAAGAATATGACTTGGACATCAGACTGACCAAGTTGGTATGAGGAAGGGGCCTGTGCCAACTAATCATAGAAAGTAATGCTGAGACAGAATGCGAAGAAACTAAAGACACCTCTACGGAATTGCCCATGGTGATTTTCATGAGCACGACCGACGAGTGGTACACAGATATTTCTTTCTTTTTGACTTACAGTGAATTCCCCGCATTTAAGCCAAAAGGAGAAGAGAAACAGTTAAGTTAAGATCTGCGAGATACATTCTATGGGACAATGGAATATATAAGAAAGGCATTGATGATATTTTCCTGTGCTGTGTCGATAAATCTCAGCAAGTAAGGTTGCTAGAATCCTTTCACAATCTAGCATGCGGAGGACATTTCTCTTCCTTTGTAACAGCTTATAAGATCCTACGGGCCAGGTACTATTGGCCTACTCTCTTTCGAGACTCAGCAGAATGGGTGTCCAAATGTGAAGCTTGTCAACATTTCGTTGGTTGTCCTAAGCTGGCAGCCCTTCCCCTGAAGCCTGTGGTGATTGAAGAGCCTTTTTCCCAGTGGGGAATTGATTTCATCAGAGTATTAAATCCTACCTCTAGTGCTGGCCACAACTACGTGCTCACCGCCATGGATTATTTCACCAAGTGGGTGGAAGCTGCGCCTATTAAGCAGGCAACCTCTGAAGCCATGTGTAATTTCCTTAAGGAAAATATAATTATCAGATTTGGTGTTCCTCACAAGATCGTCACTGATAATGCCTCCAATTTCTCATCACATGAGCTAATAGAATTTTGTTATGGATTCGGAATCACGCTGGCCCATTCATCTGACTATTACCCCCAAGGTAATGGTCAAGTGAATCAAGCAACAAAAACCTGGTTACTATAATCAAAAAGTTGGTTGATGAGAATCAAAGGATGTGGCACAAAGCATTGTATGATGTGTTATGGGTAGATCGATTACTCCAAAACGGGCTATTGGAATGTCTCCATTCCAGGTGTTATATGGGATTGATGCTGAGATCCCTATCTCGGTAGAATTGCCAGCCTTGTAGTTGGCCAAAGCAATTGAAGATGAAACTTTTCAAAGTTCTGTTGAGAAGAGGGTTATGTACCTAGCCAGGTTGGAAGAGGAAAGGAGCAAAGTGGTTGATCACATTGCAGATCATCAGAGAAAGGTAAAGAAGATGTTCGATAAGAAATCAAGGCAACGTGATTTCCAAATTGGAGATCTAGTACTTCTCTGGGATAAGAGAAGGGAACAGAAGGGGATGCATGGAAAGTTTGATTCTTTGTGGAAAGGACCTTTTAAGATCCATCAGTTGAATCGGTGAAAATAGCTTTTGTCTATCATATCTCGATGGAGAGTTTCTTCCTCTACCTTTTAGTGGTCAACATCTAAAGTTGTTCCATTAGTAATGCAAGATGCTCTCTTGCATTGTATATATTTTGTTTTTGTCGTGTGTTTGCTTTTTGTTTCTTTCTTTCTTTGTTGGTTTTTGGTTTTCTTCTTTCAGACTCCGTAGCCCAATGGATAAAGCCAGAGATTCTAGAGTTCTCTTCCTTTGATGTCACAAAGAAATTCCCAACTGGAGCCAGCTGTTATCCCATTTTAATGATCCCAGCTAAAATTAAGATAACCATAGAAAATTTTTAGAAAAATCTCCCAAAATGCCCTTTTGAGGAGATTTTCAGGTTTTCAGGTTTCAACAACATGATCCCATATTTTATATGTGCCTCATGCAAATTGTTTCCCAAAATCCAAACCAGAAACATTTTTCGTTTTTGGGACCTTGAAGCATCGGAACATAATTCACAAAAGGCATGCTTCATGTCGCATGACCTTTGAAACCTGAAACCCTTATTATGTTCCTTTGTGTGGGTTTTGGAACCTTCAAACATCTAAACATACCATGCTTCATGTCGCATGTTTCCCGAAACCTGAAACCTGAATTGGTAGGAAATCCTTTGTGTCGGTTTCCAGACACCCAAGCATGATGACATGGCATTAATGTCGAATTTACCACGTTTTTTACCGAAATCATACTTTTGTATTGCGTAGTTTTCTTACGAACCTTGACCCAAACTCGTGATCTTGGTGTATTAAAGGATGGCTATAATGTTCATAGTCTTATTTTTATTATGCCTTCATAACTTTTCTTTGTGTCGGGTTTTTTGAGCATCTAAACATACCATGCTTCATGTCGCATGTTTTCAGCATTGTAGGAAATCCTTTGTGTCGGGTTTCTGATGACATGGCATTAATGTCGAGTGGTGTAGTTTGCACACACGCGTCAAGTGAGGTGTAATAAATGTGGGGTTTTTATAAATAGTTAGATTTACACGTCATTTTTACCAGTCATACTTTTTGTTGCGTGGATTTTCTTATGCATGTTCCTTCAACCTTCAAACTCGATTTGATCTTGTGCTCGATTGCGTGAATCACTTTAGATTATTTTTGAACTAGCTGAGTAAGGATGGCTATAATGATTAACTGGGCCCGAACTAAAAATTATAGGAAGGACCTACTCCTATTTCAGCTCTTATACATGCCGCTACTATGGTAGCAGCAGGAATTTTTCTTGTAACTCGATTGTTTCCTCTTTTCAGAGCTTTACCTTTAATAATGAGTCTTATCTCTTGGATAGGTGGAATAACAGCTCTATTGGGAGCTACTATGGCTCTCGCTCAAAAAGATCTTAAAAGAGGCTTGGCTTATTCCACTATGTCTCAATTAGGTTATATGATGTTAGCTCTAGGTATAGGTTCCTATCGAACCGCTCTGTTCCATTTGATTACACATGCTTATTCCAAGGCATTATTGTTCCTAGGATCTGGATCAGTTATCCATTCCATGGAACCCATTGTTGGATATTGTCCTGGTAAAAGTCAGAATATGGCTTTTATGGGTGGTTTGAGGAAATATATGCCAATTACAGGAATTACATTTCTTTTAGGGACACTTTCTCTTTCTGGTATTCCGCCTTTTGCTTGTTTTTGGTCCAAAGACCAAATTCTTAGTGATAGTAAGTTATATTCCCCCATTTTAGGAGGGATAACTTGGTTCACAGCAGGATTAACTGCCTTTTATATGTTTCGTATGTATTTACTTACTTTTGAAGGGGACTTTCGTATAAATTTTGTTAATTTATATAACAACCATATTACATTATATTCGACTTCTATGTGGGGAGAGGAGGAATCCAGGACATTAAGTAAAACTAAAACGAGAGTGAATTCTCTCTCAAATCAAATTACAGGAAGTAATAGTAATACTTCCTTCTCCAAAGAAGCATTCCAAATTTTGAATAAGATCGAAGGATTTTCAAAAAATAAAAAGAATAGAGGTTTTGTTGCTACTTATTCTTTCGTACATAAAGGATATTTTGGATATCCGAAAGAATCGGGCAACACAATGCTATTGCCTTTAGTTATATTGGGCATATTGACTCTGTTTGTTGGATTGATAGGAGTTCCTTTTTTCCGAGGCCAAATGAATTATTGTATATTATTTCAATGGTTGAGTTCATCAATGAACCATTTCGATGAGAACCATCCAAAAAATTTGTTTGAATCTTTCACAGATGCAATCCCCTCAGTTGGTATAGTATTTCCCGGTATATTGATGGCCTATGTTCTATCTAAACCTATTAACATCTTATCACAAAATGTACATAATAAAACAATTAGGATTATCTCAGACCAATCGATTAATATGATATATAATTGGTCATATCATCGAGCTTATATAGATATATATTATGACATAATCTTAACTAGAGGTCTACGAAGATTAGCTGAAAAAAGTAATTCATTTGATCAATGGGCAATTGATGGAATCCCAAATGGAGTAGGGATTTTAGGTCTTTTTGTAGGAGAGGGAATGAGATGTCTAGGAGGAGGACGTATATCTTCCTATATATTTGTTTTTTTATCATGTATATCTATATATATATTAATATATTATTATTCTATATTGAACTAGATATATAGGGATAAAGATGATTTTTATATTTTTTTTTAATGCTAAAAAAAAAGAAAGACAAATAGTGATTGATTCGGTATCGGTAAAGGTACGATCGTCGATATGAGATCCATTCTAACCCTTTGTCACTTTCCACTACTGCATCTACCAAAATCCCCGGGCAGATGGGATAAGATATACATATTCTATAAACTAACCCATGTTGCCCCTTTGGGCATAGTAAGCATACTATGCCCAATGACAGACCTGCAGCACTTTATCAATTTCTCAATATGCGTCTAAAGGAGGGCTGTGGTGGTGGTTGACCACCACCTCTTGCCCGGGTCCGGGGAAATAAAAAGGGATTGCTATCATGACCTTTTATACCTATAATATAACCTGTATTATACATTATACATAGGAAGGCGAGGAGGTGGGTTGTCCCACTAGTCTCGAAGAAACCTTTGCATTGAGTTTTTCAGTTTACCAATCGTTGATGTCATAGGTCGAGTCAAAGACCCGAGTATTGACCATATATGAAATTGGAATTTAAACCTTCGTTATTCCTCAGTAGCTCAGTGGTAGAGCGGTCGGCTGTTAACCGATTGGTCGTAGGTTCAAATCCTATTTGAGGAGAGCCCAGGCTCTTTTTTCTTTTTTAACGCTTAGCTACTCTTAAGCGTTCCCTGTCCTTTCTATTAATACTGTGCCTGCACTTGGCTAGTAGAGAAGAAGGAAGACCTTCTTTACTAGAGGTCACTGTATTCAATATTCGTTTTAATTCTGCATACTCTTAGCGTTCATAATATACTCGTATAATATTAATACATTAATAAATATACGCCATGTACGAATCAATCCTTGTTTGTGTGTAAAAGTTCGAAGGCTTCGTGCGATATCCCTATAGTATACCTGTACCTACATACTATGTATAGTATAGGTAGGTATTGACCTGTTGTACCATAGGTATTCGATAGCTCTCTTACTTACTACTGCGAACATAGCAGCAGGCATCTTGCTGACTTGAGAGCAGTTAAGTTCACTCCACTGAACTAGTAACTAATAGAGTTGTTTCGCTCTAATGTTTCCTTCGGGAATAGAGTTGCTCTATCCTTTCATTCCTTTTAAAGCAGATGAGGCTAGGGTTAGGAGGAATACCCGTTAAATGTCGATATGGTGTGCGCGTCATCAGTAGAGAAAGATCAGCCGATCGCAGAGACTCCTTTTTGTCTTGGAAGGACTACCTGCAAATAAGAACACAAGACCACAAGATTTTGATTAAACAATAAATGAGGAAACTGCCTTGGGCCCAGGAAATATAAAACTTCCTTTCGAAGGTGGTCAGTTCCCCTGCTAATATGAATTAACACAAAAGACTGCAAAATATTAATTAAATTATTTCGTTAAACTGGGTAGGGGGAAAGGCTGGTTTTCTGGTTTTTGATCAGAGGAACCGATGCCGGTTACTGATAACCGATGCCGGTCACTGATAACCGATGGCGGTTACTGATAACCGATAGCGGTGGGTTCTACGATCTTCTTGGCAGCTATGGTGTTTGTAATGGCTGGTTTTTGGATGGTATTAGGAAATGGGATGGTTAGAAGCAAAAGAATGACAGTTAGATGCAATGGCACGTTGGGTAGTGGATTCAGAAACGGATTTAGGAGCACTGAGATTCAAGAAGCATAAGAAATGTTATAACAAAGGACATGCAAGATGTGACTTACTGGTTTTTCGCAGTACGTATGCAAGTTGATCTCCTTGGTCAGAAACACTTCCGTATTTCCACTCGTCTCTCACTGCCAAGTGAAGATCCGGACTCCTCCCCTCGCCGCAATGCTCTGCTGATCCAAATCCTTCGACTGATCTCCAAAATGAAATTCCGATCCGTTGTTTTGGTTTGGGGAGCCCATTTACAGGGAACCGATGGCGGTTGCATAACCGACGGTGGTCGAGTAGGAACCGGCATCGGTAAGGAAAAAGTAGGCTATTTTTAGTAAAATAGCCCACCTTCCCTGCTTTTCTCCCGAGAGATCACCATGCGGCTTGGTCAAGTGGCTAGAAGGTCGGCTTTGGGGTGCGTAAGGAGGCATTAGTTATGGATGTGAGTCTGCAGACCAAGTCATAAGTCTTAATTAGGTTAGTTTAGGTTAGGGCTAGGTCATGATGAGGTGGCAAAGTGAGGTGGCGGGTAGCAGGTATGTGGATTTATCAATTACAAGGTAATTAATAAATAATTGTGTAAAGTTTAGGTAATGAGGTTAGGTTGCGAAATGGGATGCGGTCACAAGGGGTCGTAAGACACGAATTTGGTGTCTACATTAGCCCCTTATCATCGTGCTTGTTCAGTAAAGTCACATGGACAATAATATGAAGTGGTTTCTCATGTTAAGGATATAGGTAATCCCCTCAAATCTATCACAGATTGAGTGAACGGGAAATCGTGGATAGGGTTGATACAGGGTATATGTTGTAGAGAGGATGGTAAGGTGGTGGGGTAGGTCCAAGGAAGCAGATTTACGTGTTGAAATGCAATAGACGACTAGGGTACATGATTCGGCGAGCAAACCAAATGTATGTGCAAAGGTCGGTAGTTTATCCAAACAAGGGTGATATAATCCTCGTATCCAAGGCATAGGAAGTAGCTCCAGTGGTATATAACAGTAAGGTACAGAAACGTTTAGGCATGTTTGGCAAGATCTAAAAGGTTGGTTTGGTTGAGATAAACGTCACGGTCTAGGTCTGGGCAAAGCTGGTCGACAGATCAAGTCAAGGACCCTAATCATGCTAAAACACGAACAGGTGAGCTCGATTGAACCAAAAACTACCGGATGGGTGGATAAAGTGTATGGTGTTGATTTTGGGTAAGGTATGGAAGTGGTACGGTCGTGGGTTGGGCCAAGTTGTTGGGTGGCGGCCTTGGGTCGGGCCAGAAGTGTAAAGGGAGGCCTTGGGTCGGGCCAAATAGTGAGGGCAAGGCCTTGGGTCGGGCCAAATGGGTAGGTTGAGGCCTTGGGTCGGGCCGAATAGGTAGGTTGAGGCCTTGGGTCGGGCCGAATAGGTAGGTTGAGGCCTTGGGTCGGGCCGAATAGGGTAGGCAGCGCCTTGGCCTGGGCCGAACAGTAGGTGAGGCCTCTGGGTCGGGCCGAATAGGTAGGCCGAGGCCTCGGGTCGGGCCGAATAGGTAGGTCATGCCTCTGGGTCGGGCCAAATGGGTAGGTTGAGGCCTTGGGTCGGGCCAAATAGGTAGGGCGAGGCCTTGGGTCGGGCCAATGGGTAGGTTGAGGCCTTAGGTCGGGCCGAATGGTAGGTTGAGGCCTTAGGTCGGGCCGAATGGTAGGTTGAGGCCGTAGGTCAGGCTGGACAAGTGAACAAATGTTGCGCAGCAAAGGTGGATAGAGGCGATATTGGTGAAAAAGAGGCAAGGAGTAAATAAGGGCAAAGAATGGGGTGAAAGTTGGGTAGCGAACCGATGTCGATTCTACATGACCGACATCGGTTAAGAGACCGATACCGGTTCCTTAGGGTAAAATGAAACCGACATCGGTTAAGGTCGAAAAACCTATAAAAAGAAAAATACGGCTTGTCATTGTCACTTTTGTTATTTGCAAACCAAATCGACTTGTCTGACGTGGAGAGTTGGGATTAGAGGTTTGATTGAGTGAGGTGGAGCTATTGTATTGGCGGAGAGAGTTGATAGTGGGCCCGATTGAGGAGGAGGCAGCAGGTGATTGGCCAGGACCCGAGATCGTGATCGGAGCCACAGCACAGCAGAGGAGCCGGAGGGGCCGGACCAGCTGGACCGCCACCACCCATCCCACCACGACGACGTGTCGTCGTACCGGTAGGTTCTAAACTCGTGATTTTATGCATTGAAATGGTTATTAGGCTAAATGGGGGGTTTGGGTAGGAATTTGTATTTTGTAGGAAATAATGAGTAAATGGAGGTAATTTGAGAAAGGGAGAGGGTAGATAGGTTAGATAGGCTAAGGTGGGTAGGTGGGTAAGTTTTTAGGGTTGGCAGTACAGGTCGCACAATTTTACGGAAAGGAGGGTTGTTGGTGACCGGCGTTGGTCATGTATCGACCGGCGTCGGTTGTGGGTTTATGTAGGGGTTGGGTTGGGTTGAGGGTGGGTGTGGGGTTGGGTTGGTTGTTTTGGGTTGTGGGTGGGAGTGGGAGTGGGGTTGGGTTAGGGGTGGAGAAGGGTTAGGTGTGGGGGTTAGGTTTTGGGTTTTTGGGTTGGGTTGGGTTTGGGTTTTTGGGTTGGGTTGCGGGTCGGTGTGGGGGTTGGGTTAGGGGTGGAGAAGGGTTAGGTGTGGGGTTAGGTTTTGGGTTTTTGGGTTGGGTTGCGGGTCGGTGTGGGGGTTGGGTTAGGGGTGGAGAAGGGTTAGGTGTGGGGTTAGGTTTTGGGTTTTTGGGTTGGTTTGGGTCAGTGGGTGTGGGGGTGGTAGGTTGTTAGAGGGGGGGCGGTAGAGAGTCGTGGGTATGGCCTGGGGAATACAAAAGGGGGTTTAGATGGTAAAGTAGATGTTATAATAAAGAGTAGGTCTAAGAATGTGGGTTGGTTTTGCAGGCACGTCAAGCTTGACGATGCGTGATAGATGCCTCCACTATTGAGTCGGATGAGGCCACACGTATCTGCGGCGCATTGGGCCATCATGCGCGAGGTGGGACTCGGCGGGGTCCAGAGGTACAGAGCGATAGAGAGGGATCACAGCCTGATGGTCGCCCTCATCGAGAGATGGGATCCGGCGGCCAATGTGTTCCATCTTCCGACCGGGGAGATGACCGTCACATTAGAGGATGTGTATCGCATCCTGCGGCTACCGATCGAGGGAGAGGCGCTTTCCGTAGATTCGAGATCGCATGGACAGCATACTGCAGGTTTTTGGGGATGCAGCCGCGCTTCTTACGTATCATAGCGCGAGCATTGGATATGGTGACATGTACCGCGCACACAGACATGAGACACGGCTTGCCGTGTTGATGATGATAGGGATCACCTGCTTCGCCCTCCCGGATTCAGAGGGAGGCCGCTTCCCACGAGCATTGATGGGGGTGCTGCTGGAGATGGTGGAGGAGCACACCTGTTTCGCATGGGCACCAGTGTATCTGGTGCAATTATACAGGGAGTTATGGGGCTATCGCCGGAGGAGGCGATTTGGTATTTGTTCTACATTTTTGTTGCACTGTTGGGCATACGAGCACATCGTATGCATCGTGCCGAAGGCTACCCTGCAAGAGCTGTGGCCACAGTCGTATACCGATATGGCTTTCGAGGTGGTTGGGAGTCGTGGGCCACCGACGAGCAATTGTTGCAGTCGGGATGTGGCCTATTATGACACTTCACAGAGGGCCTTACAAAGAGAGACATTGTATGGAGACCCTACAGAGGTCACCACCGGGCAGAGGAGCCACAGACACCGCGCCTTTGATCCAAAGATACATTCGGATAAGCAGACGGAGGTCAAGAGAGTACGAGCGATACCCTGCAGAGAGGGCACGCAGCAGATGGGGTTACGACAGATTTGCCACCTCCCTTCCCCAAGACAGAGGGATGATGTAGAGGCCCCACTACCAGCGCCACACCTTTGATCCGTGACTGGTAATGAGAGACCAAAGCAGTGAGGGTGTGGATGATGCCGGGTGCACGGGAGCATACAGGTGTGGTGGGTCAAGGCAGAGAGCAAAGGAGGATAATATCACTCGCAGCCCGACTTACTGCAGCTTATAGGAGAGAGGGATCAGCTCAGTGGGTCGTCAAAGCAGCTCTTACAGGGCAGCTTACTGCACACAGCAGTACACGATAGGGGCCTTACAGGTGCAGCTAGCCCAGTGCTCAGTACGACAGCACGTGTAAGACCACCACCAAAGACCACACCCACAAAGTGTAGGTGCAAAGACCACCACCAAAGACCACACCCACAAAGCAGTGTGCAAAAAGACAGTAAAGACCACCACCAAAGACCACAAACCACAAAGTGTAGTACAGCAAGAAGACAGCAAAGACCACCGTGGCCACAAAGCAGTAACGTGCTCAGGGGGTATTGGTGTTAGGTGCCAGGGGACCAGCCCCAGCTCCTTCAGTGGCGCGAGATCGCTATATGGAGGTTAGAGCAGAGGCCCGATATTATCAGGATATTCTTGATAGTGACGTCGAGTCGAGTATCAAAGTGCGTATGCAACAAGATAGGCGTAGACCTCGCACACCAGAGATCTCGTGGAGGGGCAGCACACACCGCGCGTGTCCATGTGACAGCAGGAGGCGAGAGGCACCACAGTGGACCAGCGGGAGAGGTGCCGAGGGCGGTGGGGAGAGCCGATAGATCCCCGACATGGTTTTGTATAGGACACGGCACCGGCCTCGCGAACCGGCAGATTGATAGAGGCCTGCGTGCCGACACTTATTCATTGTATTGATTCATTTATTTATTATATACCGGCCTGCGAGCCGAGTACGGGTTGTACATTTGATACCGGCCTGCGAGCCGAGTATATTTTTGATATGAGAGACCGGCCTGCGAGCCGAGTCGAGATTTTTGGTAGGTATTGCGGCCTGCGTGCCGGCTTTGGTATATTATGAGATCACAGAGGCCCCGATGTAGGGCACATTGTATTTTTGAAAACTGGTATATATATATATATATGATGATGTTTTGATCCATATGTAGTGTTCAAAAATGTGTTTAAATATTTTGTTAATGGTTTGGTAATATATAATGTATGATAAGTTTAGTGGGCATGTTGATAGATGGATGATGTTGATGGTTTTGTTTTTGTTTTTTTGTACGTATATATGAATGACATGTGATGTGATGAATTGTTGGTTTTGTGACATTGTGATATATGTAACTGATGAGTTGGATCCAAATGATGTAGAGATTGATAGTTTCTTGAAAGTCGTAGTTGATGGTTGTGTATTTGTATAAAATAAATGATGTTTAATGAAATTGTAATGATATGATGTGTGGTGGATGAACAAATGTGGTAAATGGTGTGGTTATGCAGGAAAAGAGGCGGGCGCGACAAAAATTTAGGTGAGAAATGAAGAAAAGAACGCTGTTGAGAAAAGGTAGGTGTGTAACCGATATCGGTTAAGGAACCGATATCGGAAGTTATCGGGACCGATATCGCTAAGTACCGATACCGGTTATTTAGGTATGAGCTTTTCTAAAAATAGAAAAGCTAGGGTGGCAACTTGAGTTTTAATTTTAGAGCCATGCAAGAGGTTAAATACGCGAACGCGACGCTTTTTGACGACTGAGACAGGTATTTGCATGAGAGATTTGGGTGAGAAGGAGAAAATAGACAAGGAAAGTGAATGTGATCCAAGATTCGTAGCAGAAAGACAAAGTTGAAAAGGGTGGTGATCATGGCAGAACGAGGAGAAGCATCCAGCAGGCAAGGACAGGAGGGAAGACAAGGGCCACCTCAAGCTGCTGCAACCCAAGAGGTATCATTTTGTTTGTGATTTAACTACTGCATGTTTTTGGGAATAAGCTGGAAAAGAATAAGGAAGTAGATATGAGAAAGACAACATGATAGCCGGGGGTATAGATGAGGTGAGTGTTATGGGGTAGGTAATTCGGGGTTGTTGGTATGTCTGTGTATATAGAAAGGAAGAAACGATCAATTTATTGTCGTAGGTGGTTGTTTTAGGCAAGATGTATGTAATTGACAGTGACCGGTAGCGGTTAGGGAGAACCGGTATCGGTTACTCAACCGATATCGGTTATGTATAACCGATACCGGTTACTGGAGGAATTTCCAGAATGTTTGAAAAAACCCTGACGGATTGAATGGTTGTTTGTTGTTTTGGTGTATGCAGGCAGAGGCAGGATTGAGGATGAATGATAGTGTGCCAGCGCTGTTGTCACGAATCCGAGCGGATGTAACACCAGCTGAATGGACATTGATAAATCGTTTGGGGTTAAGTGGAATCCGCTATTATTCACGAATCACACGTAATCATGCTATGTCAGCAGTATTGATTGAGAGATGGAATCCCGAGATAAATACCTTTATCCGCCAACAGGAGATGACAAAGAATATCGAAGATGTGTTTCAGATTTTGAGACTCCCTATTACAGAGAACCAAAGATATCGTGCACTACCTAATCACGGCACACGGGAGCGATAACAGCAGTATTTGGTCCATACGCACGAGATTTGACACAGCGAGGTTTATCTTTTACATATGGGGTAATGTATGCAGCACACCCTGAGGAGACAAGGTTAGCAGTGATATTAATGATAGCGGTAGGGTATTATGCGTTACCGAGGGCGGAAGGGGGAAGATTTCCAAAGGCATTGATGTGTGTTATTTGGGAGATGATAGAAAGGAACGTGACTTTTGCATGGGCACCTGCATATTTGGCGGAGCTATACAGGGGTTTATGGGCTTGTAGGCGAAATCACAGGACGACACTGGATAGTTCATACTTATTACACTGTTGGGCCTATGAGCACATTGTTTGTGTGCGACCAATAGGCCGACCCATCCAGTCGGGAGAAACCGGAGTGCAGAGATTGGGATTCAGACGATGGGTCTGACAGGTAACAAGAGGCCGATCCCGTGCCGTGACGGACGGTGATATTGAGTATTACAGTGTGTATGGGGAGAGAGTGACGGTTGCGGATATCTGTTGGAGGCCATACGGGAACTATATGGTGACAGAGAGCATAGCTGAGGAGTTGAGGGGTGTAGAGCGATTGAGGTGGATCGCAGGGCACAGGCCGGGTGAGTATGAGAGGATTCCTATAGATCACGTGCGGCGACAATTTGGATTTGTGCAGGATATACCCCTGGCTTATAGACCATATATGAGGATCGACGCCGAGGCAGCATTCTCACCTCCCCGGCCAACACCTCCAGAAGGGCCTGAAGAGGTAGCAGCCGATCGCAGGGTAATGGATGCGGGAACGACAGAGGCCTATAGATTATGGTGGGTAGCAGAACTGCGAGGTGTACGTGAGCGTCCTGACATAGCGGTGATTACAGCAGAGAGGGATCATCTGCAGCGTTTGGTTCAGCAGCTCCAAACGCAGGTGAATGAGACAAGAGGATTGTTAGTGGTTGCGGAGTCACGGGCGGGGAGACTAGAGGCTGGAGTCCTCCATGCGAGAGGGCGTATTCATATGTTACAGGAGAGATTAGCAGATCAGTGGGCGGTACCAATAGCCGTGGTACCCTTGAGGACAGAGAGGCCCGGTGAGAGGGGTCGACGATCACGATCATCACCTAGTTCGGGATGAGGCGTGAGGGTCTGAGTAAATGTTAGCAAGGTATAAGAATAAATAAGGATGCCGACCTGCGTGTCGATGATAGAGAAGATGTATTTGTTTAACATCTAAATAAAATGAATATGTATGTTGATTTGAGTTACGATAATAATAAGATTGTTTGTGTTTTGATTTTTGGTGTTTTGAAAAAGGATAAAGAGGACTGTGATTAAATAGAAATACACAAAAATATTTATATTTACCACACATGATAGGTTATGGTAGGGGATGGTTGAGCTAACCTTGGGAGACCCCATGTCTCCGAAGTGCTGCCTACATAGCCCATTGCACAAAGCAAGGAGGGGCCTCAGACCGATGTAGTTCTCCCTTAGGACCAGGGAGAGGTGAATTCAGGCAATTTGGGTATGGTTAGGCAATTTGTTGGTTGATAAGAATTTGATGTTGATAGGGTAATGTTGTTGGTGTTGGTAAGGTATGGGCGATGTTGATGTAGGTATAGGTAAAGCGAAAGTTAGCTTACCCAAATAGTAGGGAACCGTATCCTGATTAAGGTCAACACACAATCCTAGAGTCGAGCAAAAGAGGCAAAAGTGTCCCGTAGTTGAGAAGAGCTAAACAAACCACATATTAACATAGGATGAGCTTGAATCCCTAGGTACCTTGCATAGGCGAGAAGTCGATAGGTGAAAAGAGTTGTATAATCACAATATATCGGATATACGTCACGTCCCTTGAGTTGAAACAAATGGTGAGGTGAGGTGGATGATATAGCTGAGGTACGGAGAACTTATTACAAAGTGAGTGTTCTGACGAAAGAGAACCTACCCTAAATAGACAAGTCCATGACTCAAAAGTCCTTTTGAATGCGGCTTCTTTTTTTTTTTGCTGAATATAGACTGATCGATGCGGGAAGTCTACAAGGGATATGTATTGTGTTACTCTTGAGGTCTTCACGAAGCTGATCAATGCGAGAAGCTTCTGATAAAAGCTGACTGTGTATAGCTGTCCTTCGAGGGAGCAGTCTATTTATAGTAGCAGATATGATTGTAATGCATAGCTGTCCTTCGGGGGAGCAGTCTATATATAATAAAGAGCAATAGTTCAAAGATATAGCGGTCCTTCGAGGGAGCAAATATATTTAATTTAGATGACTAGATGTTCATTTGGCGTGAAGCATCTAGTTTAGTAGGAAGTTTGACTCAAGAAAATCCCATAAGGATACGGCTTATTTTAATATTTTGAAGTCATGGACTAGACTAAAAAGGGGAAGGCATCATCAAGGGGAGGTGAGGATCAAACTATGTGAGCTTGATCACATTATGAAGTGTAGGAAACAGAGTGTATGTAGTGGTAAGTGAGCTCAAGGGACGAGCGGAAGGTAGATAAGAAGTGATATAACACTAATTTCAATAGTAGAATGGTCGAAGATGCAAGGCATTATGGGTTCGTGCTCAGTTTACCATTGCTTAAGCTAAACGATAAGTACCGCATCCATAGGTATGAGTGATTATATAAGGCCCAATCCAATTGGGAGCAAATTTTCCACGTTTGCTCTTTTCTAGTTTGGTTACATGTTGATTCTCTTTGAGAACAAGATCACCAACCTTAAAGGTATGCTCATGAAGTCGCTTATCATAAGCACGTTTAATGCGTTTTTGATAGATTTGAAGGTGATCAAGAGCTGTAAGACGGCGTTCGTCAAGAAGCTCCAATTGGGCTAACCGTTCTTGGCGGAAATCATCGTTGGTGAGAATATCCTGAAGAGATATTCTAAGGGAGGGTATTTGTATTTCGAGAGGCAAAACAGCCTCGGTACCATATACCAAAGAAAAAGGTGTGGCATTAGTAGAGGTACGAATGCTAGTACGATAAGCCCAAAGGGCAAAGGGAATGTGATCGTGCCAATTTCTTCTGGATTCATTGACAACTTTCATGAGGATTTTGGTTAGTGTTTTATTAGAGGACTCGGCTTACCCATTGGCTTGTGGATAGTAAGGTGATGAGAAACTAAGTTTGATACCAAAGTTGTCACAAAGCTCTTGTAACAACTTGTTTTTGAAAGATTTTCCATTATCTGTTATCAGGCGATGAGGAACACCAAAACGACAGATAATGTGGTGGTTAATGAACTCGACAATTTTTTTTTTTTTTTTTGATTGAAATGAGTGGAATAGCCTCCACCCATTTTGTGTAATATTCGGTCGCTGTGATTATCCAACGGTGACGTTGTGAAGAGGTTGGATGAATCTCACCAATAAGGTCTAAACCCCATTGTGAGAAGGGCCAAAGATCTCGAGCGATCTGGAGCGGGTGGCTAGGAGTATGTTGAAGGTTGGCATGTTGCTGACACATAACACAACGCTTAACATATTCGTAGCAGTCGTTATTGAGAGTAGGCCAATAATAACCAAGGCGAAGGATTCGTTTGGCCACGGCAAGGCCGCTAAAATGTCCACCACAAATACCGTCATGGACCTGTTGGATGGTATGAGTGGCCTCCGCGCCAGTTAGACAGCGAAGGAGGATGCCATCAAAGCCACGTTTATAGAGGAGTCCCCCCATGACAACATAACGTGAAACACTTTTAAGAAAAGCACGTTTGCCGTTACTAGTAAGGTCAGGTGGGAGGACAGAGATTGTAAGGTAGTCGTGAAATTGGTGGTACCAGGTATCTTGTGAATTAGTAGACATAGTATTTATCATACAAACTACCGGGGTTGAATAGGATGGGGCAAAAAGTTGTTGGACCACGACGAATAATTCGAGTCACGGCGCGGCAAGGAATTTGCGAGGCTAAGCAAGCCATAGTATCCGCAAATTTGTTAGTGGAGCGGGGAATGGTTTGTATAGAATAGTGGGTAAATAAGGCTAGAAGTGAATCCACGTAGTGTTTGTATTTTTGAAGTTCCTTGTTTTTGCATTGGTAGACGCCCATAACCTAATTGACTACCAATCGAGAGTCGCCAAAAATGTTGATAGATTTGATACCTAAGTGTAACGCAACTGAGACCTAGAACAAGGGCCTCGTATTCCGCTGTATTATTAGTGCAAGGGAAATCAAGTCGAATGAAAGAGGCATAGGTTCAACGATTGAGAGGAATGAGAACAACGCCGGCTCCTCCGCCGCGCTGGCATTTAGATCCATCGAAGAAGAGGGTCATTGGGTACGACTCCTCCGTGAGGGAAAGAGTAGCGATGAGTTCGTCGGGAAATGTGAAATTGGTAAATTGTTCCCCAGGTAAAGGAGCTTCTGCAAGTTGGTCTGCGATGGTTTGTCCTTTGATTGATTTCTGGTGGACAAACTCAAGGTCGAGGTCGGCGAGAAGCATGAGCCATCTAGCAATGCGTTGGTTCAGATGAGGTTTGGCATACATGTAATGGATGGGGTCTGTATTGGTGATGACGAAAGTCTTGTGATTTAGAAGGTAGTGTCGGAGTTTGGTGGCCACGAATGATAGGGCAAGGCACAATTTTTCTACATGTGTGTACCTAGTCTCATAGTCCACCAAAGTACGACTTATATAATAAACGGCTTGTTCGTGATTCTCAGAGTCACGATGTGCAAGCATGGCTCCTACAGCGTGGTCGGTGGCGGAAAGGTAAAGGTAGAAAGGGCGGTCGTCTTGGGGTGGGATAAGCACGGGTGGTCAAGAGAGATAGGATTTGAGAGCTTCGAAGGCTTGGTGACATTCTTCACTCCATTGGAATGCAATATCCTTTTTAAGGAGGTGATGGAAAGGTTGACACCGATCCGAGAGTTGGGAGATGAAACGTCGGATAGATTGGAGCTTACCTTGTAAACTACGCAATTGTTTGAGATTTTTGGGTGGGGGCATTTCTAGGATAGCTTTGACTTTAGATGGATCGACCTCAATGCCACGCAAAGAGATGATAAAGCCAAGAAGTTTTCCCGAAAGAACACCAAAGACACATTTCTTCGGTTGAAGGCGATGTAAATATTGTAACAGTGATCAAAATAATGGTTAAAACATCGAGATGTTCACTACGATGTTTAGACTTGCCGAGAAGATCGTCGACATAGTCTTCAAGGATAGTGTGCATAATGTCATGAAAATGTAGGTCATAGCCCACGATAGGTAAAGCACCAAAGATTCTTAAGGCCAAATGGCATGACACGATAATGTAAGGTTCCCAAGGAGTTATGAAGGCGCTTTGTGTTGATCGGCAGGGGCAACCAAAATTTGGTCAGATCCTCGAAAAGCCATCCATGAGAGAGAGCATCTCATGACCTGCAGTTAGATCAACAAGTTGGTCAATGCTAGGTAAGGGGAAGTCATCCTTAGGGCAAGCGAGGTTAAGATCCCGGAAATCTGTGCATATCCGAAGTCCCCCTGTCGCTTTAGTGATAGGTACGATGATGTTAGAAATCCATTGAGGATAGTCAATAGGCAAGATGAATGAAACAGAAAGGAGTCGTTGGAGCTCCTCTTTGACCAAGAGAGCAATGCGTGGATGCATTTTTCTCAATTTCTGTTTGACTGGTTTGGAATCGGGGTTTAGGGTGATGTTATGGACGGCGATGGTAGGATCAATTCCTGGCATGTCAAGAAGACCATGCGCTTGGTTGCGAGCACGGAGAAAGGTAGTAAAGGTGGCTTGTTCTGATGTGTTAAGGGATTGTCCAATCTTCACAATGTGAGGATCCTCCTCCGTGTGGATATTGATTTCTATGGTAGATTCGGGTTTCAGATGGTAAGGCTCGTTGAATATAAGAATCATCCGCGCCAAGGTAAGTGAGGATGGAGTCGCTCATCCCGAATTCAACAACATTAATCAAAGGCGAATCCTCTTCGATCATGTCCGAATAAAGAAGGGGCAAAGAAGATGGGTCATTATTATCGCGTTGATACGTGAGAGGACCTATGAAGATAGCATTTATGAAAAAAAAAAAAGTTAGGAGGGATGGATTCGTGGTCTATAGATTCTCATGGGTGATGATGGCAAAGTGGGTGATGATGATTTGGTAGGGCGACGCCTTCTTCTTCTTCAGGATACTGGCTGGTGACAGGAGGTGTCTCCCGTGTAGGTGTTTCGGGAAAACCGAGACCACCGTGATCATTATGTTTACGGGTAGTCACGGAATGAGTGTATGTCGGCCTTGTTCGTAAAGGCCAAAACCAAAGCCTTTCCACGCACGAGTCAAGAAGGTGAGGGAGGCAAACGACGATTTGTCAAGTATTGAAAATCGATTGAAAGGAACCGCACCAAGAGGAGGTTCAGGGGTAATGGAGGATGCGTCAACACCCCCATACGTTAGGTTAGTGTGGCAATGGGGTGGTCCGTAAGAGATTATCTCCCCCACGCGACGGTCGTAGGTGGGATGTGCATGTAATTGTCCATACTCTGGGGTAGGGAAAGAACTAACGTTATATAGGCGGTACTCCCCCAGCGTAAGGCACTGAAAAACATCTACTAAGGGGTCGGAGGTTGGAATGTTAGCTGCGGGAAGGGAAGTGGCTTTTGCGATGGTGGTTTCATCAATTGAAGGCGTAGGCGCGGTTGAGGTGGATGGTTGAGGTACATTTGAGGAGGATGGTTGGGTTGAATGTATGGGTGTCTTGATTGGTATAAGCACATCGTTAGGGCGGTATAACATATTGCAGGTTTTAAAGGGGGGAGGGTCAGCTTTTACGGTGTAAGACTTCCCCTCGTACTCAAATTTTATGCATCTATGTAATGTTGAGGGAACGCATCCCATGGCTCGGATCCAAGGACGACCCAGCAATATATTATATTGGAACTCTCCCTCAAGGACATAGAAGAGTTCGGGTAAAGTACGTGGTCCTACGCGAATGTTGAGGATCACGGTGCCTAAGGTAGAAGTAATAGCGTCATTGAATGACCGCAACATGATGGGGTTGGCACACATGCAACTAGAAGGGATGTTCATCTGTTGGAAGGCTTTTGAAGAGATGATGTTTAGGCTAGCGCCCCCGTCAATCATAACCCGACGTACTCGAATGTCTCGGACGTAAGCGGAAATGAAAAGGGCAGGGTCAGGGTCTTCTGTACCAAAGTCAACAATTTCATCTTCAGAGAAACTGACTGCAGCAGCTTGTGGTATAGAGACAGAAGTGATTGGAGTAGTGGGCTGTTTAGTGAGAGAGGCAACGTGATTGGGTGTTAGAATGGAGGCGACAGGCAGGGTTTCATTAGGTAAAACCTCTATCCCTTGAAGGATCTCAACGAGAGCTTGTCGATGAGATTCAGAAGTCTGAATGAGATCATACAATGTCATTTTTACGGGTGATTGGTGAAGCTGTTTAATCATATTTCGGTGGGCAATGCCATTAGAGACGGGATAGGCGGGTCCGCGAATGACCACTTTAGGTGGTGGTGCAATCGGGATGTTTGACGGAGAAAGAGATGCCGCAGGTGTGTTTTCTTTTGCTTTCCCATTGTTTTTCTGCCCTCGAGTAGCGACACTAATCATATTAATCTCGTAGACCTGAGATGAGGAAGATGGTTGGGATAACTCATGGTCTTCAAGAGGTGGGGTTGTAATAATGACAGATCTTGGTGAGGCGGGGACAGATGGTATAGGAGAGGGAATGGAAACTAAAGGTCTCTCCCTTCGTAAGTTGTCTTTCTTAACTTTCGTAGCTGGGAGAGGTGACTGACGAAGGATGGTTTTTAAAGCTTGGCATCCCTCTACATCATGTCCTGGTGTACGGTGATAGGCGCAGATTTTAGACTCATCATAACTTATCGGTCGAGGTTTAGACGGGTCATAAGGTCTAAGTGGGGGTAGGGAAATGGTCGCATTCTCCACCAACATAGCAAGGATTTTGGCGTAAGATCCTTTGAGTGGGTCAAAATCGGAAGAGGATGAGGGTATTGGTTGTGCGGGTTTTGGTAATGTTTGGGCATGATTGGTTCGTGGTGGTTTAGCCGAGGGGTGTTGATACATGGTTTTTACTAAACGTGATTTCTTTGGCGCAGAAGCTATGTTGGATGATGAGGCCGCAGATGACGTGGTATCAGAAAACAACCACGGGGAAATAGGAGTGACTGAAAACAAATCTTTTGATGATGGAATTTGTTTAGGGTTGATAGGTGGACAGGATACGCGGAGTGACGGTGTTGCTATACCCTGGAATTTCTGTATAGGTGCGGAAGGCGTAGGTTGTTTTGAAGAAAACGTAGGAGGTATGATATATTGATGTAAGGTAGAGGGATGGGGTCCCAATATGGAAGGTAGGTATGACGACGATGGTTTTGATTGTGATAGGGGCATGGATTGAGTTTGTCTCCTAGGTGGCGGAGCGGATTTATTTTTGGATAGATCGAGTCGCTTAGGCGGGTGCGTTAGACTGGGCATTGGTGAGGTCCCAAGCGTAGGGGAAGATCTGGTTAAGTTGATAGAAGTGGACGGGGCATTTGGTAGAGGTGAGGGGGGTGAAGGTGAGAACAGGGGCATTTTAAGCTTCTATAAGCACTTCGGGTATATGGTGGAGACATCAGGATCAGTCATTTGCATTTGAGTAGAAAAAGGGGTACTCAAACATTCCCATAGGGCCTGTCTATCTTCTGTGGAATGACAGTCTCCAGTGTGTGATTTGTAATTTTTGTACGGAAGAAAGGTGGGTTGTAATTCCAGTCCACTGCGGGTGTGACACAGGAGGTAGATGAGGCACTGTATCAATAGATGTTAAGAGGTCAACCGGTCATTGAAAAGATTTAGGCGATGAGGGACTAATAGGTAGGAGGGCGTGTTCGAGGGGATCTATCACGTTTAAAGAATGTGGTGATGTTAGTGTAAGAGATTTCTCGGCTAAGGATGTCAAAAGGAGTGGAGAGCCTTCCTCTTGTGTAGCAAGAGTGGTAGAAGGGGACGTTTGGGAAATAGATAAATTAGATAGCATCCGCTCACAGTCTTGTAGGGATGTGGTGTAAGAAGACTTGTCGATGAGAAGAGAAGTCCTGGACAGTTAACTCTTCTATGGGTAAAGGAATGATTTCACTTTGGCTTGATGGTGGTGAAGGAGGTTCAAACTCCTGTGTTGGTGGAGAGGCTTGATTTAAAAAATTTTCAATAGAGGCTTTTGGCTGAGAATCGAAGACTGCATGGATCTCATGAACACTCTCCTCGGCTAAGATATCTTGGTTCACGTTACCGTTGGACGAGTGATTCGGGAATGGCTTGTTGAAAATTTTCAGATTTCGGTTAGCAGGGGCGTTAGGATTATCGAGGGTTATATCCCCTGCGTCAACCATTTCCTGTACTATATTTTTCAACATCTTGCAGTTTTCATGACTATGTCCTTTTACGCGGTGAAAGTTACAAAAGTCATTTTCTTTGTACCAGGAAGGTATTGCGCGGGTGGAGTCAAACCCAGAGTGAGGTTTAACAGGGGGCAAGGTGATAGCCCTAGATTTGAGCAATTTCTCCAGGATGACGCCATAAGTTTCTCCCAAGGGAGTGTAACTGGTGGGCTCGGCTTTGTACTTATAAGTGGTTTTCATGGAGTATTGGACGGTGTTTGAGATTTGACCATTACCGCGTGGACAGCTCCTTTTGATTTAGAAGAAGTGGACGCGTGAGGAGTGGTGGTGTTTGGCTTGTTGGTAGAATCAGGAGTTCGGAAATTGGGGTTTTTGTTACGCAACCGCAATTTCTCTTCTTCTAAGGCTCGAATTTCAAGTTTCCGAGCCATGGTAAAGGCCTCGTCGAATGTGCGGAAAGTTTGAATTTGGAGGGTAGGGGAGATGTGCTTAGCGCAGGCCCGCGTAAATAGTTCAATGAGTTCGGTTTGAGGCAAGGCATACGTAAGTTGGTTGATAAGGCCCCGCCATCGTCCAACGAAATCTGCGATAGATTCGTCTTCAAATTGTCGGATGGCATAGAGGTCAGTGATAGATACTTTCTTGGCAATGTTAATGGAGAAATGATCCAAGAAAGATTGGGCTAGTTGGTTAAAAGAGAAGATCGAATGCTGGGTTAAAGCACTGTACCACTCCAAGGCGGGTCCTGATAAGGACATGGGGAAGGTGCGGAGTAACAAGGCGTCATCATGGGCAATCAAATAACAAGCATGTCTAAATGATCGCAAGTGTTGTTGAGGATCCTCTTTACTGTTAAAACGAGTAAACTTTGGCAACTCCCATTGAGGAGGATATGAATGAAGGGGGACAGAAGGGTGAATGGGCTCCCGACAAACTTGCTCGTATGTCAAGGCGCTACGACTTCCTGAAATGGAAGCCTCCAGGTTTTGCATTTTGTCCATCATTTGTTTGATGAAATCTGTGGTTGGATGAGATGATGATGCCACAGAATAGGGATGTCCCATATAAGGTGTTGAGGTTACTGGATACGTGTATGGGAATGAAAAGGTAGGCGGAGCTTGAGAAGGAAAGCTCGTGTGAATAGGTGGCAGAGAGTAAGTCATGAATGGAGTGGTCTGAAAGAGAGATGAGATAGGGGCAGTTGGTGGTAACGATATGTGGGGTCCAAGGTTAACCAAAGGAAAGCTAATCGGGGTCGTATGAACCTCTGAAGCTGTCGGATTGGGAGATGGGGCTAGAGATGCAGGAAGTAAGGCATTGTTATCAGGAGGAGTGGGAGCTAAATGAGCAGCTATACTAATAGGCATGCCAATAAGGAGCTGACCATCAGGCGTACGGTCAGGGGCATGAGACAAATAGTATTGTACAGCGCTGGGATTAGCATCCAGAAATTTGGCAAAGTCCTTGTCTCCTACAGGAATTTGGGGGATCTCACTGGTGTCCGTAGGGTTCCCTATAGAATGTGAAGGGGGTGATTCAGGCAAAGACACAGAGCAGGCATGTGAAACCATGGCGGCGGCTTGCTTCCGAGTGATGACAACCATAGACAAGAACACACAGGAAAGTTTTAATCTATCAAGAACAAAAACAACCTCAGAATGATGAATTTGGCAAGTTGCTGGTTTGTCAGGGGCTGATGAAGACAGTAACCGATATCGGTTTACTAACCGGTGTCGGTCACAGAGAAAACGACGTCGGTCCCTTAACCGATGCCGGTGTCAAAAGTCTAGGATAAGAAGATATAAAAGGCTGCTAATTTGATTTTTAGCAACGTTGAGTATATTTATCAACTTATTGATCACAGAAGACAAAGTATGACAGAGAAAACAGAATTTGGAAACAAGCAAGAGGCACACGCAAATCTAGAGATTAATCCTAGGGTTAATTTTAGTTATCGTGGGCTTATGCCTTTAGACGTAAGATGATGTCAGAATCCTAAACAACAAGACCAAGGGGAAATGTCAAGTTTGTTTTGGCTTATAAGGTTACCTCAATCGGGTGGAGGAATACCGCGGAAAAGGGGGGATGTTTGAGCTGTTGTGTTAATTGTGAAGTGATTCGGTATGTGTTGTGCAGTGAAACTAAGGTTAATTTCCTGTCAATACCGTGGATATCACCCCCACGTGTACGACCTGTTACTTAATCTATGTTCACTAGAATTGAAGAACAACAAGCAGGAATGCAATGCACGTGTTTTAAACCCAAATCGAAAATTATATTCGATGAAGCAAGAGAGATGACTTTCACTAATGCGAAACTAGGAAAGCAAGACAAATTCTTTACGAAATATATAACAAAAAGCAGCAACAGCAAATATGCTTCCTAAAATGAAAATAAGCAAGAGAAAGAAACCCAAAATGGGTCCCACCGGGCGTGCCAAAATGTTTCGCTCGGAATGTTTCAGCTTCTGGGAATAGAGTTGCTTCTATCCTTTCATTCCTTTTAGAAACAGATGAGGTTAGGGTTAGGAGGAATACCTGTTGAATGTCGAGATGGTGTGCGCGTACCGTAGAGAAAGATCAGGCTGACTGCAGAGACTCCTTTTTGTCTTGGAAGGACTACCTGCAAATAAGAACACAAGACCACAAGATTTTGATTAAACAATAAATGAGGAAACT
>CM031237.1:188680343-189060343 GCA_018340775.1 Taxus wallichiana var. yunnanensis | reverse complement strand
AGAATAAAGTAGCCATTCTTGGCTACCGGGGAACGCCCAGATTCAACGAATGAATATAAAAAATTCGTTGGAGGAATTTTTTATTCCTGGTTCTAATTCTAACAGAAGGAGTACGCCATGCTACTGTGCCTTGGAGATCCACATCTCTGGATCAGGCGTTGATGATCACATTGAATTTGAATGAACTATCAAATGTGGCTGATAGCCTTCACAGCCCAGCCACAACAATTAACAATTATCAGGGGCGCGCTCTACCACTAAGCTAAAGAGCTTAGTATGGGCCTCCTAGTAGGAAGAAGGAGGCCCTCCAAAAGCAAGAGAAAACATAAACAAACATAAACAACATCTGAATTTTCCCTACCCTCTTGCTTGTGAGGTCTTTTGGATATGTTTTTATAGTGCCCTTTTTGATGTTCTTCTTCCTTTCTTGTTTTTCCCTTTAGGGTTTGGGGTTTCAGATTGTGTTCTTCATTTTGGGTTGTATTCCAATAGAAATTGTGGTTTAGGATTCACCCTTAGGGTGTTTTCCTATTTTATGCCTTGGAATATGCCTTTTTGTGTTTTAAAAGAAAAAGAGAAGAATATAAAAATCCTAATTGTTGAAATGACGGAAAGTTTCATGTCTCGACATCACAAAAACCCGATCCCTCTATTTCGAGGGTTTTTACAATTTAAGTTCCACAGGAGCGAAAGGGTTTTTCCCTCTTTTTATGCCTTGGAAAATGCCTTTTGTGTTCCAAGAAAAAGTCTCGATGTCAAAAACTCCGATCCCTCTATTTCAGGTTTTGCAGGGTGTTTTACAATTTCTAAGTTCCACAGTGTGTCAGGTCTTGTGGCATGTCGGGCATCTAACATCTTCGACATCGATTTCCAGCAGTGTCGATCTCGGTGGTGTGTTCGACATCTTCCACTTTCCACAGTGTGTCGGGTCTTGCGGTGTGTTCGACATCTTCCAGGTTCCGTAGTGTTTTGGGTTTCTACAAGTTTCCAACACCTAATATTTTCTGACACACTCATTTTTGTCGGGTTTTGCAAAGTGTCCGACAAAGCCTAACCTCTGACACACTCAGCATTGCATCGGGTCTGTGGGGTTGCTCAACAAGTTTTCAAGCCCGAGTGTTCAAACTAGAAGTGATCAAGGAATTTCTCCTCCAAGACTCCTCATGTCAGATCCTAGACCATCACAGGATAAGTCAGATAAGTCAGGGAAGATGAAGTAAAAATTCAGGAAGGTGGAGTCTCCTTCCTACATTGATTGCAATTATGACATTCGGGATACGAACTCGAAATATAGACATGGAATATTTTTGGAATAGAATCAAGGATTCTTCCCAAACCCCCTAGATGAGATCAATAGCTGGAAGTGGCCTCCCTCTTGCAGTAGGATTCCCCATGTCTACTCAGTGCCCCAAGTTCATCTTGGCATGTGCTTCGAATTATGACTCTACTTCTCATTCAGTGAGAAATCAGGTGGGAGAAGTTATAGTTAAGTTAGACGGAGGTTACTTCGATGACCTTCTCAGATTGCCTAACTTCGAGGAGTATGTGGATGTGAATCTTCAATCAGCTCGAAATCCTAGGACAATGACCAGAAGATTGTATTAAACATGTGAATAAGAAGTTCCTGATCAAGGCCAAGCCGGTGTCTCTAGGTTTCCAAGATTTGTTCCTAGAAGTGATTTCATTCATGAGATCAACGATATCATTACCTTGTTGAGCCAAGTTTTTGGATTTCCCGAGTCAAATGTTTTCCAAGGATGGATGTACCAATTCATGGTCATCATTAAGAAGAATCAACAGGGGATTGATTGGGGTAGTCTTATCAGTGACGAGGTAGACTCCCAGATGAAAATAGTCTTGTCTACGGGAAAGTTTTATATGTCCTCATATGTCACCTATGCAGTAGCTGGTATGAGGAATTATCCCGATTGGACACAAAGGGGAACAAGGCAGCTGAACACATTTATCAGTATTTTCCTCAGCTAACAAGGAAGGGGTCTAAGGACCAATTCAAAAGAGTAAATGATGCTTTCTTTTACGAGAACATCTGTAGGATGAACCCCGAACTGAGGAAAACAAGAGTCTCTAATGAGGCATGGGCTGAAGTTTCAAAATGGGGTTGTGTCTTCTTACAATTTAAGAAGTTCATGTACCTTCGAGTGGTCATGTACCCAGGTGATCCTTTCCGATTTCCCAGATACCTAGGAGACAAGCTGATCCTGATGGAGTTGGTCAGGCAATTGTTGGATTTCCACAAGTTCCAACAGAGTAAGCACAAGGCCACCGTATCCTTCCCAATTTCTATTGGAAGGTATACCTGCTCAATGGTGGTAAAAGCCAAGAATGTAGTGCACGAGCTTCAGGAGAAGTTAAAGAAGCACATGAAGCATAGAGATGGGTTTGACTTTCAAGGAGTTCTTAAGTCATATGGAACCCTGTACCTACATGTGCCTAGCATAGAAGACATCTGGGTTGATCTTCGTGATGAAGTTTCTATCTCGCAAAAAGGATCATAGCAGGTTAACACTTGAAGAGATTCAGACACTTGAGCTCGTTGACATCCCAAAGGGTACTAGCGATAATGAAAGTGTTCTGGATGCTTCATACGACGGACTGAATGAGGATCAATATGTTTTCCCAGCTATTGATTGGTCTATCGGTGAAAAATCCTCTATTGTGGATAGATCAGCTCCGATTCTCACACACACTAAGGCATGGCTCATTTCTTGGGGAATGAGTTACAAAGAAAAGATTTTTTCAAAGTTGGTTGCTTTGGAAGCGGGGCCCTCTAGAAAGGAAAAGGACAAGAGCTCTTCTAAGAGGCCTATAAAGGTCAAATTTGTCAAGAAGGGAGGAGAACAAGAAGCCCCTTCATCTGCCACTCCAGCTGAGATGGTGAACATACCAGATTCACCAACCCCACTAGAAATAGGGAAATCTCTTTGGAGGTAGAGGTGAGTCAACCTCTAATTTCACCTTTTATGATTACCCAACAAAAGTAAGTTTATCTCTCGCTTCTCAGGCTTTGGCTTCAGGATCTACACCTCCTCCTTTGCAACCACTTCCACCTCCTCTTTCTCCATCTTCTTCATCAGCCATGGCTAGCATCTTCTCTGGTCTCTCACCTCTCTCTCTTTGGAACCAAAGTGACTATAGATATGCCTCCTCCTTCTACACCTCTTTTCACTGAATCCATCACCACACTTGTGGCTATTCCCACTCCACCAGTGAGTCTTCCTCCACCTGCAAGTGTGACCCTAACTCCTACAACAGTAGCAAATTCTTCTAGCATGCCTCAATGGTTGCTTGATTAGACTCTGAGGAAGAGGAAGGTGGTAGTTCCCCTACCAGCCTTTGATTTCAGTTCACTCAAGGCTTCTCCTGCTAAATCAGCCAAGAAACCCAAAACAGTTTCAAGGGTTTTAGTGGATGCTTCGGGCAAAAATTTGTAGAGATCACCACTCCTGTAGCTGACAAGACTAGAGAGGACATAATGGCCTCTGACTATCAGATAACCAGGGTCGATCTAGGGAAGGTGACGGTAGAAGGAGCACAACAAGATGCATGAGATGTTATGAACGTGTTATGTCAAAAGTTAAAAGAAACAAAGGAAAGCAGGATGAGCTTAAAGAGAAAGTGGAGTAGTTGACCAAAGTGTTACTCAAGCTCTCAAAGCCTCCTGAGTCAACACCATCATCCTCTACTCCTATCGGGTTTGATTTCTCATCGGTACCCATGATTGAGAAGATTAATGAAAAGGGGAGAGCGGTCGATGAATGGACCCAAAGGCTGCTCCTACAAGGAAAAGAAGTCATCAAAGATACTATGGAAGTCTATCAATCTTTAGAGGATATAAAGAAAGATGGAGAGAAAATGGATGATGAGTTTTCAATGGAAATTAGGAACCTAGAGTTGAATTTCAAAGCTCTCCAAACGCTGAAATAGATTCCATCCCGCATCTTGGTCGAGGAGGGCATCATTCCACATGGGGATAAACATTTTCAGTTGACTAAAGCCATCAAATTCAAAATAAATATTCTCAATGAAGATTGTAGAAAATTGAGAGAATCAAGAGATCAATTAGTCGATGACAAGAATGACTTAGAAGAAGAGCTAGTCAAAATTTTTGCTAAGGTTTTGAGTGAAGGCTCAGGTATCTTACCTGTTGATGATCTTTACAAACAGATCCAAGAATCAATTCAGCATGAACCAACTTACGGATTCAGCATGGAAATCATTGATAGGTTTGTGAAAATTGAACATTCTTTAGAGACCTTGAGGAAACTCAACAATTTATTAAAAATCTTCCTGGTAATGCTAGTGATCCTCAAGAAACATGTGAAGTTTTGAGTGATCATTCCACTGTGCCTAACGAGAATGAGATGCAGGGTATAATCTGAAAATTCCAAGAATTTCAAGACAAGCAAGCTTTATTGGAGGAAGATAAAGATGATGATACAAAATAAGCACAATGCAACATGTCTTTTTCATTTTTGTTTCGTCACATAGGAAGCAAATTTTGACTTGGTCTCTTGTGTGAGAGTCAAGAAAAATAGGACTCTCTTTTAAAAGACTATTTTCTAGGATTTATCCTATTTTCTCTCAACGCCTTTTATTATAAATAAGGGATGTTTATACATTCCAAAGGGTTGAGATTTTTGGAATATTGAGAACTATTGTGAAGAAGAAAAACTTTGTGTTTTCTTTTAATCATTTGAGGAATAGAAATCGATGCTATTTTTGCAAACTTTGTGTTGTGAGATTCATCTCTCTTAAGATATTGTTCTTATGTTCAGGATCTTAAGATATTCTTTGTTTAGCATTCTCAATCATTTTAATCATTTCAAACATTACATTACATTTGTTATCTAGAACTCATATGATTATTTCGTGATCTATGTTTTCTCGAAAGAAAATACATTCCCATCATTTCCTTTCCATTGTGTATTCCTTTCTGATCCATTCTATTTCGAAAACAACAATATCTTTACCTAGCATGGATATGGACTTTGGGATTCTATCCCAACGCCAATGGTTAGATTAATGTAAATACTGTACATATTATTTTTGTTGTGTTTTAGATTAGTAATAAACAGCAGCCTCCTCCTGTCCTTGAGGAGGATTTAATCCCATGTCTTGTGGTTGAACCTCATATTTTGACGTGATAGAATATCCAACCAACAATGTACAATAAATGGAAGCCCAAATCTGCACTCTTCCACACAATATTTAACAACTCGCCACAAAATCTTAAAGCGGATGAACCAACAAAGAATCCGAAACCTCTATTTTATCGTGACCTAAGGTGCACCCAAAGGTTTACAAACAATATCTAAATTCAAGGAAGGTAAAGTGATTTTAAATATGTTTATCTCTTTATCGGATGAAAGCTCTTCGAATGTGAGATTTCAAATGGCACTAAACTATCAAAAAGAAATGAGACCATGTATGATCAAGAGATATTTTAAACACAAGATCGCAACAAGAGCAAGAAACACAAATTGAAAACGTTTGAAACATAAGTGCATGTAAATTTTGCCAAGAGACAACACAAAATAATCCGAATGACCAAATTTATCAGCATGGGAATGTTATAAGAACAATCTCGAGCTCGTTGATGACTTTACAACTGAAACCAACTCAACATGATACAAACCTCGATGTAGAAAGGAATTAAAAATGGTTTTCGGTGGTTTCTCGAGAGAATAGGATTCTTCCCATTTTTCTATGAAATTCTAGGTTTCTCTCGACCTTTTACATGTCAAAAACATTCATTATATAACACTCTATTACATTTGATAATACTTTCCCAAGAAAATAATGTGCCCAAACATCAATTTTGTTACAAAATTCCAACATGATTCGCAGACAGGACGTTTAACATAATTGCAACAAAAGTTTCCAGGAGTTTTTAAAAAGGAAAATCATTACAAATCCTTCATCATTATCCATTGTGGAGGCACGTTTTCATCCTCATGTCATGCACCCATTTCATTTCATCATTTCATCCTTATCCCTCCAAAATTTTATTCTACAACCTCTTGATTTGATATTTCATGTTTTGGAGGGTTGGGGCAAAAATTATTTCAAAAACACCTCAAATCTACAAATTGATCCCTAAAACCACTTGCATTGGTCCTTGCAGGCACAAATGACATGAATTTTCCAAAAAATTGATGAAAATTGATGCAAAATTCACATTTCCACACTTCCTAGAGCAAAAATGGTAGCCAAAATGAAAAATGCATAGTTACCATTGATTTGCCCTTTTTCCTTCAATATGAGCCCTCCACGTGTCAAAATATGATTGGGAATGGATTTGGGATCATTTTTGACTTTTTAACATCTTTGGAAAAATGTAAAATTTTGACTTTTTTCTCTGCCCCTCTGCCCTTGAAATTTGGTGCTGACACGTGGCATATGGTGGGTCCCATTGAAGTCGCAGATTCAATTCGCACATTTCCACCCTTTTTGGAATTTTGGAAATTTTTCACTTTTTTGCCCGCGGGGCCCACGCCTCCATCTCTGCCCTTGACACATGTCACCTTCTCTATCGCTGAGGATCCATGGGCTTATTTCACATTAAATCCCCTTTTTGCCAAGGAAATTTTCTTCTTTTCTTCCGCCTGGACCGCACCTCCGATTTTGTCCCCGCGTGTCTCCTTCTACTTCGTCATGGAGCCACGCCTCAAATTCTCGCACTAAGTCATTTTTTCAAAAGGGAAAAAATTCCCTTTTTCCTCCGGCAGCCCACACTTCTTTCTACACCCACCATGTGTCTCCCTGTGGTTCATTCGTGGCCAACACTTCAAATTTTCACCATGACTCCTTTTGCAAAAAGGGAACAATTTCCCTTTTGCCTCCAAATGACCCACTCACCTCTCCCGTGCCCTAAATCCGCCACATGTATCCCTTTGCTCCATTTTAGACCCGTGGCCTTTTTGTCACCCTTTTTTCCCTTTGCCAAAAAGGCAAAACTTTCCTAAGTCCTCCGCTAGCCTTCCATCCCCACCTGTGAATAAGAACATGACACGTGTCCCTCCTTTAGGACCTGCGGAGCTGCGGGGGAAATATTGAATTTTTGTCCAAAACCAAAAAAATTAAGTTTTCAAAGAAACCCACCGAATCTCATCCAACCACAAATGGCCATGTATGAGGGGATGTTTGGGATTAATTTTGACGGACAAATGACACCCGTATAACCGTGATAAAACATAGAATTTGCCGAGATTCCCGAATTTGATTTCTTCTTCGTGGGTGAAGGATTTTTTGGTCAAAAAACAAATGGGAAATGATTTTAGGAAATTTTTGACCATGGGGATAGTTTTTAGGAAAATAAGCAAAAGCGAGCAACCACGAGCTTGAAAGGCGGGAAAAGTGGAAAACTACATATGCCCGTGGATTTAGAAATTTAGGGCACAAAACAGGGCATACATGTATTTTTCTTTCAAGTTGGGGAAAAATAATAAGCTTATGAGCTTTTCAAATAATTCAATCTAGATGGGGAATTTTTCAAACCACCAAACTTGAAGAAAAATGTTTTAGAGCACACAGAACAAAGGGGAAAGATAGCAATATAACAGAGGATCAAAATGGGCACCAACAGATTGGAGGTCTGGTATTTCATGCATGATGCAGCCTAGAATTCAATGACACAAACCCAATGAAACCCTATGCGTGTTGGCACATCACTCAACCTAGATTAAGCGCTCACCTGAAGTGTGTAATGGTACTAGGTCCCTCTTTAGGGTTGCTGTAGCAGGATGTTAACATGATGAAGACTTAACATATATAGTTCTATTAATAGCACATCACTCTTCAAAGCATACTAGTTCTATATCCAAGGAAAAAAATAACTAAGTACTAACCATGATGAGATCAAAAGCATACTAGATTCAGATACTCATAACACTAATACTTAGATTCAGTCAATATCCTCCATTATATTCAATGCATTAAGTTACAGAAGCTTCATTACAATATCAAAAGTATGTGCATAGCAAGCATAACACTGTATGTCTCGATCTCATCACCTCTATGTCATGATCTCCTCTATATATATCATTTCTATTACACAATCTACTACATATATATATAAGGGTGGGAATTTCCCTTCACCGCTTATCCTTTCCAATAATAGGTCGCATGCTATTCTTAACCACGCGCCTTTACAAAACTAGCCACACATGTAAGTGCACTAATAATAGATTACTACTAGCTAACTGATAGTAGTAGATCTATTTACATTTTGTGTCCATGCAAATTGCTTAATATCTAATCCAAAAAAATAGCCAATGCATGGCACGCACGTCTCTACCTCATTTGTGTGCTTTGCACGTCATCTCTAAAAATAGACCTTTATGAGTGAAAATGGCTAAGTCCCAAAACTAAACTTCTTTTCCATGCGCGTGTTCTCCCTATCCATTCGTGCCTTTGTATATGACTTTATTTCCCACATGGACTTCTTGTGTGCTTTCTTTGTCAAGTGTTCTTTGATCAACATTACCCCACACTAATTTCATTGTCGCCCCGACAATGGTCATCTCCAACAATTGAAGTAAAGAATAGAAGAATGGAAATAATGGAAAGAATGAAAGAATGTATGAAAGAATGTTTTACCCTACAGTCTCTTCTTCATCTTGAACAACTAATTCAAGATATTCCTATTTTATTTCAGCCTCCAAGGTTTTTCATTCAGCGAAGTGCTTCCTCTACTTTTTCTGGAATGTCCACAACAATGGAATCCAATTCATCCCTCACAATCTCCCCTTTTTCATTTTGCAAGACTAACACAATGTTGGACATTGAGGTCATTCTTCCCTCTAGTAAATCCATCTTCTACACAATGAGCTTCCCAAGCTCTTCCAGTGAGTCTTGTGCGGTTCTTGTGCTGCTGTCAGGGCCTCACACTTTTGCTTAACCATTGATAATCTTTCTCGCGACTCAATGTTTCATCCTTCATTTCTCTCTAGACCTCATTGTTATCTTCCAGGGTCTTTACGTTGATAAGCACCTCTGGAGCTGTGCAGATGTTCAAGGCTTGGTCTTTTCTTTAATTCTTCTTGTAGCGCTTGCAACAGTCCTTCATAGGATGTAATCTTCTACATCACTAAAGCCTTCTCTTGTTCTCCTCTTTTTCTGGATCCTTTGGTATTGGCATGCGCAGAGGCTCATCTTCAAGTACTAGGTCCACCAACTTTCCTACATAATGTATTGCTAAGGAAACATTTGTGGTACTTTTGGCTCCAAGTGTGGCCTAGCTCTTATGACATTGTCTCCAATTTCCTCTACGATGCTGATAAATACAACGTTCTTCTTCTGCGCTAAGTCCCTCTCTTGCATTAGGTGCACTATTTCTCCATCCTTAGTTTTAATATCTTCCTGAGCACCCTAATTGTGGCATCCTTGTCCATATTCCACCTTGCCACCTCTGTTGAGACTTTGACCAATGCATTACTCACCTGTTCATCTGACATGACAGTAGGATTTATTGTCATGTGTCTAGCCTGAGGCATCTTCTTCAACCTCCTTGATATGCATGACTCCTCACATACATCAAAATATGGCTCATCCATGTGTGTGTGCATGGACCATGAAAATTGCTTCCTCAGTGCACACTATGGCCATATCTTCATCCATGAGCTCCCAACCATATAATTCTTTCTGTGTCATGCTCTGGAAACAAGCGTGGAAAATTTTACCTGTGTCCTCTACATAACCCATAGCTAGTGGAATTTGCTCTCCACTCGTTCTTCTAGACCATTGCTTCTTAGGAACTTTATCTTCCAAATTTGGGACTTATGTCTCCATGTCTTAGGAAAACTCTACAACTATCTCCTTTGTTCCCTTTTTCCTCTCTCTCCTTTCCTTTGATTCCTCATCTTTTTGTTCTTCTATGTTCTCTATAAGTGTAGGAGAATTAGGTGAGCTTTCCTCTGACTCTTCTGCCTCCTCATTCAACTTTAGTTTCCTCCTTCTTTGTGTGGTTTTCTCCTTCTATGTAGAGAGTTTGGGTGATCTACGCACTATTTTTGGAGTAGAACCTTGGGTCCTTGTTCTCTGAACACCCTCTTAAATTTGTGCTCTCCTTAGACTGCATTCAATTCCTCATCATCCCCCTCTTGTGGTTGAGGTGGTGTAGTGGTGCACTCAGCTTTATCCTTATTTGTAGGATGTCTTCTAACTCTATGCTTCAAACCACCACTATCTTTACGTTCATTCTCCTCATCCTCCACTTCAATTGTATTTGTGGGCTTAGGCACTGGGATGTTCTCCATCATGTGCTTACCCTTTGGTGGTGTTGGAAGTGCTAACTCATCTTCCACATACTTGTTATTCTCCATCTTGGGTTTTAGTTGAAGATACACCAATGCTGCTCCAATATCTCCCATAGCCAAACTTATTGGTTTAATGCTCAATACATCTAAAATGAGTCTTTCAACATATGCATCATGCCTTGGATACACATATTTCTTCCTTAGTGTGTGGTAGTCGCAATCTACCTTATCCACGTTGAATGTTAGTCATCATGCATCTATGAACCTGTGTACTGATGCCTAGAAGTACCTTGTTGTGAAGGCATATGGAAATTTACACCAAGGACTCCATGCTCCATCCTTCATGGTGAACCGTGCTTATCAGAAAATGTTGGTATACAGCGAATTGGACCACCTTTCCAACCACTAAAGGCAAGTCTTTAGGGATGTGCCATTCTTCCTCAAAATCCACACGGAGCCTATCATACCACTTCTCAGCCCTTTGCTTAACCTACTTTGTCATGGATCCCTCACACAAGTACTTCTTGAAGCATTCTTCAGGTGATTTTGTTCCATTGGATACTCACATACCTTCTCCTTTGGTCCATTAGGTACTTGTGATCTCCATGAACACCAGTGATAATAAAACAGCTCTAAAGCTAATATTTCCTCTTGCGCGTACTTCCTCAATGATTATTTCTGCAATATAATGTGAAATTTTGTAGACTACTCCTTAAAACATCTTTTTGGCAATGTGCAGCCATAAGGTGTTCACTTTTGACCACATTTCCTGGTCATTTAACTTTGTAACAAGATGCATGGATGCTTACACAACTGGATACTTCTTCAGTTTTCGATGTCCATACCGCGTGGACCCTTTGTGTACCCCAACTCCTTTTTGGTCTCCAATATTGTAGTCTCGTTTGTTAAATAATCTCATAAATTATCTCATGTGCCTTTCAAACCTATTACCATGTAGATGAGCATAGCTAAAATTATAACTCTACAACTTGCAAAGTAGAAAAAATCCTCATGCACTCTGCTCATGAGCCATTGGTACAAGGGCTCATATTTCCTAAAGTAAGGGAGCTCATATAGCTAGTAAACTCCTATCTTCTGTAAGATTCTCACCAGCATCATCATACACTGGCATGTCTTCCATTGTGTGTTTATTTGTCTTTGTGTTCAACAACGTGTCAAGCTCCTTCTTATTCTCTATGGTACAGGTGATTGTACTCACTCACCTTACTTTTCCTTATGTGAGAATCCCACTCCTGGCTGATGATAACCCCTTCTAGATATTACATCTCAAAAAAATTTCTTTCAGGAGCCATCTCTTCTTCTTCTTCTACCACCTTCTTCTTTCCCTTCACTCCTTTGCAACTTGCTTTCTTGGGTGCCATTTCTACCTTGCAATCCTTTGTAGATCCTTGCCTCTTGAATTCTGAAATGTGCAAAGAAAACCTAGCTCGATTCAGCGTGCCCTAGGTGAAATCACATGCCCTATCTCCTCTATTTTTCCTTTCTTCACTCAAACCCTTCACCATCGGGGACACAATCTCTTTCTGTGCATAGATCTCTTCATCATGACTGGTTACACACCTCTCGCACCTTAATATGATCACTTAGCTCTTTGCACTTGGATTCTTTTCAAATACTCTTAATCATAATGGTAAAAATGAACTCACATCCCATCCTTATATAGATTTTCAAATTTTTGATGCATTCATTACTCCTTCACCTACCAAATATCCTCTCATTAATTGACCAATTCCATCCTTTCTACATGTTACATCCTCGTGCCTCATCTATAACCTTCTAGCGTGCCTTCCTACCCTCTGGTCATAGACTTCTCTTCAACGTGCTTCCTTGCACCCAAATACCTCATCACTGCACCTTCTCTACCGTAGTTGTTATGGCCTCTGCTTACCTCACATTATATTGTTTCTTCATTTATCTTCATCTTTGGTCACTTTTTAGAAGCAATCCTTTGACTTGAAGAACACCCATAGTAGCTTATTCTTTTCACCTTTCAATTCCCACAATCTTGTACCTAGATATCAATAACCACCCCACACTAAAAGGATGTGCAGTCCTCGTGCATAAACATGCTTCATGTAGTAATTAGCTTCATGCGCGCAAGCGCACTTATTTCACAACACCAACTAAATTGAAAAAGCATAGCGACAAAGAAGGAAACACATTAAGGAAATACAAAATTGAAAACCTAATCTAAATGGAAATATTGCCTTATTACAAACACCAAGAAGACTTATTTATAGTAGGGCTTCAGCCTACTCCCGTTGAAGTAACCAGGTAGCTGTGTTCCATCAAGTGCTTCTAACTGGCAAGCGCATGTTTCAAGGATGTAAGTGATAACATATGGCCCCAACCAATGTACCTTAAGTTTTCCTGGATGGCACAAGAACTTAGAGTCATAAAGAAGTACCATTTGTCCAATCTCAAATTTCTTATCCCTTATGTTTATGTCATGCCATGCTTTCTACCTGGCCTTTTCTTTCTTCTAACTCCAACGTGTTATGGCTCATCACTCATCTAGCTGAATTATCTTCTCAATCCATTCTTCTAAATCTTGTTCATCAGCTAGACCTCCAACACACACAATATGCAAAAGAAGGTAACATAAACTCCATAGGAAGAATGGATTCTGTGCCAAACACTAACTGAAATGGTGTGGCTTTGTTCAACCTTTTATATGTTGTTCGATATGCCCAAAGTACTGCAGATACTTTATCATCCCAATCCTTTCTTCCAACATCACAAATTTTTGTTAATGTCTGGCCCAAAATTTTGTTGAAAGCCTCAATGAGTCCCATTTTCCGAGGATGATAGGGTGTAGTCTTATGGTGTGCAATCATGAACTCATCCAATAAAATTCTAATTGTCTCATTAATAAAATGTGTTCCCCTATCACTTGGTCAAACTCAAAGGACATCCATACCTTGTAATAATATGTTCCCATAGAAACCAAGTTGTTGTAGCCATTATACATTCCTTGGTAGGTGCTACTTCTTCCCACCTTGTTAAATAGTTTGTGCAAGTTATAATATAGCGTGATCTAGTTACGTGCACAGCTGGGGAAATAGGACCCACAAAATCTATAGCCCATTTCTCAAATAGTTTTGCAGCTTGGTAATAGGTCTAAGAGGCATTTCATCTCATTGACTTGGTCTTCCAAGATGTTGACAATGATCACATGCCTTACAAAATTCCTTACAATCTTTATAAAGGGTCTCCCACCATAATCCAATGAGAATAATTTTACGCGTTGTGGCATCACCTACATAGTGGCCTCCTACAATTCCACCATGAGCTTCTTCCATAATGCCCATGTGCTCATGTTCCAATACACAACAACACAATATTTCATCCCGCCCATTTTGTACAAGTCACCACTAATTAACATATAAGGTGTAGTGCGTATAGCAAGTTGTTTCTTCTCCAAGGATTTCATTCCTTCTAGTGTCATCCCTGTGCGTAAAAAGATAGCAATGTCCTCTAGTTCTGATGGCACGCATTGTAACCTTGTATAATTATGCATCTGGCATGGTATCCTCAATTATCTGTGCTTCTTCTCCTGATTGTATTCTTGATAGATGGTCTAGTCTAGAATTACTTTTTCCTGGTTTTACCACAATTTTGAAATCAAACTCTTGAAATAGGAGCACCCATCGACATATGCACCCTTGTAAAATAGGCTTATTTACCAAATACTTCAATGCCATGTGATCTGTATAAAAGATGAATGGTGTAGCTAGTAGGTACTGACAAAATTTATGCAACACATAGATCATGGACAAAGATTCATGCTCTGTAGTTGTGTAATTCATTATTCAGAGTCATCTTTCTACTAGGAAAATAGATAGGATGATCTCTGATACCTTCTCCGGTTGAGCTAACACCACCAATGGCCATGCTAGAGGCGTCAACATGTATATGGAATGGTTTTTCCCACAAAGGAAAACACATAATGGGTGTGGTAGTAAGTTTCTCCTTCAATGTCTCGAATGCACATTGCTGTTGTTTACCCCAGTAGAACGTACCTTTCCCTTTCAGTAACTCTTCTAAAGGTGCAACAACTTTAGCATAGCCTTTGATAAATTTTTGTAATATCCTGTATGTCCCAAAAATCCACGCACCTCACTTTGACTGGTAGGCTCCCCTAGGCCTATAATGACTGCAACCTTCACTGGGTCAACCAATAAACCCTCCTTGCAGATTATGTGTCCTAAAAGTATCCCAAATGGTGTAGCAAATATGCACTTCTTGATGTTCAAAGATATACTCAACTATCTACACCATTCAAACATTAAGTGCAGATTGTCATAGTGGTCCTTAACTAATCCATACACCGTCCAATCATCTAAATATACTTGTAAGAAGTTGTGAATAAATTCTTTGAACACTTGGATGACTATGCATGAAAATACAATGCAGATGCATTTTCAGACCAAAAGGCATGACAGTATAGGTGAAGCTACCCCATTTAGTAGTAAATGTAGTCTTTTCCTGATCCTCCTGTGTAATTCTAACCTTGATGATACCTAGAGAACCCATCTGTAAATGAATATATTTCATGCCCTACAACTCCTTCTAGTATTTCCTCAGTAAATGGCATAGGGAATGGATTTGTTACACATGCAACATTCATCTCCCTGTAGTCCACACATATTCTAATTTTTCCATCCTTCTTGATACTTGATCACCATTGGACTAACCCATTCTGACTCATCAAGGGGCTTGATAATTCCATATTTCAACATGTTATCAATCTCTTCTTTGACCTTTTCATGTAAATTGGGGTTCATTCTGTAAGGCCTTTTCCTAACTGGGTGCCCCCTCTTTAAGCTTTATCTTCATCTCCCCTAATGACTCATGCATGCCTTTAAGTTCATGGTACCCCCTAGGAAATAGGTCCTGGTAGTCCCTTAATAACTCAATGATTTTTGCCACTTCAGATTCTGACCAATAATCTCCAATTATAGCTTCCTTAGGCTCAGTATCTATTCCAATATTCACTCACTTTTTCTTCATAGGTTCATGATAGGCACGCGTGGTCTTATCCACATTGTCTAATACCTCATGCTTCTGTTGAATGGTTTACATCTAGATTATCTACTTCTTCATCATCTACTAAGTAGACCATTTTTCCTTTCTCTTTCTCAAGGCAAGCACGTTGAAGTAATATTGCATTGGCCTCTTGGTTCTTTATCAAGACGCACTCCTGAGTCCTCTTTATCTAATAATTCTTGGAGGATTTCTTCATCCTTGCACTATCCCCCATAGTTAAGTGCTTGATAACTTTCAATGCTTCTTCTACTGAGGTTTTGTAGAGAATAAGTCAAACGTTTGTGCCATTCCTGTAACTAAATTCTACCAATTTCTAGTTTCTCTATGGAGTTCTGCATATACATACCAAGCACGCACGCACACCTTGTAAAGTGGAATAAAACTGGTGCACCCATAGTGAAGGTGGTAAAGCTTCTTGCCCTTTTATCTAGAGTCTCTCACACTTTTGAACATGGTGTTGAATAGGTTGATCACCGTGATAATTGCATATTTGTGTAGGTGCATTGCTCCTAAAGAACCTAGTAGCAAGAGCAACCCCAATTTCATTCCATTTGACCAGATTATCCCTGTGGACCACCCACTAACGTGCTTTTGTCCCACGTAGTGTATATGCTAGCATATTTCTCCTCTCCAGTGGGTCTATCCATTTTTCTTCCATGGCATGCAGGAATACCATGGGATCCCCTTCTCTGTGTAACAAGGTACCGAGTTGTTACCTATCCTCCTTACATAATGTGGTTTAGTGCCTCGAGGGAATATGCTCTTTACTTTCATGCCCTACCAACTCATAAGTGTTGTGAGCCCAATTATCACAAGAAATACTTGTAGTATCACTAATAGATTGTGCATCCTCCCACTTGAATTAGTCCTTCTTTGGTTGGTTCAATCATCTCTGGATCTCGGATGGCGCATACATAAATCCTATTCAGATCTTCTTCACTTAAGGGCTCAACATAGGGCGTGGAATTTCCATCTGTTAAAGGGATAATGACCCTTTCCTCTTTATTTTCAAAACTGATATAGCCCTTGTTGAACCAAAGATCAGCATTATTTTCATAGCACCAAGGACGCCCTAATAGAGCTAGGAAGCTATCTAATTCTACCAGCGCTAAAACTTCAAAGTCTCTAGTGAACTTTTCTCCTTGTATGGTAATGGATGCATCTTTTAAAACTCCTATGGGAGTGGCCTTAGTCTGATTAGCCATGAATAATACATTAGAGGATGGCTGCAATGGGGGTCTCCCCATTTGTACCCATGCATCCAAAGTAAGAACATTGACTTTCGCACTTGTATCAATCAATATATTACTCAATAGCCACCCATCCACAACAACATTTAGAGTAATTTCCTTGTCATAATCCAGGCTATGAGGAGGGATATTTGCATGTAGGATCTATTGTTCGGTCTCAATACTTGCACGCGGAGTGTTCCCTTTCAACCAACTTCCTAACAGTGGAATTATGTTCTCCTGGTGCAACATTTTGCACACTTCTCTCAAGTCATCTATATCAGTTTGGACTGTCTCTGATGCTTTCTTCTACTCCTTTAAATATTGTATCTCACCCTAAAGATTCCTTAGCACTTCCATGGTATCCTGATAAACCTCCTTCTGATAGGTAGGATCTGGGTACCATGCATGAAGAACCTCATCCTTAGTGATGGTAGGTTTTTGTTGTAATGCCTCCTGCACATGTTGCCTCAGTGTGAGTCATGATCTTCACTTGTAGTGCCTCGAATTCTACTCCCATCTTGGGCATCCATTGATTGTCCATGGCGTGATGTATCCTAACCATCCTCATGCCTTTGTTTTCTTGTTTATGTTGCTTACTCAGATGCTCATATAAGTCTAGGCACTCTTCATAGCTATGGTTCTTCCCGCAGAAAAGAACATGTAATATTCTGAGGACACTCGCGCCTATAGTGGTTAGGAGATCTACATGTATAACATGTTCCATGAGGAAACTCACTTCTTCCACCACCACGGCCTCATCCTCTGAATCCACCATGGTATCCTCAACCTCTACCATGGCTGCCTTCAAAACACCCCTCATTCTAATCATAGTACGCCTGATTGTGCTCCCGGTCCTGATGCTCATTCTTTCCCTTAGAGTTATCTGAAACTCCTATCTTCCGTACACCAATATCAATAACATCATGGATCTATCTAATCAGCCGGTAGTCCTCCGTGTCATGTGTTGTGGACCTATAGATTTTACAGTAGCTTGAAACGTTCTTCCTTATCGTGCGTTTGATAATGGGCAGCGGCTAGCATCATGGTTTAAGTGGCATATCTCACAATCCATCAACAATGAGCGTATTGTTCTATGAGGACAACTATCCTTTGTGTGACCCTCTACTTCACAATCTGTACACCAAATTCTGAGCGTGTTTCATGGGCTGAATTCACTGATAATTTCTCTAGTTGTTTTTCCATAGCTGCAATATGTGCCTCTAAGAATGGGCTAACGCTAGTGTCAATACTCCCAACTACCTCAGCATGTAGGGCTGCTTCCAATGCCTCGTGTGGATCAGTATATGTCTTATGTGACAACACCCTCCTAAATGGTGTAATCAATCCCCCAACAAACCATTGTGCATGTTGGCTTGCGTGTATGTCATAAGAAAGCTTTGATAACAATGTTTTAAACCATGCATCATACTCTCTAACACTTTCAATAGTGCCTTGCTTAATATCTTTGAGGGCACTTATACTCTTCTGCTCAAACTCAGGGATATGAAACTCTTTTAAGAACGCATCCTTAAATGCTGCATAATCCACACAAGTCTGATCAGGATCAAACTTCATGTACTAGCTGTGTGCACACCCTTGTAACGTAGTAGAAAATTGGCTTTCCCTACACTCAGAAGCTGTGATTCCTTTTGCGCACCACAATATTTCACACATATGCACATGTTTAACAACATCTTCTATGCCCCTATACTCTGAAGACATAGAGACATTTCCATATAAATATTCTAGGGTTGGGGTGGACCTTGCCCACCTGATCCAGAACCTCTAGTGTTTCCCCTACCTCTAGAACCTCTAGATCCACCTGAACCAGAACTTCCCATGCCTCCTGATCCCAAACCTATAGCTGGAATAGGTCTTATAGACATACTCCCCTATGCTCTCAGATAGTAGTACTATACTGAACCCCTACGGTTTGTGAAGTAGTTCCACTTCCAGAAGTGAATCCAAAATTTGGTGCGCTCATATTTTGTGTGGATGATGCGCTGAAAACACACCTCCAAATAGCAATGAAGTTATTTGTCCTGCCATTGATGTACTTGCTCTCTTACTTCCCAAAATTTCTTGCTGATTACTTGTCATACTAGATACTGGAAAACCAAGCACAAGGGCTAGGTTACCAGGTGGATTCAGATGCATGCCCATGGCCCAGTCATCTCTACTGAAGCATTCCTTGTGAGGCCGAGGAGGGTTCCCTGTCATGCTTTCCCAGATGGGGGAGTTCCTGATGCTCTGGCTCCACATCTTCTACGTGAGCTCCAAATCCCTCATGAGCCATCTCTCCTCAACTCCATCTATGCTACAACATCACGTTTTGCTTCTCTATCTCCCTCTCGTGTGCCTCATTATACTTAAGCTACCTTTCTTCTCTTTTCCTTGCCATTGCTTAAGTCCACCATCCTTCACCAATCCTGTCCCCCCCCATGCATGGTGGGGTTTAGTTAGCCATTGGTTTACTCTCCAGGTTCAAATTTACCATCAGGATCTTGATCGCCAGTGGAATGTCCTTGTAGATAAGCTCCCCATGGATGTTGTAAGAACTAGAATTCAGCTACCTCTGGACACGAATAAGTGGAAATTGAGTATTCTAAGATATAACTATTCAAGACACCACAAAACCACGTTTCCATGACTCGAGTCCAAATCAGATCAGCATCATAAAGGTCTTGGAATTCTTCCTGCATCCAGACAAGTGTGTGATACCTCCAATTCCATTTAGATGCATAAGCAACCAGCCATTCGTACAGTTCTACTGGAAAGATAGCGAAAAATATCTCATATAAGTTTTCATACATATTTTGTTCTACCCAAGTGCGTGCATTGAACTCAGATCCAGTGTTGAACCACTGTGTGCTTATTCTTCTTCCAGATCATGTATCCATTCTTCAATACTTTCTAAGGTCAACGGTATGTCTTCATTGCAAACCATCCTGAAAAACAATTAAAAAGAGGTCCCGAAAATGGAACCAATGATGCAGCCTAGAATTCAGTGACACAAACCCAATGAAACCCTATGTGCATTGGCACATCACTCAGCCTAGACTGAGTGCTCACCTAAAGCACGTAATGGTACCAAGTCCCTCTTTAGGGTTGTTGTAGTAGGATGTTAGCATGATGAAGACTTAACATATATAGTTTCTATTACTAGCACATCACTTCTTGAGCATACCAGATCTATATCCAAGGAAAAAAAAACTAATAAGTACTAACCATGATGAGATCAAAAGCATACTAGATTTAGATACTCATAGAACTAATACTTAGATTCAGTCAATATCCTCCATTATATTCAATGCATTAAGTTACAGAAGCTTCATTACAATATCAAAAGTATGTGTGTAGCAACATAACATTGTATGTCTCGATCTCATCACCTCTCTGTCATGATCTCCTCTATATATATCATTTATATTACATAGTCTACTACATATATATAAGGGTGGGGACTTTCCCTTCACCACTTATCCTTTCCAATAATAGGTTGCATGCTATTCTTAACCACATGCCTTTACAAAACTAGCCACACATGCAAGTGCGCTAATAATAGATTACTACTAGCTAACTGACAGTATAGCATATCTATTTCCAGCCTGTGTCCATGCAAATTTATTTGTATCCAATCCTCCAAAAATATATAATGCGTGGTGCACATGTCTCTGCCTTGTTTGTGTGCTCTGCACACCATCTCTAAAAATAGACATTTATGAGTGAAAATGGCTAAATCTTGAAAACTGAACTTTTTTTCTACGTGTGTGTTCTCCCTATCCATTTACACCTTTGCGTATGACTTTCTTTCCCATGTAGACTTCTTGTGTTCTTTCTTTGTCAAGTGTTCTTTGATCAACAATGCAAGATATTTATATTTTCTCAGTTTCGGTTTCAGTATCTTAGTTTGATGATTATTTGAATGCAATCTCATACTTCTTTGTTATATCACATCCCCTTTACTGTCATTTGATTTAAGCAAGTATTTCATTTCAAATCAACATTTCCGTTAACAAGCATGTCATTTCAACAACTTTGTTTCAAAGAGAATTAGATGCGAGTTCATAAAATTTGTTCTCCACAGTTAGAAGCTTTGACATTCAATGAGTGTAGACAACAAAATAGATACTAAACAAAACCCCTCCAAAAGAGAATCACCATAATATTGAGTTGCATATCAACTTCTCTGCATACATCCTTGAACACAGCCTCTTGTCTATAATGGCATCAATGTTTGAATAGGTTGATTCAATAATTGGAAGTTATACGACCCATCATATACTTATATTCATTGGACGCTATACATAGAGAGATTCGTTACTTTTGGTCTAGGTTACCTTGCTTTAGGTGTTTTTTCATACCCATTTCTACTATGTGTGGTGCATACCTTGTTATATACCTATTACTATGGATTATGTGTTATGGGGACAACGTTTTGGGTGTTATGTTGTGTTCTTCTCCTATGTATGTGGTGTCCTCTTGGTGATTAAATATGGTGTTTTCTATGGTAAACTATTTGTGTCATCATAGACTCATGGTTGGTTAAGGTGTTTTTCCACCTTGGATAGGTTAATGTTATGTTTATACCCCTCCTTGTTGGTTTGTGTCACATTATAATTGTTGTGTCAAATGTAAAAATTTGATAAATGTTAAGTGGCCTATGTTATGGTTTTAGGTCCTGGATGACCTCATTATGTATTACCTTATTGGAAACCTTGTAATAACATATGAAATTTACTTGTTAAAAAATGAAAATAAAGAAAAATAACTGCATAATAGTGAAAATTCTAAGGGACTTGGAATCAAGGAAGCTGTACTTACGAAAAAAATCATAATTATGTATTGTAGACACAAAATCACACACTTTGGGTAATTATTTAGTCCCGGTCTCATACTATTATTCATATGGTTCTTAAGTGAAAAAGAGTACTAATTAACCCATGTCTTTGGCCATCTTGCATTGTTTTCTATTGTTACTTTCAATCTTGTACCCATACTTGACCATTTTGTACTTTCATACTACGTTTTCCATATTTTTGACTGGGGTGCCCAGCCAGGACTAGGGTGCCCTAGGCGCCTTGGTCCCCTCAGGGTGTTGTGATCCTCTTTGCACTTTCCTTTCACTTTTTGGGAACTTTCTAGCCATTTGAAGGTTCTTATATTTTTGTGATCATCCTTTTCGAGGTTAATTATGAAATTAAAGAAAGAGAACCATATAAATATAAAGTTATGTGACCATAATGAGAGAGTAAGCACTAAGAATCTACTATCACAACCTAAGATTGTATCCATCCAAGGCATCTATAGCTCCATTTGCATCCATCTAGTTCCATCACAAAGGACAAAGGTTGGTTTTCTGCATCAAACTTCATAGGAGGGTAGTTTATTCTATTCCATGTACACATTATCTACACTCCACATATAGTTATTTCTTGCTACTCACAAAGTGTGACACGCACAAGAGCACCTAGGGCACAATTCTACACATACACACACACACCTAGAACTACATTGGGTCTAAGATGTACTATAACACTTAGTTACTCAATTTTCCATTGTGGCCATTGAGGATAGTTCGACCCTTTCATGTGCACCTTTTTTAGGCTTTTTATGCTTCATTTGGGGTTTTTAAGTGATTCTTCTATTACAGTTTACTAGTGCTTCGGTAATCATACAATGACATTCACGCAAAAGGAAAATAACACATGCTAACACTTAGAGACACCTCAAAGGAGGTTTTCTGTCCATTTCCATGGACCAGGGGTTCCCAGATCTCGTGACTAGGGCACTCACGAGTACCCCCGTCCCTCTCCAAGAACCCCAATTTAGCCAGAATTCCATATCTAAAATTTCTCGTGCTCTTATGCGATAGTTTCCTCCTCATGTTCACTGGTCTCCACTGCAACACATTTACGCGATATCCGTGAATCAACTAAGGCCTTTTTAACCCTCTTTTCACATTAGAGTTTCACATTTTATTTCTTAGTTTTCTTAGGTGTATTTGCTACATTTTATTTTTATTTATTTACTACTCCTATAACATCAAATTACACTAGAATATTCTATTTTAGTTAATCATCTTGGTGAATCCAAATGCTTTCACACTTAGGATCCTCATTTTTCCTCTATCATGGCTCCCAAAATTCCTCAAATTTATTTATCTGATTTTCTTAAGATGCATCCTAATTTTCAATTTGTTCTTAAAAAACCGTAAAAACAATGTATCTCCCTAGCAATAAGCCACTGCATCAAGTGATTATTATTTTTGATCGTCTATTTGATGACCCTAGTCTTTGTGATCCTCCATATAAGCAACCCATGTTGAGTCAATTCAATCTTTGCATTATCATTTCAAGATAAATTGAAGGCTATGCAATCCATGATTACATCTCTCAAATCTAAAATCCAACATCTTAAGGATGTTTCTTAGGCTCATATTTGTTCTCCCTCTCCATCTCATCCTCACTCTATATCCCTACATGTACTCATATCAGTGATCCTCAATTCATACCATTACCAAAGCCTCTTACCTTTGATTGCATATTAAGAAACATGATCTTCTCACTAATCTATTTAATCGTCACTTGATCACTTTACCTCCCACTCATTACAATCCTCCTTATTGGTGAAAGGAACCATAACCAGATCGCACCAAGCCAAGAACACATATATTAATCAAACACCATGATTAATAAGATGAAAGAAATTCACCATAATAGCTTTACATAAAACCTTTACAAACAAATGAGCAGCAATATCATATATTATAATGGAACTCAATGCAATACATTGAGAATGGGCCTTGCTTAAATAGGCAAGGAATAACAATCTAAGAACCAGTCAAGGTCGTAGATCAAGCCATAAAACAAGGAAATAACTAGTCATCAAAGAACTAGTCAAGACCATAGATTTAGGAGAGAACTAGACATCAAGGATCTAGTCAATACCATAGATCAAGGAAAGAACTATACCTAACAACTAGATAACATCTTCTAATATCTAAATAACATTAAAGAAATATCCACACACATAAGTGGGTGAGGATAAATACAATAAAGGTAAAAAAAAGTACCTAGGTGAACATGAGCTAAGGTAAATACCTACTCTAACACCCCCTCAAGTGAAGCTAGGGGCCAAAATAGAAGTGGCATGTCCATAGTATGAGTCCCAAAAACTAGGCCTGATGAGGTACTCATGTACAATAACTGGGAAAAAGGGACACCTGCAAGGTACCCAAAACCAGTAACAACAAATTAAAGAGAGTAAAGCCCCGCTCAAAGGCATCCCAAGAAGATCAGCTCAAAAAAACTCATATAATTCTAAAGAAGTTTGGTGTGCACTGTGGTTTGAATCCACTGCTCGATCACAAAACTCAAAAAAATTGACACTGGGTTTCACTAGAATAGCTCTATACAAGGAGATTGTCAATGGAGTGATGTTGAAAGTGTAAAAAAACACCAAACATAATTCGATCAACTGCTGTAAATAGGTGTGCCACGATCCAAGAATAAAAACCAAAGCAATAAGGCAAGGACACAAAATCTAGAGTGTCACGATCCAAGAAAAGCTAAGGTAATAAGGCAAGGACATGAAACCCAAAGAAGCAGGATCAGCACCACACCCTCCCATACTATTGAATGGGTGGAGTGATGCTACAAATCTGTATGAGTTGCCCAAAATCAACTACTCGAACACTGACAAAATAACACTGGACTTCACCAGAATAGATCCCCCACAAGAGATACTGTCAACATGCCAAAAGTGTCAAAAATACAGATACAAAATCTCTCAACAAACAAGAGAGATACACTACACTTGCTAAAGAAAAATTCTCAAAACAAGAAGCATCACAATGTAGAAGGTATAGAAAGTGGAGCAAGAGGCCGAATGGTGGAGGATTCACACATGTAGATTATTCTCAACAAATGTACGTATCCGCTGCTACGAGTGATCAGATATCCACCCCAAATCAACACGGATGGATGAAGAAGATGTTTGCATATGACTTGGTGCAAAATGCACAATGGGTGCATGTAAAAGAACATCAGAATGTGTGTTAGGTTGATCATGTCCACAACTAAAATCTTTGATTTCTTAAGCCCGAGTGAAGATGTGGAACTCATGTGTTGCTCATGATCCTCAAAAAGAGTCGAGCAAACAAAGGATCTCTGTCAATGTGTGATCCCAATGAATTATCTGCATGAAAACCAATGTCATGGCGAGAATTCCACTTAACATGTGGAAGAGGGGAAACAATACCCTGTGAGTGTCTACCAATACCTCCACTAGTGAAACCCATAAAATAGAGCATGCAAGAACTGAAGGTAGTGGTACGCTTCTCAAAAAGGCCATGCAGTTGAGCAGAAATAGGATACACAACATGTGGTACTGTAATAGGCACAAATGTGGAAGAGCATGTAGTAAGAGGCTTCATAGGTATATGAGCATCAAGATCATGAATGACTCAAAGACTAACAGATCAATGTCAGTGGGTTCAAGAGAAATAGTTGCAAGTGGACTAGGAGCATGGATATGGTTGTCCACAATATGATGGTGATGTTGTAGGCTAGCAAGTTTGTTCTACAAGTGTATTATTGTATCATTATCGTGAATGAGTGATTGTAGAAGAGAATTTCGCTTCTTGAGTGATCTATTTTCTTCCACAAATTTTACAATATCCTCTTTAAGTCCACACACTTCAGATAAAATCATATCATTCTCAGAATCCATGATAGATACAAAATGCAACTCCCAAAATTTTAGGACGTCGGGCTCAGCCGAAATTGCGTCCACAATTGATTACAACACTCCTCCATATTTGGCACTTTATAATTATAGTTCAAGTCTCAAAATAAATATTTCCAATGGAAATATCATGAAAAAAAAAAAAAGAACTTTTGCAAAAAATGGCACTCAAAACTGAGTTACCGATCAAAAGTTACAAGCTTTTTAATATTTTGCTTTGTTATTTATTTTAGTTGCCACTAAAACAAAATAAATTGTTGTTGCCTTCACCACACAAATAAAATTAAAGGGGGCTGAAGTTAAGCACCTAATAGTAGGAATCACAAGCTTTAAGCCCTCATATGACCATACCATATGACCAAGGGCTAAGGATTTTAATGGGTGAACGTCCCAGTGCACAAACCGAAAAAAAACTATGTCGTAAAAGAAAATTGTCCTATGCAGATCCCAAGAAACCCAATAGACCCAAAAAATAATCTCACATTTTCTTTTCTCAAGGGGCACAAATCTCGAGGCAAACCAATGTGTTTCTCTGCAACAACACAAAAACCAAAACCAACTGCCTACATAAATGGCCAAGTTTACTGGTCTATCTTAGGGTTTTCATGCCTTCTAGATCCAATGGAAGCCTCTATTTTGCATAAAACCACACGTAGCAACAAAATACTACCAAATCCCAAATATATGAATATACAAAGATTTTATTTGCAAAAATAAAACTTACAGACAAATGTCAACATCAATCTCCCCGCTTTGATACCATGAAAGGAATGATAAGAAGATTGTTCCAAGATGCGATCTCAAATGATAATAGCACACCACATTATAGTTGCAAAACAAAAGCTAAAATACCATATATGGAAATCTATCATAATCCATAATGCTCAATACATTACAATACAATGACTTGAATTACTCAATAAGAAAGATGTACATATAGGAGGAGGAAGTGCAACTACTACCTAAATCAATGGTAAAGAACTCCCACTAACTGATACTAGTAGTTAAGTTAACTCCAAAAGACTAGTAAGATAACTCCACACAACTAGTACACCTAAGCAAGCTAACCCAAAAAGTGTAGGGCTAACACAAGTGTAAGAATTATCCTAATAAATAAATAAAAGGATAAATAATAACCTACACTAACATAGATGCTAATCAAACACCACGATCAATAAGATGAAAGCAATTCACTAGAATAGCTTTACATAAAACCTTCTAAACAAATAAGCGGCAATATCATATATTATAATGGAACTCAATGCAATACATTGAGAATGGGCCTTCTTAAATAGGCAAGGAATAAAAATCTAAGAACCATTCAAGGTCGTAGATTTAGGAGAGAACTAGACATCAAGGATCTGGTCAATACCATAGATCAAGGAAATAAATAGTCAAGACCATAGATTTAGGAGAGAACTAGACATCAAGGATCTCGGTCAATACCATAGATCAAGGAAAGAACTAGTCAATACCATAGATCAAGGAAAGAACTATACCTAACAACTAGATAATATCTCCTAATATCTAAATAAGATAAAAGAAATATCCACATACATAAGTGGGTGAGGATAAATACAATAAAGGTAAATAAATTACCTAGGTGAATATGAGCTAAGGTAAATACCTACTCTAACAATTGGCTAGTAAAATATCAAGAGCATCCATATTCAATTAGCATCTCGTAATGGACATAATGATAATGATTTCTATGTGTTACAATGATGATTCAAGCATCTTGTGTGTTGAGGATTTATCTTATTCGCTAACAATATTTTGTTGCATGCCCACCTACAAATATTATACCCACATGGGCTCCTAAGTCTACTCCTACGTCTAATGAGTCTCCCACTACCACTTCTCATGTGTCTTCTTCAGTCATTCAAGCACCATCTATTCAATCCACTCAAATTACACAATCACCTCTCAAGGTCTATCTTCCATCACCTCCTTCTCCTCAGTCATCTATAGTGCTATCAAGTCAAATTAAGAAAACTCCTCTTAAGGATGAGCTCACTCCTCCTCCATTAAAGGTATCTGCGACATCACCAGGTCATGCTCAACAACCACCTTCTATAGTTAAACTTATAATTTTGTCGTCTGCTATAAACAATGCCTATGTCAATGATTGGGACCCAGATGAAGCTTACAATGATGATGAACCATTTGATGGTCACACACCATTACCACCTCAATGTCCCATCACTTTTGTTAAGGAAACTACTCCTTACATTGATCCACTTAGTATCTTTTGACTAGACCTCCATCACTTACATACTTAGGGGCATCATAGCTCCTCCTCCTCAGTATTGCTTATCAAATGTTTATATCATCTCATGAACTAGACGCTTCATGCTTAGTGATTAATATTTTCTAAGCATTATTACAAACCTCTTAATACATGTGTATCATCATTGCCCGATGACACACTCTTGTTCTTCATTCACACTTGATTTTTGAGGAAATCTTACATATATGAACCCACACATTGCACCATAAACACTACATATTGTGCATTTTCACACATTATCCACTATACATCCTAAGCTTTATACCTTCTCCTACATACATCATACACATTCTACACATACCTCACTACACCATAGCATATTGCATGTTTTCACATATCATACATGTCATCTTACATTTTACATCTTACACCTTACATATCACATCTTGTGTCTTACATCCACTATACATCTACACATTTTATGGCATCTATGCATCTCACAAGACATTTTATACATCCTACTACACATATTACGTATTTTGGACACTTTCTTCTATGCATTGCACTCATCACCCTATGAGACACTCTAGTCTCATGGCCAATACTATACTGTTGAGAGTATACATCACAAATGGACCTTGTCACACTCACGTGTTTATCATTCAATCCTTTCCATCATGCGACATTCCTAGTTTAGTGATATACACCATAGGTTGGATCGTCACTTTCACTTGCATCACTTAGTGGTATACATCGTAGGCTATATCACCACGCATTTCGATCATCTCATCATGATATACACTTTAGGCTTAATCATCACACATTTTCATACATCATCTCTAGGTCACATTTCATCACTACACACTCATCATAAAGCACACTACACACAACACATAGCTCAAACATTTTTTGATGACATACTCTCATTTACGGTTCATTCTTGACTTATGAGGGGACATACTAAATGAACCTCACTACATATAACTCCATTCACTCGGGGGCATATGGCTCCTATCATTCACACTACATTCCATTCCATCCATCCACAACATACTTGCATTTTATGGTTGCACTTACTCTTTCTTACTCATGCTTTTACATGTACGCTTTATTACACATGCTAGATAGATATCTTGTATGTCATTACTTTTACCATACACACATGCATGTTCACTTGTTTTTCTAGATGTGATCGCAAAATATACAGATCTATTACACACAACATGGATGTTTGGACCTAGTACCAATCCCACAGTGGCTCCTAGGGGCATCTACATTAGTACACTACAAGTGTTATTGTTTCATTTTTTATCATAACACACTACTTTATTGGTTTATAGATGCTTTTACATACATTTTATCTTTCTAACATGCTAACAGTGTTTCATGTGCAACATTTTTCATGCATGGGTATTTTCTTCCATAGTTGTTTGTTATATTGTCTGCTATTGTTTGTTCTTGTTTGCGGATTTTCCCTTTGTCTTGTGTGCACACTTGTTTTTTTATGTCCATTACAAACTTGAGTGTCTTGCGACATCGTGAGTGATGTCCCATTTTTAGAACCCAATTTGTGTGCCCTACATTGTATTTTTGGGTGTTTACATCATTTTCTAAAACATTGTCTACGTAGGTTACACATGTTGTCTACATGCATGCTTGTTTTTACTAACACTTGTTTTCTAGCCACCTTGTTTACATGTGCCTTGTATTTGACCAAGCACATCCCCTCCCCTTGCAGGGCATAGTATTAGTGGTTGATCCCATTTTGGGCCACATTCTCCTATCCGCAACATCACGTGCACCCCAAAGATGGGGGAATCATTTGGGTTTATACATTATTACATAGCACAAGATCGATCTTGATGCCTTCAATTTTCATTTTTTCCATGACACGAAAGGTTACACAACGTATTTTATAGGGAAAATTATCCTTAGCATTCTGGAGAGTAGTTACATGGTAGAGACTAAACTATACCTTCCTCTCTACACTACTTTAGTCGGTGGTGTCTAATCACCCAAAATACTAGGTAGTATAGATATCTCTTCATTTTTGGGAAGCGGTTACAGGTTGGAGGATAAATCAAACTTTCCTCCCTACACTTCTTCAGCTCATGCGTGAGATCACCCAAAAAAACTCACATAACATTGACAAGATCCTTTCTACACCCCTTTTCTCATCACAGATCAAGTGCAAATGTTCCTTTTTCATTTACATACTTTCGTTGTGCACTTTTTACATATATACATGTGTTTTACACATTTTATATGGGTATTTAACTACTTGATTGTTTTCTCTTTTGCAGTTTTGTCTATATGGGAAGCAAGAAATCAACATCACACACACATAGTGGGTACATCACACACATGATACTAACCATGCAAGTACACCACACACATTGGCATCTACACACGCACTTCTACCCTAGGTTCACTCTCATCACGTTTATACTTTTACATCTTTAGTTTCCACGCTCCACCTTTTGTCACTCCATGTTTTGTCTAATCCCTTAGCGTGCTTTTTACATCGATCTACATGAATATCAGTGTACGCATCTATATCTACTTTATGTTACCGAGCATTTTCTCACCAACATAAAGTGGGGGAAATGTAAAAACAAAATTACTCACTTTGGGTAATTATTTAGTCCCAGACTCATACTACTATTCTTATGGTTCTTAAGTGAAAAAGAGTACTAATCAACCCATGTCTTTGACCATCTTTCTTTTTTTCTATTGCTACTTTCAATCTTGCTCCCATACTTTCCCATTATGTACTTTCAAACTACGATTTCCCTATTTTTGACTAGGGCGCCCAGCTATGACTATGGCTCCTAAGGCGCCCTACTTCTCTTTTCACTTTCCTCTCACTTTTTGGGCACTTTCTATCCGTTTGAAGCTTCTTATATTTTTATTGATCATCATTTTTGGGGTTAATTATGAAATTAAAGCAAGAGAACCATATAAATATAAATTTATGTGACCATAATGAGGGACCAAGCACTAAACATCTACTATCACCACCTAAGAGTGCATCCATCCAAGGCATCTATAGCTCCATTTACATCCATCTAGCTCCATCACAAGGGACAAAGGCTAGTTTTCTCGCATCACACTTTATAGGAGGAGAGTTTATTCTATTCCATGCACACATTATCTACATTCTACATCTAGTTATTTCTCGCTACTCACAAAGTGCAACACGCACAAGAGCACCTAGGGCACAATTCCACACACACACACACACACACCTAGTTTTACATTGGGTATGAAATGTAGTGCGGCTTTCTCGATTAGTAAGTCAACCAAAGTGGCCACTAAGGACAAGCCTCGACACCGTGTTCATATGCATCTTTATTTTTAGGTTTTTGATGCTTCTCTTAGGGTTTTCAGTGATTCTTCTATTGCAGTTTACTAGTGCTTCGTCGATCATACAATGAAATTCACACGATAAGAAGATAACATAGGCTAACACTCAAACACACCTCGCAGGAGGTTTCTTGTTCATTTCCATAGAATAGGGTGCTTAGATCTCGGACTAGGGCACCCCTATCCCTCTCCAGTGCCCCAATCTAGCCAAACTGTCCAAATCTACATTTTCTCGTGGATCCTGTGTTATGGTTTCCTCCTCCTATTCACCCGGTCTCCACAAAATGACATAGTCCCACAACATCTACGAATCATCTAAGGAATTTTTAACCCTCTTTGCACATTATGCTTTCACATTTTATTGCTTATTTTGGTTGGGTGTATTTTCTACGTTTTATTTTCATTTATTTATTGCTCCTATAGCATTAGATTAGGCTATTATTTTACATTTTAGCACAATCATGTATATGCTTGTGAGAAAACACTATTACATAAGCTTGGTTGTGACTATGGAATATAGTTTGAATTTTCTATCATAAAGAGAATCTTGCCACAATTTTCTTAGAACATAAACAATTGAAGTAATTTCCAAATTTTTATTGTTCCTAGTGGAGATATTTTAGCGATGGGATTCTTTCCAAGAAATGACATTAATCTTTTTTATTCCTTTTGCTTACTTATAAATATATTCCTTGGTGATGTTTCACATCGAGGACAATTCTCTTATAAGGGGAGATAGATGTAGTGCCCCTCTTGTTGTGGCCTTTTTAAACCTGTTGCAAGCACTACATTATGACACTTTGGGTGGCTAAGTTCATTTATTATCTAGTGTTGATCTTGGTTGTTGTAGTTCCCATCATGATGTCACCTCAACTATCTTTGTCTTAAAAACAACCTCAAATTATTATTAGTCATAACAAGAAGATAGTATAAATTAAAAAAATTGTTTATTGTAGTGTAATAATAATAATGATATATGATAATTTCACCGAGAGGAATTAATACAATGGAAGTTAGGGATATAATGGAGTGAGTTCACATTTATCCTCGACATTAAATTTGGTGTCCATTTTACCTCCACATGAAAATTCTTCCATAAAATTAGCTTTCATTTGATTATCACTAACATAATTGTTATTTTGGAGAAGTAGAAAAATAAATAAACAAAGTATAATAATAATGTAATAATAATAAAATGTAAATCCCATTATGAATGGAAAATAGGGAAAAATTGTTTAGGGTTTATTTTGTTTCTCCTTGTTGGATGAATGACTACCGCCATAGAGTTTTAATGTAAAGGCAGTTTGGTTGGTGTATACTTAGACAACCTTCCCCTATGCTCCTCCACGCTTTTACCAAAACTCGAGATCATAAGAGCAGGGAAGAGATTTCCATCAAAGTAGATAAGAGGATATTTTTTCTGAATTTTTAGTTACAAGTGTTGGGGTGGGTATGTATGAAAAAGTGGAGGCATACACTTGTCTAATGGATCGTTGGAGAAAACACCAAAAAAGTGGCCCCATAGAACATATATGATCATGTACGTTTCATTTTTATTGGTTTTATCTTGTTGGATGCTACCTCTTTATTGTGGATGTGGAATGCAATGACTAAATAATATAAATAAAATGGTATTTGTGAGAAATTCCTAAGAATGGCAGACTCTTGCCACTCCAATATCTTGAGGAAACTTTAAACTTTATCAACTTTTTGCCAATTAAACCTATGGTGGTTAGGTGGATTTTTTTATGGGTAGTTGTGATTGCAAGGTATGTGCATCCACCAAGCATATCAAAAAGTGGGGGTTTGATTAAATGGTTTTGGGTTCATTGATTTGTTTTAACTTGGATTTGTATTTTTTCCTAGATTTAGTTTGAATATTGTAGTTGGCTATCAAAGCAAATGGATCAATTTGGACACCTATTGGCTGTATTTGGTGAAACACTCTTGTTAATTCCTTTAGAGGATGTGCATGCCTTTGGTGACCATTTCATGTTGTGTTAACCTCCACATTCATTTTATCTAACACTACATAGATATATTTATCTATGGCGTGAACGCATCTTAGTGAGCCATTCTTGAAACAAATCCTGTATGTACATGGATAACATTTTCTCCACACCGATATCTTGAGAAAACCCTACACTCTATCATCAACATGTCAATTTATTTATGGTGTTTGTGTGGAGTATTTTGCTTAGTCTTTCTAGGTGGTGACAACAATAGCATGGTTATAAGATATACACGAATGGGTTTGATGAATATATAATATAGTCTTACAAATTAAATATTATTGGTAGGGATAAATCCAAACCTTAAGGATTTTTTCAAGTATCCTTCTTGTTTACATTAAATGGGGGGCTTTGGAACAAAGTATGGAAACCCATCAAAGCATAATGGAAAGGGGATTTTCATTTTTTTGCAGAAATGCTAGTGCCTTGGTAGGCATATAAGAAAAATGTACAAAGTATGTGCAAGCATATAAGTTGTTTAAAAAATGCTTGTAGTTATGGACGGCCATGAACCAAGTTCATTTTTGTCCTCATGCAGTCATTAGTTGATTCGGGAATGGATTCTTCCTCCCTTCTTAACTCGCTTTTGAAATTTCATATATTTGAATTTAATGAAGGAAAAATATTAAAATATCCTTATTATTAGTCATGAAATGCTAGATAGACACTATTCTTTTTAAAACATACAAGTTTAGCCATTATAGGTTGTATGATAAATCTAACAACCTTGAAATCCCCAAAACAAACTAAAAATGTGTTTATCATGGTTTAGGTTCAACAATTAAACCATATGATTGCAAAATGTGTTTTTAAATGCAAATCAATTGTTTAAAATAACCCTCAAATCAGTGTCAAACATCTCTCAAAATTGGCCAAGAAGCGCCTTTATACCTCACTTCCAATTGTAAATTATCTTAACCTCTTCCTTATTATATGGTGACCCCATTCCAACCTATATACATTGCCTAAATGCTTGAAGATTGTGTTTGGGAAGTGGATTTTCACCACCTTGGAAATTAATTTGTTGGGAGAAACCGTTTTCCTTTGACCAAAACCTCCATAAACCACCTTGTATTTTAAACTCTTGATCCCTAAGGAAAGTTTGACCTTGCAAACCTCTTCATTTTTATATGGAGAATAATGTAGCATAATTCATTTTACTTGTAACCTTAAAAAATGCATTTTTCGTACTCATTTCAAAGGCCACTTGGCTTAGTTTTCTAGAGAAAAAATGGTCGATTTCAATCACCGGATCCAAAACTTTGTCATGCGAGTTTGAGCCTTAGTGATAATTTTTTTATAATGTTAGTTTCTTTCGATTTTTTGAATAGCAAAAGAATAGGGTAGAGATTTTAGAAATCTCATTTTGGGGTCACATGCCATTTTTACAAGCCCATTCCATGACCACGTGGGTTAGTTTTCGCAATAACGCAACAAAGGCCCGTGGATTTACGTTGACTCTCTAAGGTTCATATTATGCTTAAAATTGATGTTATGTTTGGAAATATGTATGTTGAGTATAAATACAAGGTTCATTTAATGTAAACAAGATTGCAAATGGAAATTTGGAATCATGTAATCTAAAGCACATTTATCTAGTCTTTTATAGTGACAACGAAAAACAAAAACTTGCTAAAGGTTGTAGAACTTGGTGTTACTTTGAAAAAATTTGAAACTTGAATGAGTTGAATCAAAATTTATTTTTGTCATATTTCACCCTCTTTAAATTTGGAAATGGTTTGGTTTATTTGTGTAAATGAAAATGTGTGTTGTCTCTCTCACCTCTCTCTATATTCAAAAAAATTGTCTTGATTTAAGTCACTATGGAAAATGGATATTTTGTTCTCTCTCTATCTCTAAATTGATTTGGGATATTTATTAGCATGTTAGATGGGAGGGTGGATCCATACCAAATGATGTTGTTGACCCATGTCTAAATTATTTTACAGTGTTGCAAAATAGCGAGGTGGCATAAAATAATTGTTAGAATTGAGTGTTAAAGATGTTTATGGTTTTCTAACATGTTTTTCCTTCAAAGGTGAAAAAAAAGAATAAGCATTGTTTTCCTTATTTAAATGTACTTCAATATGGTTTTTATAATGAAAGAGTTAATGTGATTTTATTTGTAATGGAGCACCGAAGCATGAGAATTCCATAGTTAGTACATGAACCTTTATAAAAGATGCATTTGAAAACTAGTTATCAACCTTTGTTAGTGTTGTACTCTTGATGAAAAAAGATTCATTTATTATGTATGTGTGGGTGTTTAATGAATTGAATAATAATTGCATTTTACCAATCAGGTCTATTGCATTGAAGAAAGTGTATGTTGTTGATTTCAATGAATTCTAGTGATTTTACTTAATTGCGTAATAGTGAGCTTAAACTTGAAAAGTATGTGTGTCAAGCTTGACAATAATAGTGTTATTGATGGTAGTATAGTTTGTGCCAAACCCTTGAATATTTTTACCCTTCATCGTCATGTCTCATGAATCATGTGTATTTTAGTATGCCACTTCGAGTTCATTTAGTGTCTTTCTTAGTACTTGTAATGGAAATTTATAAATGGGAAGGTGTTTAACTAAGTTGATAAGGTGTTTTAACACCATTTGAAGTGAGATCAAACATGGATTATATTATACCATAATTCTATGACACAATGGTTAGGGACAATATCCTAACCTTCTCGGGTTAAACTACGTTGCCTCATGTTTAGATTAGTAACGGTTGGTATCTCCTCATATAGGTGACCCTTGATGGCATTATCTTTGCAAGGCTTTTATTGGATATTTTTTCTATAGGAACTATTGTGTGGTCACTTGAAATCAACATAATTGTCTAACCTAAGGGCTTGGTAGATAATGCTTTGCAACCATGAGTGGGGGTAATGATTATGGTTTAGGGAAGAAACTCTAAGCTTGTTAGGACTAGGGAATTTATCCTAACTCAAAATTTCATGATCCCCAGGTGGCATATCGTAACACTTAGATAAATCCTCGAATCACAAGTAATGATAATGATCACTCGTATTCCGCATGTTTTTTTTTATTTATGACCATGACATGGAGCTTGTATTTTACATAGTAGCTCTTGGAACTGTTATGTAATGTAGTTCAATTATGGAAATTATAATCTTTGAAACTAGCTAGTTCATAGAGCTCAATAAAGGGATTTCCTTATGCATCTTTTCTTACTCAACCAGCTTAACTCTCCTACCATCGGTGTCGTTCTTCATAGAATTTATTCTTGGTATGTAGAGATCCATTTGTTTCATTATATGTAACTTAGGTTTTAGTGGTTATATTAGGAAGGCCCTTATGTATAATACAAGGTATACTTTACTTGAAGAAAAAGTTGATTTAATTATTCATAATATCTTGTTTGGAGCCCAATTCTCTCTCATCATTCTTATGAGCCTAAGTTTAGGACACTTCAATGGTAAACGTGTAAAGGGCTCCTAAGATGTCTATATAAATATGAATTTATTGGAGTGTCTCCCTTACTCGATGTTAGTTTTTTCGTAGGCGTGAGATTCTCTTGAGGGTAAATGGGATTAAGTTAATATTATGACCTCTTAAGGGCTCATTGTGGATGGTACTTGTAATTGGCATATGAATGTAAAATTTTATCAATTAGGAGGTTATTGGAAGGAAGTAAGTATAGTTGAGCTATCTTGTTGACTTGAAGTTAAGGGAAGTGAAATAATTTACTTATGAAGAAACATGTGCCCTGAGCACAAGAAATCCTAGCTTGACCAGAGTCCCATGTAAATTTATGCTCCATAGTAATGTCAAATAGTATTTCAGCTAAGAAAATTAAGTGTGTTAGGGTTTGAAAATAATTATAGTTTCTACTACAAAGTACACATTCTTAATGAAGTGATAAATATGTCAATGGGGAAAAGTATGTATGTCCTTTGGATTCATTAATTATTGCTTGATCATCTATGTAAAACATGTGGTCCCGTATTGCTATCAAATTTTACATGATATGTTGAATTTGCGGCATAAAATGAATTTTTCCTTATCTCTTGTAATGGGAGATGAAATTTGTAACGTTTAACAACAGCTAAATGACTCGTTTCCATAGTGAATCATGCCTATTAGGAACGTGATCTCCCTACTTGTCATGAGTGTTATAAGACTCGTGTGAACTTAAAATGATATCAAAATGTTTAGTATGCTTAGCATGATGGTAATATAATTAGAAGGAGATGAGTGTTTCCGTTGCGATGAAACATTATGACAAGGATAATACTCATGATCTACAAATGATAATGTAAGACTATTAAGCATTACATGTGGGATAATATGATGATTTGAATCCAAGGGTAACTTAAGAGTTAAGGAAATGCAAATCATGGGAACTATGGGCATGGTTGATTAGGTATTTAATTATTCTTCATATAGACAATGTTGTTTTATGCCACGCCTAGTTGAGTGAGTATGGGTTTAGTTATGTTGTCTCAATTGTGAGAATTGTACATTGGTGTGGACCCTGGGAAACAATCAATTCTTAAGTTGTGTCTAGTGTTATAACAATTAAACCAATATATTTTATATTTTTGTTCATTTATTCTTCTATGTTGACTCTTATTTCTTTCCACTTCTCCCAATTTTCTCTCTTCTCCATGGTTTTCTCTCGTCCTCTCTTGTTATCATGATTTTGTGTATTTTTCCATAGATGTAGATGTACGAATAAGGTTGACTAGAACCATATTGTTATGGTTCTAGTGTGTTCTTTAGTATAGGCTCTTTGATTCTTATGTTTTTTCTATACTACATATGTTTCAATAAGAGCATAACTTGATTTCAAGAAGTCTATAAATAAATGTGTATTCATACATTTAGGCAATGATATGCATACACATGAGGACAATCAATGGATTTGTAAAAATAAGGAAAACATTTAGTAAAGAAGCACCCTCGTGCCTAAAGTAGATTTATAATATTTAACTAATAACATATAACACTCATTGCATTGATTAGAGCATTCAAAGTGATCGGGGTTGGGAAACTTAAATTACACTAGATTCTCTACTAAATTACATTATGCTTAGTGTGTTGTTTTTCAAATTGTTCAAAATCTTAAGTGATTGATAATAATGGAGGGATAACATGTGCCTTCATTAACTCCGTGGACTTCTACGATGACACAACGTGTCGCACTCATTAATGTTCCAAATAAGGATACCAATTTTGTAGCAAATAGTAGTGAATTATGAAAAAACAAACGAGGTTTTCAAAGCAAGGTAATTAAATCAAATTTCCCTATTTAACAATTTCAAAACGAAACTGCTATAATTATAACATTGTCATTAAAAGTGTATTAGAGTAATGGTCAACACTCCTTGTTTGTATTGATTGTTTAAGGTATGTTTCATTTCACTATCTAGATTTATTTTCCATTATCCCTTTTTATAATTATTTTTGAAATTACATTAAAATACATATCACTCTAAAACTTTATTCTTTTTAAAATAAATTTATTTTTTCCTAATCTTAAAATATTATAATCATATGAATTAAATTAAATTAAATTTACAAATTTATATTCCATTAAACTTGTTATGGTTGGTTGTAGTAGATTCATCATGTAATCCCACTTTCCATATCTTGAATATCTTAATACATTTCTTTCACATCGGAATAACTTAAAGATGTTTTTAAATAATATTGGCACTCCATATTTTGGAGCGACAAACTTTGGTTATGATAAAGCTTTTTTGTTGTTTTATTACTTAATTATCCGTTTTGTTTTCAATGGACACATGTCACCTTTCATTGGTAGGTAAGGTTGTTATAACCATTTCAAAATATTCCGAGGTAGAGCATAAATTTGGACTTTTGACACATTGGATATTATATAATACTTCATCCTTAAAAATTATTTATTAATGTAATTTCAATTAAAATAATACTAGTACCGAAAGCTTCACTATTATTTGTTTATCTAAGACTCTCCTAGAAAATCGAATCTCCTAGTGAAAAGGACCTATTTTGTTGGATAAGCATACACAATGATATAGATAGATCTAAACAAGCAATGCAATGAACCATATTTTGTTTATTCCATTCAATGAATACATACATTCTATTTGAACATTTTTTATTATTAAAATGTCTATATAAATATAATAATAATAGTAAGTCTTTTTAATTGAAACAAGGCAATTCACTGAATCTATTAGACACAATATTTTATTGATTATTTTCAACGAATACAAATATTTAATTTGTTTAGGTTTTTAATAATAAAAACATTTAGATAAATTATACAAGTTTGTAATAAAGAAACATTTAAGTAGGAGACATGATTTAGGGTATTTCATTATTTGGCTATTGTTGCTTTAAATTAAGATTTGTTGATATGCTTGTTGATTTTTTAATAGTCTTCATTATGTTTCTCATTATTTTATTTTTTGTCTTGAGATTTATTTTAGAAATGTTCTAATGCTTTGTATGTTTATCAAAATCCTTTTGATGCATATTAGAAACTTTATCGTCTCATTTTATATTCTTCACTCTGAGGGGTCCACCCACCCTCTTTATCCTAGTGTTTTTGTTTTTTAATTTTTGGATGTTAATTTTGTGCAACAATAGGGTTTTAATTTGAATTTAATTGTCTATAACTATACTATCATTTTAGCAGGACATTCATAGATAATTAACTAGCAATCGTATGCGTGAAGTGTACGATGGAAACGTCGAAAGCTATCATGTGAGGAAGTCAAAGTGGAGGGAAAGAACAATACGAGAGGAAGATGGGCGAAGAATGGGTATGAGGGCGGAGACGTTTTTGAGGAAACATTTGGCACGAATTTCATGTTTTTTTCCCAAGTTCAATCTCAGCAGGTACGATTTTCATCATTTTTAACTCCTCGTCAACTTTTAAAGCTCTTGATTCTAATTTTCCCTTTTTGGATGTTGTAGATTATACATTTGCGCTCTGCAAAATCTTATCCTCTAAAATTGTCGTAGACATCGTTATTGCGGTAAAGTTCCTATGTGTCCAAGGTTTTAATGGTAAATTTTAATGTTCTACAGAAATTGAAGGCTCCAAGCAATGATTTCACCTTAATCAGATATTGCATAGTATACATGTTTGCTTTGTAAAGTATATCGGTCTATATTTATGGTGAACTTCTTCTCAAGCGTCATTGTTTGGTAGGTTATTTATCAGTCGTTAATATTTCCTATGCTTCGAAAGGGAAATCCGTTCAAAATCCAAAGGTGTTATCCCTCGTTGTCGTCGTCCGTGTCAGAGAGGGGGGATCCTTTCCCCATAATGCAAACACCTTTCGCGAAAAAAGACTATTAATATTTACCGCAACCATTAACAATCCTTATTAAGGCATTTATATTTAAAATAGTTTGCATTTTTTTAATTATGGGTAAAAGTGGGTTAAGGGGCCCTACCCCGTATAATAAGGAGAAAAAGATATATCAATGAGGAAAGAAAGAAGTAGCCTCTACCAAAGAACACCGAAAATCAAGGAAAACACAACTAACAGTACAAACTAACAACATAAACACAAAACCAAAAGCTCATCCCTTTGAACCCTTCCCATGGGATCGAAGGTGCATCTTAAGGGATTCAATGTTCCCTTTCTTTCTTTTGTTCACAGTGGACCAACCATTACCGACATTCAAATTTACATTTTCTGATGAGTGAACCAGTAAGCTCGTTTCTATTTTATTGTTATCCGGATGAATACTAAGAGGAGAGGGTGAAGTCCCAGCCTCACAACTCTCCTCTACCTTGTTAGACAAAGGGGGAACCTCCACCTCCACTGAAGCTAGTTCCTCATTTGCAGATCCATCTTCAGACTCACAATCAGAATGACTGTCAACAACCAACAAAACTGGATCCACATTCTTCCACCAAGAAGTGTGTCTACTTGCATGTTTCTTCCCATTAATGCAATCCACAGCTAGATGTCCAAGTGAAAAGCAAGTTCTACATCTGAAGGGGAAACCTTCATAATCCAAGTTTTGAGTCCAAATTCGATCCTCCACCATAAGATCAACAGAGGCAGGAAAATCCGTTGAGGTGTTCATATCAACTAAAATGCGAGCATACATAGTATACTCATACAAGGTCGTTTTTGTGTCAATAGCCACGGTTTTACCCAGAGTATCACCAATGGCGATTAAACATTTCTCATCCCAGAACTGCAGGGGAAGATATGGCAAATGAACCTAGACATGTCTGATTTGGAAAGTTTCAGTGACTGGATTAAACAGGGGAACCATGGCTTCATGAGTAGAAAGTGGGATTGGAAGTCCCACAATCTATCAAAAATTAAGTCTCTATCAGAGGTAATATCAAAGACAACAATGAAAAAACCTCTAGTTAAAGGGTAAATATCCACTTTACCATCCATTAATGGATTCCAAGAAGAATAGATCCAATCATGGAGAGCTGGCAGTCCAGGACAAAATTTGTTGAATCTACAAATAATGCCCTTTTCCTTGAAATAAGCCTTTGTTGTCAGAACAACAAGTCCAAAACGCACAGAGGGGGACGATTTGGCATGTGACATAGCCTTTTATGCGGGATTTTGGATTAGGGCATGGGGCGCCAACGAGTCCAATTTCTTCCGAGCCGGAAGACCCCCATGATCCACCAGTGAAACTCTTAAGCAATGCCGCAACCATCACCGCTAGGTTTAGGGCACACAGTAAAGTTCCCGTATTTTCCACCATCACTCTTTCAAAACTTGAGAGGCGATTAATTAACATTGTTATCAAGATTAATAACAGCTTGCATTTTAAAATTCCATGTCCACGTGGCTTTATATGTTGACTAGTACACATAACCTTTTGTAATCATTGTTGCTTTAAACACCACGTCTACTTCATATACGTGGGTCTCCATTTTTAACATGCTGCCCTCACGACCACGTAGGCCTACTCCACTTCCCATGTACCACGTGGAAGTCCATGGGATCCTAAGCGGTGGGGAATAGGCCCACATATGTGTGTTTGTAATCTACGTAAGCCTTTTTAAAGGCTTGGCCGACCACCTCCTACATGTGGGTCTGCGACCACATAGCATATTGGTGGTTGCTCCCATAACCGCTCACCGGGAATATAATGTGGCCGTAGGTGTACAATAAACCATAGTTACCATGTTCAAAAAGTTCGGGTTGTTCGGACATGGAAAAACATTTAAATTCATCAAATAAACTTAAAAAATTCATTTAAATAAAAAATATCATTGTATTCATGGTTAACAATGAATATATTACTATTATTGTCACGAATTATATTACGGCATTGCTACTAATAAATTTTAAATTATAACAAGTAATATATAACAAGGCCATGGAATGGCACATCCTGCCGTTCGGGCCTGAATGGACTTGGGCAGGGCGCGAAGCGAAAGCTAAGAACACGTGAGGAAAAACACGAAATGAGAAACATGTTGTTTGGGGCGCTCAGCAAAATTTGCAAATGCGATGGAACATCCCGCATACCCCACTTAGCCCCCGTGTCCTTTGTTTTCCCCCCCTTTTTCCTCTTTTTCCCTCTTTTGCCCCTTTTGATCTTCAATGACGGCCTCGAAACCGCCGCCCCGAACAGGCGGGCGGTCCCAGAACCGCCGCCCGAGCAGGCGGCGGTCCCGGGCGCATTTTCCAGAACGCCCTTTTGACGCGACCCGCGTGAAATATCACGCTTTCACCAGCCTTTTCTTTGCCGACTTGAGCATGCATTAATGTTTTTGGTCCCCTGAATGTTGTTTTTCCTTTGTTTATTGTTTAGGAGTTCAATTTGGTTTTGATTCTTGGGTGTTTGAATTCCTATAAATGCATGGTTTGTGTACATGCAAATGGTCTTCGATTTTGGTCCCAATTTTGGCCGAGTTTGTGTGAAGAATTTGAGCTGGAGTTTTGATCACCATTTTTCCTTGTTAGAGTCTTCTCGGTTTTTAGTATTTTGGTTAGCTTGCTTAGGATTGATAAAGATAGTTTACTTCATACTTGGTTTAGTATTGCTCACCGCTGGTAAGCCACATGCACTCCATCTTGTGCAGCAAAGTGTTGTTGCTTGCCATCCAATCCGCTAGAAGCTTGCCTCTCGAATTCCTTTTGCTGTAAATTTGTTTTACCGTGACTTAGAGTTCTTAGTTCAATTCATTATATACCCGGTTAGCTTTATTCAAATTGTTGTAAGCCACATATCCAACTTGTGCAAGCAAAGTGTCTTTATTTTGGAACAAAATAGCTTAGGAAGCCATTAAAGTTGCAGGTTTTGCTCTTCGTATAGGATAGTCAAAGGTTCTCGTCGCTTCACGCTTGCATGACTCGCAGTAAAATCCCGCTAGGAATCGCATAAGCCAAGCTCGTACTTTGCGCTATCCCTCTCCTACTCGCATTCTCGGTCCTCGCATTCCGAGCCGTCCTTGTCCCAAAATCTACTCCTATCGGTGCTAGCATTACACGCTTTTCTCGGATCCAAGTGAACACGAAAGAACGAGAAGATCATACCGAGGGGACGAGATCAATACACCATCGGATTCGCCACTGCTCTCAAAGTCCAGTGTTTTAAATTTCAAAGTTCTAGTCGATTTATATCAAATAGAGTAGTTAATCGCTTTATTTCATTTCATTCTATTCTCGATATTGCTGTGAAGTCATGGGGATTGATAGTTTCTGAGAAACTATGATTCACTCCTCACTTCTGAGGTAGGATCGAGAATCTTGCAGGTAGATTAGACAGGCTATTTTATTTATTTAGAATAATTCTACAAATCGCACAGGCAAATAACCACACTCGGTTATCTTGTCTGTTTTAAATTATTGTTTAGTTATTATTTCTAGATACGCTTAAAATAGTTTGTTTTCCTTAGAATTGTTAGAATATTTCTTAGAAAGATAAAGGTTATATGCAGTTAGATTTATTTCACATAGTTAGAATTTATTTCATTACGCTTAGATTACATTTTGTTTCAGTATGACAATCACGGACCTCAAGAGCCTGTGGAATATATATTTGAGCCAATCGTGCCTCAACCAAACCTAGCCACAACAATAGTTGACATAGACCAAAATCTCAGTGATACAAGTATTCCAACAACCACAGATCTACAACCGATCACCACAATAAGAGGATTAAACATAGAAGACGACCAAGCACATGCGTTTTGGTCAAGTCAGCCAAACTACAGATTACCCTAGAAAATATCCACATGACTGTAGAAGGGCTCGAAAGAGAACAAACATTCGGGTGTGATCCTTTAGTTCCACAGCCAGATGCTGAGACACCCTCGTAGATATAGATACCAGCTTAAGAATCCAGGTTGCAAGAACGCCTGTAAGGTATTCTGAGAAGATCGCACAACTGTTGGTTCTAAACGTAGAAGCTGAAAAGGCGTACGATTACTGGATACTAGGGATTAGAACTTGATCTCGCATATGACCATAACAGGACCGCAACAACCAAGAGTCTATGGTTGTGATCCACAGGTCCCACAGCCCAACGAATCCACAAGTCAGTTAGATATAGACACTGGCCTACGCACACTAGTATTTCAGTCCACTCCACTTCCACCTATCATCATCCGAACAACCGCCTTACTAGATATAACAAGCTAACGGTTAGGGAATTCTCGACTAGGCCGTAAAATCGTCCATAGAATCAACTATATCCGCCATATGACCTTATCAGAGATATACACGAAACAATCCCAGTCATTTTCCACGTATTCCGCAACCCATAGATCGAATCACGCCGAGCTCGATATTGATTGAGCCTTCGAGCACTCATCCTCGCCGATCGATCTATCACACCACCCAAGTTAGAAGGGCCTTCTTTGCCTTAGATTCACAAATTCCACTAGTGCGTGTCGAAGACATTAGATTGCCTAACTAGTTTGTCTCGCATATTCTACCCCCACCGGCTGTCTCTCAAGACGACTCCTGGAGGTGGGGTACGCGAAGAGTCACTTGTTGATTCTCACGCCGCCCCGTCACTTTTCCGACGTACAAAATTGGTGAACCCGCGTGAATCAAACAATTATTTCACCTTCTCTTTGAGAAGTTTCATCTTCTCTTTTCACCTTCGCTTCTTTCCCATTATTCTCATGCGGGTATTCATATACCCCGAATATGTCGGGATTCGACGCATACGGCACTCCTCCCGGGTCTTGAGGCATACTACGCCCAATGTAATAGGGAATCATCACCCTCGCTCTCAGTATGGGGTGACAACTATTCAACTAATCAGTTGTCAACTCAAACCCCAAGAACCAGATATAGTTTGTCTCTTCAAACCGAGGAGTTAGATCAACCCCTCGAACCCAACAAACAGAACCTTCAGGTTCAAACAATATGACGTTTACAGGAGAATCTGGTTCATCTCCTCAAATGTTACTCAGACCACATATTAGTAGACAATCAGATCCATACCTGGTCTTAGACGATGGACAATCAATACCTTATCCTAGGAGTGAACAACGCTCCCGGGGTATGTACCCACCTATAGGAGGTTTACAAGTACAACCCGAGACCCATTTTCAAGAAAATACCTCTACAGGAAATATTCTTGAGAAACTTGGCAAGATAGCAATCGCTCATGACAGCTATCACATGCCTATACAACACCAGGGTATACAACAAACGCCGCTCAGGCAAAGTACCGTGACTTCACCAAATGAAGTCATTTCAACGTTAGTAGAAAGAGTGAGAGGGTTAGAACTTGCTCAAGCAAATCAAAATTCTCCGTTCATGCAAACGGGAAGTTCCAATCCTCCATACCACTCTGGCCAAGTAGATCTCCTCACAGGAGTAGGCACGTTAGGCATGCCTCCTCAATTTCCTCAACAAACGCCAACAAGGCCCACCATCTCTAACACTATTCCTCCAGGTCTAGTGTCAAACAATCCATTCCTTGACAATACCCCGTCCTATTTAAACATGTACTCTAAATCCCCACAAGGAGATATGTTCTCCTCTCCCGGCATGTTTGCTCCAACGCAGGGACCTCCCTATGCCCCTGCCAACGCATATGCTGCACCATATCAACAACCTATCCCACCATCGCTCCCTCAGCAACCACCATCAATGGTCGAAAGCTATGCAATAGGGACATATTCAGAATATCTAAAGGAACCCTTAGATTTCACCATACGAAGCGTCATGCTTCCAAGACCTCTCCCTGATTTTCCCAAGTTCAAGGGCGAGGGAGATCCAAACGCGCACATCAAAGCTTACGCTACAGCCATACGAGAATTACTCCCTTGGGATGGGGTTGTTGCTAAAATATTTCCCAAAACCTTGGAAGGCATCGCTCTCGATTGGTATTATAGAATACCCGAGGCTTCCATACATTCATTTAAACAACTCGTGTCGAGTTCATCAAAGCCTTCGACATGAACAAACTATCGAGAACAGAATCGTGGAATTCTTACATATCAAACAAGAACACAATGAATCACGCCCATTTCATCCAGAGGTGGCGTACGCTTCTTTATTCATCGCCAGTGCTCCAAACATGGATCGATGGAACTATGTGATTTATTCCTTCATTCTCTCAAAGAGAGAAGTGAAGGAAGAAGTCCAAGTTCCCACTAAGGACTTATGATGAGGTACTTGAGAGCGCTCTCGCGAATTGATCAAGCAAAGAATAGATAGTGGTCGTAAGACTTACTTACGAGCAAATGGGAGGTTAATCACCTCCACTCAAAATACTACAACTACCACAAATGTCAATCAAGGACCCAAAATCCTTAACAAAAATCGTGGGGTAACAACGGATGGGGTAACCGACCAACCCAAGAGGGTAAATGTCATAATACTCCGTCACAAACAAACAACCAAATAAACAACAACTTTACCCCAACAATCAATACAAAGGATTTTAACCATCCACAACAACAACAACAACAACAACAAATCCCCACACAAGGGCTAAGCCAAAACTCATTTGGTTACCAAAACCAAAGTCAAAACCAAAAACAACAATTCCAAAACTTTGGTCCTAATAGCAACTCGAATGATCGAATTTTAGGCCACAATACACACCAAACCAACAAAACGGGAATTATAATCCCAATTTTATTGTGGTTTCCATAAAATTCATGGTCACGACACTAGAACGTGCCGTGACTACAATAAATTTATGCAACGCTTGCCGTAAGAACAAAGACAGCTTCTTCACAGACTTGTTTTTGCATCCCGCCTCATCATCACCAAATACTCTCGCAGGGGCGCTTCCCTCGTAATGCTCCTCAGATCTTTAACGATCCGCTCCCAAATCATGATAAGCAATAGGCTGAATCCAACCGAACAAACAAAGGTGCAATAACGGAAACAATGATCATGAAGCTTCAACTTCATTAAATCCACAATAAGCGCCACACTTGGGAGCTCAACCAAGACCTAAGATAGTTAGTTTGGTAGAATTAGACGCTCGAACTACCTATCGAAGCTATAACAAGAACACGAGAGTATTTCTCTCAACCGAGCCCAAGTCATCTCGCGAGATAGATAGAGTCAACAAATAATTGAAAACCCATCGGTGCCTATGATTTAATTAGTGACCTAACAAAGACCTTTTCACACATTTCATTCTTGACTTGCTAAAGAACTCTCCCCTCACAGAGCTGCTTCTTTTAGAAGCATTAGGTCTAGGCCATCTAATTAACATCACTCCACCTCCCGAAACACAAGTAAATCACGAGATTTTGATATCCATCCTCCGGGGCAGCCGACAAGGATGTCGATGTCATCTTCGAAATAAGTAAAATGCCCACAGATGATGCCGAGATCGCACGCCGAGGTGACCCACCTTTACACTTGCAAGTGTGGGTTTATAATAACTATGTAAAACGGGCAATGGTCGACGACGGGGGCCAGCTAACATAGTCCCTTTCTTTCCTCCAAAACTTGGATATGGAGAAACGAATCGTCTACTACACGAAATACCTTGAGAGGCTATGATAGCCTTAAAGCCACTTCAATAGAACTATAATAATACGCGCGGTCACCTTAGGGCCCAAAACCATCTTGACTCGAATTCTTTATATTATAGATCGGGAAACTAACTATAATATGATCCTCTACCGACCTTGATACATCGAATGAAGGCAATCCCTTCCACGCTATTTCAAGAAGTAAGATTCTCGCATCCGGGAAAGGTATTCGTAGCCAAAGGCGATCCAAAACCTTTCGATTTGCACCTAGCTGATTTAAAGAAAAGACCAGGGTGCACTCAAATTTGAACTTCCAACAAACCAACTTAATAAACCCTCCGACCCAAAGCCGAGGAAAAGTTGATACCTACGACGGATCTCGAAACTACCAAAGATAGCCAAAACAACTCCAACCCCTAAAGGTAAAACTAAAGAAACAAGATTATTAGGGACTACTGCGAAGATCGTTGAGTTGATAGAACAAGATTCACCAATGTTCTTACCATTCGATTCAAGAGGCATGGGATTTTCCCTAGGTGTTGGTTCCTCACGCGCCAGAAAGATCTCTCGTATGGTAGAAGTAGAGTGTGCAAACGCAAGCAGATACCCCTACATCTATACTCCCGCTAAGTATTGACTCTCCATTTCGATGGAGCTAAATGTCATGGAGCGGGGCAGGTATAATTTTACCTCGCCCGAGGAGAAGGTCCTCCCATTCTCTTTTAAGTTAAACTTTGAATGCACAAATAACGGCGCCGAGTACGAAGCCCTCCTCCTTGGCTTACCTTAGCCAAAAGAATTGGTATTGATAACATCGTAGTCCCTGAGACTCGCAATTAGTAACAAACCAAGTTTCAAAATATATGAAACTAAAGCCGAACATTTACAACTCTACAAAAACGCTCAGTATTAGATTTAAGCAAGGCGTTTAACTTCATATCCATCAAGCAATCCCGCGAGAGAAAAATCTTCTCGCCGATTCAATAAAGAACCTCAAAGATCACGCTTCACTCCAAGCAATGAGCTAGAAGATACTCACTTCACAAAGATCCATTCGTAACGAACCATTGATAAAAACAATGACAAATCCTCTTTCAAGCGGAAGTGAATCTACCATCCTAGACCATGTTGGAAATGATGCGGCTACTTTGGATTACTTAAATGCCTATGCAGCACTACATCTCTCCTATCACACGCTAGATTTATCTCTGATTCCGCATTCATCTTCCTACTTCGGAAATCCCGTAACGGGTCTTCCCTCACAAAGGGAACCTAGCATATACGCAATAGAAAATGGGGATGATATAGATTTACCTCCAGCACCACCTGAGTTCGAAGAGGGTAACGCCTCTTTAATCGAAGAAACAATCGATGTCAACATCGGGACAGAGAATGAACCAAGAATATTGAAACTAGGTTCTTCATTAACCCTGCAAGAAGTGAAATACATACTCAAGTGTCTCAAAGAACATCAAAAGGCATTTGCATTTAATTACAAAGAGATGACAGAGTCGCACCCCACATCATGCGGTGCACAACCTCGCACTAGATCGATGCAAAGCCAATTAAACAAAATCAAGACCCATGAAGCCCAAAGTAGCTCTCATGGTAAAAGAGGAGGTAATAAAACTCCTTCGTAGGATTCATCAAGCCAATTGACTACTCCCAATGGGTATCTAATATCGCTCCCGCTTCTCAAAAAGAATGGAAAGATACGCATCTCGCATAGATTTTCGAGACATCAACAAAGCGTGTCCTAAAGACGATTTCCCATTACCATCCATGACGTTATTGTTGATGCAACAACCTGGTTTTGAACTCTTGTCTCTCATGGATGGATTCTCGGGATACAATCAAATCAGAATATCCGAGCAAGATCAAGCTAAAACCACGTTTATAACTCCTTGGGGAACCTATTGCTACGCTGTTATGCCATTCGGTCTCAAGAACGCCGGCTACGTACATCAAATGGGCTATGACTTATATATTTCACGATTTAATTCATAAAATCGTGGAATCCTACGTAGATGACTTGTGCTAAGGCCAAGAAGCGTTGCCAGACCATCCCCCAGTACTCCGCATCATTCTTTCACGCCTAATAGAATACGGAGTCACGCTAAATCCAGAGAAATGCGTCTTTGGTGTAACAGGAGGAAAGCTCCTAGGTTACATCATATCGTCACGAGGGATCGATGTTGATCCAACCAAAATTCGGGCTGTCCTCGAAATGGTCCCACCTTCGAGTGAATCTGGAATCAGATCATTTCTCGAAAGTCGGGTGCAATCCGAGATTTATCCCGATCTAAGCTTCACTGCTCATCCAATCAACAATTTACTCAAGAAAGACTATAGCATTGATTGACCAAGATCGCAACGAAGCTTTCAGCGCAGTTAAGCGTTTCCTGTTATCACCACCCACGCTAATGCCACCTAAGCTTAGATCACCCGTTAATTCTATACTCACGGGCTACCGATGTCTCGCTGGCCTGTATGTTGGCCCAAGAAGACGATGACAAGAGAGAGCGTGCAATTTATTTCATTAGCCGAACATTGCTCGACTATGAAACACGCTATACACAAGCAGAGCGAGAATGTCTTGCCATAGTCTTTGCTACTAAACGTCTAAGACATTACATGCTGAATCAAGAAACAAAGGTCATGGTAAAGACAGACCATTTACGGACTTTTCTCACACAAGGGTCCTTGTCCAAAAAAGCTGGACGTTTTATAACCTTAATGGGAGAGTTCGAATTAACGTTTGTAAACCAGAAGTCAGTTAAAGGACAAATCATCGCAGATTGGTTAGCTGACAACCCATTAGACGGAGGCGATTTAGTAGATTTAGACTTTCCAGATGAATGCGTATACTACATCGAAACTCGACTTGCTATCTCTCGAGTGCCCTTACACACCGATATCATTAATTATATCATGGACCATACGTACTGAGGCGCTTACACCGCAACAAAGAAGGCGGTTACGCATAATCGTGTCTAAATATGTCATCATAGAGCAAGTTCTCTATCGAAAAGCATTCGATGGAATGCTTCTAAGGTGTGTCGACACAGAAGAGTCCAAGAGGATTCTCCATGAATCCCACAACGGTATATGTGGAGGCCACTTCGGTGGCCATGCCACCGCTCGAAAAATACATCGAATGGGCTATTTCTGGCCCACTCTAGAACATGACGCGATAGAGTTTGCACGCAGGTGTCATAAGTGCCAAGAATTCTCTCACGAGATCCACATGCCAGCACAAGCTCTGCAACCAATCGCTACTCCATGGCCCTTTTCTACATGGGGCCTAGACTTAATAGGGAAATTCTCTCCCTCATCCACAGACGGCCACAATTTTATAATCACGGCCACCGAGTATTTTACTAAATGGGTAGAGGCTATGCCTCTTACTACCGTACTGCCTTGATCGCTAAGTTCATCTTGAATCAAATCATTTGTAGGTACGGTATCCCGCAAATCATTATCTCTGATAATGGAACTTCTTTCAAAAATGAAGAAGTTCGCGAACTATGCGGTAAGTTCAAAATAAGCCATCATACGGCTTCCTTGTATTATCCCCAAGCTAATGGACAGGCTGAAGCAACAAACAAAACGCTGAAAGCCATTCTCCTTAAAACAGTGAAAGAAAACAAGCGGATTGGCATTTGAAGTTATATCCGGCCTCAGGCCCACCGAACCTCAATAAGAACACCAACGGGAGCAACTCCTTTCTCGCTAGTATTTGGGGCAGAAGCAGTTCTCCCGCTTGAGGTCGAAATACCCAGTCTCCGCATTTCACTACAAGGGATTCTGGATGAAGACGCTTACAGAGAAGCACGTCTCTCCCAACTAGAAAGCCTAGATGAAACTAGGTTAGATGCTGAACAGCGGCATAGAGCTTATGCTGACCGAATGTGCCGGCAGTATAACAAGAAGGTCTATGAACGCGACATATATGAAGGTGATCTAGTTCTAAGACTAGATAGCTGGATCGACAAGAAGACCGGCGAAGGAAGGAAATTCCGGCCCAAATGGTTGGGCCCATACCGAGTCATGAAGGAAGCTACGGAATGGTGCTTATCTCTTATGTACGTTAGAAGGTGAGGAGTTTGGCGAAACAACAATTCCCTCCACCTCAAGCGTTTCTACGCATAAGCAACTAACGCTACCTATATAACTATCTACATTGCATTTTCATATAATTAGGATCATTTTGTCCACTTGTTCTTACACAAATTGTGATCAAGGAATCTATTCTCAAAGCAATTTATTACAAACTCGTGATGTTTCTGGCATAAAATTCTTTAATCATACCTCTCCATCTTCGTATCATCAAGTCATCTTGAATCTTTTATCAAATAAAATCAAACATGACGAAGTCCTAACGGTAACCATACCAAGATCTCGCAAGTTTGTTCTCGCTTTGATTTCTTCTTAGATAGGTGTCTTGCCTATGGTCTGCTCTAGAAGCTTCATGGTGTCACATCTATCCCATATACACATCTCTTTTCGAAATAAGCATATACCGACATTTTACTCAAAAAGACAAGTCAAAAGTGATTAAACAAAAATTTTATTTTTACACATTTCCTTGCCCCCACCAACCTTCGGTGATGAGCTCAAGGCTCTTACTAGTGACGTAGGGTTGGGAAAGGATGGAAATGCCCTTACTCGCCTATGCCTTGCCCACGGATATAAACCCACGCTTCTTACTAGATGGGGCAAAGTGTAGGGGGTCCTCTAGACAAAGCAAATGTTAAAAGGTCATAAACAAACTATTCAAACTTTGAGTCAAAAACGAATGAATCGATGCTTCAAAATTCCAAGAGAGTTAAAAATCCTAAAACCCAGATTTTGTCTACTATGTGGCCATCTACGGGTCTAAGTCTGATAAACCGCAAAGCAAGTCGCATCCAAAACTATGAAGTCATTCGTAGAGTAAGCTTGTAGTTTTCAATTTGGTTCCACCAAAGCTTCTTCGCCTCTGCCTTTCATCACTATCATTTCACCATATTTCATAACTTGCGCCCTTCTTGGCTCTTGGTGATGAGCCCTCGCATCTTACTAGTTGCGTGGAGTTAGGAGTGGGGCAAGTTAATCTGTTCATCATACTGGTTATTTTCATCACTTTGCCAAAACAAATCATGAGGTATCCAAATTGCTCACAGAAGCTAAGATTTAAGATCACAATATATCTACAATATCATGTATCAGCATCATGAAACACAAAAAGAAAGCAAACATTTGCATCATCTGTTTTCCATTGCATACATTCTAGAAAGCATATAAAACATACATCGTAGTATACACAAAGAAAGCTGGAAACAGAAAGGGAAAACACAAGTGACAAAGTTTTGATCCAAAAACGAATGCATATATATAAATAATCAATGTTTATATACAATGCCATCATGCTCTAGGCATGGTCAAAACGCTCAAAGAGCCCGTGATATACAAAAGAATCTATAATACAAAAAGTGCATAGGAGCCAAGTGGCCTCTCAACCCCTACGCGATCCCGCTGAAGGTGCGCGCCCTCGCCTAGGACTCGGCTACGCCGGCGCTCTGAATGGACGGAGGGCTCAGGGTCCCGAGGAGCAGCCGTGGTCTCGCCACGAGAATGGCTCCTCATAAGACGCTCGGCTGTCCTATAGCCCGCCAACTCTGTACGGAGAGTCGACACCATCCTAGCCACGCCAAACGGGAGCGAAGACGCGGTGATGCCTACCGGCCGCCGAGGGCTCCCAAGATCTACAGATAGCTCCGCACGGGTCTTATCCATAGGGATCATCGAGAATCGCACATACCCTACGGATTAGATCCCGCCACTCGTCGACAGTCTCTGCAAAACAAAGAAGAAAGACGAATTAGAAACTAGGCAAGAGGCTAAAATATACAAGATACAAATATAAGGAGAGATAGCAATTAAAACAAGTCCTAAATCAAACTAACACTAAAAGGGAGAGAGGATGACTTACTCGGATCACCGGCCTCCAAGATGGGTCACTAGGGCCGGCCGCCCCGCCGCATGATGCCGCCGCCGACCGAGGAGCTGCTCCCGTGGGTAGGGGCAACATGACGCCCCCAAACGGACTCATCCCTCTCCACCACGGCCCCGAGAGAGTGGCTCCTCCAAACTAGAGTCTCTCTCTCACTCGCTCTCTCCTCCTCTCTCTCGCCGCATAATATCCCGAGTGTCATGCCACTCAGATCGCTATCATCCGTCCGCTCCTCCGACCCTCCTCTCGTGGACTCCTCGTAATCGGAGTCAATATCTATAGGTCATCGCTACTATGAGCAGGACCCGCAGAATCCAAGTAAAGGTGCCCGAGGCGCACCCGCCTCCTCTAGCCCGAACAACCCTCCCGGCTGCAATAGGAATACCAGAGTGACCACTGTCCAACCACGGCCTCTAGGCCCCCTCTAGCCTCCCTGACCGATCTATAGATCGGTGCCACTGGAGGAAGCATGCCCACATATGGGAGGCCGAACTCAGCCGAGGAACCCCGCCGAAAGGATGTACTCCCACCCGTCCCCACACGGCCAATAATAAGCTGCCCCGTGGAGCAAGAGATCAATGTGAGAGCCTCCTCTCCCCAAATGCCGGCCATGAGCCGGTACGGTGTGGCCTCCATATCTCGCTGTGGTGAGGGAAGCTACCGGCCGGGAGGTGCTCTAAGACCGACATGTCTCGACCATCTCGCTGCCCTCACACCCCGGGATCTCGCCACCTCCACGCCTCTCGCCATAGGGAATGAAGCGCTCATACACCCAACTCATAACTAGAGTAGGGTGGCTCAAAGACTCGTCCCCGTAAACGGACCACCCCGTATAAGTCGTGATAAGTGGTCCCCAAAATATCTCGCCCTGTGCGTATATCCGACCATGCCCTCTATCTCGTGCAATGATGGGGGCCCAAAGAAGATAACAAGGTATCCCCTCCCTTGTCCCCGATCGCCTCGGCAAGGATCCCCATGATGGCCTCGTCGAAATACGGGGATGGGCAAAGAAGGAATGGATCTAACTCTCACTCCCTTCTTCGGCCCGAGATAGCCGCATCCCCATGTAGCCTCGCCCACCGTGCAACTCGTGCTCGACCCACTGCCTCTGGGCAGAGCCTCCTCCCGATGATCGGGACCCCCAGGATACGGTAAACATCCTCCAAAGTGATGGTCCACTCACCGCGGACCCCTGGCAGTCGGAAAGTGTTCCGATCTGCATCCCAATATGAAAATAAGTCACAAAGGATGTGACTAGATGGCGTGACATGGGGCACACGCGATATACGCAATATGCCGGCCCTCTGCAACGTGTCCTCCTCGTCTGGCGAAAGGGCATCCAATACCCCGGGCAACCAATCACACTCTCTCTCCCGGCTCCATCTAATGTACTCCTCCCTCGCCTGCATACACCCAAAAACACACAAAACAGAGCAAGTTAGTATCTAATCAATGCAGGGAGAATCATAAAAACGTACAGAAATGCAAGAAAATATAAGTATAAGTCTCCAAAACAAGCTCTTTTGCATTCTGTGCAAAACCGCCGCCCTGAGCAGGGGGGCGGTTTTGTAACCGCCGCCTTAAAGGCGGCGGTCTCGTAACCGCCGCCCTGATCAGGGCGGCGGTCGTGTAACCGCCGCCCTGGCCAGGGCGGCGGTCGCGGTCCGAAAACCCGCGGGGTTTTTAAACCTAAAAAGCCCAAAAAGCAAAAATAGACCATTTTAGCTAAAAAAAAGCCTACCCAAGAGCGCCCCCTAGATGGACCTTTTGAACCAAACATTTTCAAAAATAACCCCCCCATTACAAATAATTTGCCATTTCAAATTTAAGGGGGAAAATGCAAAATTAAAGAAAACCAACCCGTGATCTCGCGGGGTGGCGTTCCGCACGTGGGGCATGATCACGATCTCACTCCGACGCTTTCGACTCTATTCACGCGAGAAACCGTCACCGTGGGTCCCAGAGCTCAAAATCTATCAAATCAACTCACGCAAAATGAATAGGAAAATGGGCCCACTTTCATATATATATATTTTGTTTCGTTTTAAAATGACTTTTTCGCAGTTCGAGCGCTGACGAGGTAAGTTCCTATCCCCGCACAAATGGTACGTCCTCTTTCCCTCGTTATTTTAGTGTTTATTTTTCAAATTATCAGTATCTATCTCGCACTTGAGTTCTCTTTTCATTTTGCAGTAGCGGGAATTTCGATGGCGCCATTTCACACACCTGACGACGTGTAAGGTATAACTTCTAACTCCCCATTTCGGGACTCGCCATACTGACCCACCGCTTTATGCCTCTTCATGGCTAAAACGCTTCTCCGAGGGGGCAATATGTACGTACCCAAAATCAGTAAGGTACCGTGCATCGCTGAACGGTAATAAGTGCCCCAATGATGATACAGTCTCCTCGCAAGGTGTTCGGGATCCGAAAAGCTCTTCGGATATGCGTTAACATCCCGCATACCCCACTTAGCCCCGTGTCCTTTGTTTTCCCCTTTTTTCCCTCTTTTCTTGCCCTTTTGATCTTCAAGGATTTAAACCGCCGCCCGCCCGGGCGGTGTCAGGCCGCCGCCCGAACAGGCGGTCCTCGAACCGCCGCCCGCCGAGCGGGCGGCGGTCCCGGCGCATTTTCCCGTAACGCCTTTTGACGCGACCCGCGTGAAATATCACGATTTACCAGCTTTTCTTTGCCGACTTGAGCATGCATTAATGTTTTTGGTCCCCTGGAACAGTGTTTTTCCTTTGTTTATTGTTTAGGAGTTCAATTTGGTTTTGATTCTTGGGTGTTTGAATTCCTATAAATGCATGGTTTGTGTACATGCAAATGGTCTTCGATTTTGGTCCGATTTTGGTCCGAATTTTTGAGTTTGTGTGAAGAATTTGAGCTGGAGTTTTGATCACCATTTTTCCTTGTTAGAGTCTTCTCGTTTTTAGTATTTTGGTTAGCTTGCTTAGGATCGATAAAGATAGTTTACTTCATACTTGGTTTAGTATTGCTCACCGTGCTGGTAAGCCACGCACTCCATCTTGTGCAGTAAAGTGTCTTTGTTGCTGCTTCCATCCAATCCGGTTAAAGCTTGCCTCTAAATTCCTTTTGCTGTAAATTTGTTTTACTGTGACTTAGAGTTCTTAGTTCAATTCATTGTATACCTGGTTAGCTTTATTCAGTTGTTAGTAAGCCACATATCCAACTTGTGCAAGCAGTGTCTTTATTTTGGAACAAAATAGCTTAGGAAGCCATTAAAGTTGCAGGTTTTGCTCTTCGTATAGGATAGTCAAAGGTTCTGGTCGCTTCACGTTGCATGACTCGCAGTAAAATCCCGCTAGGAATCGCATAAGCCAAGCTCTGTACTCTTGCGCTATCCCTCTCCTACTCGCATTCTCGGTCTGCATTCTGAGCTGTCCTTGTCCCAAAATCTACTCCTATCGGTGCTAGCATTACACGCTTTTCTGGATCCAAGTGAACACGAAAGAACGAGAAGATCATACTGAGGGGACGAGATCACATACACCATCGGATTCGCCACTGTTCTGCGAAGTCCAGGTTTTAAATTTCAAAGTTCTAGTCAGATTTATATCAAATAGAGTAGTTAATCGCTTTATTTCATTTCATTCTATTCTCGATATTGCCAGGGAAGCTGTGGGGATTGATAGTTTCTGAGAAACTATGATTCACTCCTCACTTCTGAGGTAGGATCGAGAATCTTGCAGGTAGATTAGACAGGCTATCTTATTTATTTAGAATAATTCTACAAATTACACAGGCAAATAACCACACTCGGTTATCTTGTCTGTTTTAAATTATTGTTTAGTTATTATTTCTAGATACGCTTAAAATAGTTTGTTTTCCTTAGAATTGTTAGAATATTTCTTAGAAAGATAAAGGTTATATATGTTAGATTTATTTCACATAGTTAGAATTTATTTCATTACGCTTAGATTACATTTTGTTTATAGATGACAATCACGGACCTCAAGAGCCTGTGGAATATATATTTGAGCCAATCGTGCCTCAACCAAACCTAGCCACAACAATAGTTGACATAGACCAAAAATATCTCAGATACAAGTATTCCAACAACCACAGATCTACAACCGATCACCACACGCTAAGAGGATTAAACATAGAAGACGACCAAGCACATGCGTTTTGGTCAAGTCAGCCAAACTACAGATTACCCTAGAAAATATCCACATGACTGTAGAAGGGCTCGAAAGAGAACAAACATTCGGGTGTGATCCTTTAGTTCCACAACCAGACGCTGGAGACACCCTCGTAGATATAGATACCAGCTTAAGAATCCAGTCATGCAAGAACGCCCGTAAGGTATTCTCGAGAAGATCGCACAACCGTTGGTTCTAAACGTAGGTTGAAAAGGCGTACGATTACATCGGATACTAGGGATTAGAACTTGATCTCGCGTATGACCATAACAGGACCGCAACAACCAAGAGTCTATGGTTGTGATCCACAGGTCCCACAGCCCAACGAATCCACAAGTCAGTTAGATATAGACACTGGCCTACGCACACTAGTATTTCAGTCCACTCCACTTCCACCTATCATCGTCGAACAACTGTCCTTACTAGATATAGCAAGCTAACGAAGCTAGGGAATTCTGGACTAGGCCAGAAAATCGTCCATAGAATCAACTATATCCGCCATATGACCTTATCAGGAGATATACACGAAACAATCCCAAGTCATTTTCCACGTATTCCGCAACCCATAGATCGAATCACGCCAGAGCTCGATATTGATTGGAGCCTTCGAGCAAATCATCCTCGCTGATCGATCTATCACACCACCAAGTTAGAAGGGCCTTCTTTTAACTTAGATTCGCAAATTCCCACTGTGCGTGTCGAAGACATTAGATCACGCTCTTTGCCTAACTAGTTTGTCTGCCATATAGTAACAAATTTTTAGATTTTTACTTTTGGATGTATTTTTTACTTTTACATGTAAGTAACTATATTAATTTTTAGTGGAAGATATTTATTCCGTACAAAGAGTAATGTGAATATTGAAAACATTCAACATTGTCATCACTACGATGAATCTGTAAATATTGAAGTCCACATATAAATTAATGCTAACCATTGTAATCAATGTTTAAAATTATAGTAATGGAGATAATGACAACCATTGTGGTAACTCACAAATCACCGATGGGAATCTCCATCTCATACATACATATATAGGTCACATTTAGGTATACATATTATAATCAGTTTGTAACAACATTATTACCTAGTTCGAAGATTATTAACTATAACAATGAGGGTGTTTTAGAAAGCTTTTCCGTTACTTTTGTTTACTAGCAATTGTGCCGAAGGATGCAATGTAGACGCCGATAGGATGCAACACCTTCGAGTGTGAGATAACAGGAGTATTTTGAGTAATGGAAAGCTGAGATAGCATAATAAAAGTGGGGAAAGGGATGTGGAACATGCAGGTGTGTAGGCCAATGTGTTTGTCAAGAACATTCTAACATACTTTTTAGATGCACAATTATCACTCCCCAAAAAAATATGCAGCAAAATTGAGTTCATCCAAATTCCAAAAAAAAATCTTGCAAATGTACAAAAAAAAAACCGGAAGGAAATAAAGAAATAACTACAACTATGATCATGAAGTGTTGATGCAAAGCTCACTATATTTTTGTCCTGATTTATTAATTGAACAGATGTGCCATTCCTTTGAAGAAGTAAGTTCTAAGTGACATGTTTAGTTTCCAAAATGGCGAGGTATTAGAAGGGTCTGTATTTCCCAACGCAAATAAAAACAATCTGGTTAATTTTTGAATTGTATAATAATATATTACGGGAATACTACGCTCAAAACCCGCTGTAGCAATGGCATATATGCTATTGTCAATGTCAATTTTTTCATTAAAAACAAATGGATTTGAGAGAGAAAGTAAGACACGTTGCGCATTGCTAAAGAAATAAAATTGCCATTCCAAGGTGAATAATGCATGAGAACATAACATGCCAGGCAGACGTAAATTGCCAGGTAGTTTAGACCATACATTGGAGTCGCTGAAAATGAGTAATTGTGAATACAGGGAGGAAAAGAGGCGACTTGCTGAAGCACCTGTTGTACTTGTCACACATATATCCATATGTGAGGAACAAAATCATTATTTAAAACAAATGCCTTTGGAAGATTATAAAATATACCTGGCACAAAGATAAAATATTCTAATCGGCATACCATTGTAATGAATGCCTGAGAAGATAATATGATAGGGAGAGAAAAACTTTCTGGCAGTTAAGACCATCCATTCGAAGCAGAGAAATAATAAATGGAGAGAAAAGAAACGTAGTTTAACAGGCCTGCAAGATGTAGGGGATAATAAGTTTCCTGAGAGATAAATGTTCTACTATTTAGGGGGAAGAAAATAAACACTTGGAGGTTACAGCTTGTCACATTCCGTCAATTGTTTGAGGAAAGCATGAAAATCACACTATCTCATTACAATGCGATGTAAAACCTGAAACAATGCTATGGAGAATGAACTGAAAGGTTTACAAATTTCACCACAAATAGCGTGTGTTTATGCATGCAGTTAATAATTTGGAAACTTGGAAGATGTATTGATTCTTATAGCAAATGGGATGTAACCATTTCCCAAAACCACTGTAGTTCTCAATACTCGATTGTGGCAGTAGAGGATTACTGCCCATTATTTATTGGTGCATGGAGCGGATGCCCTTGACAAAATGGCGCTGAATGAAAGGAGACCCAACATAGAAACGTGCGCTAAAACTCGGCCGTCTGCAGCCATGCCTGTGACGGCACACATTAAAATCTTGTCCACCCATCCATAGTGTTTCAATTAAATGTATCATTTACCCTAGCAACGCAATAGGGGATTACCAGGCCAAGGGTGTTCAGCAGGAGCCTCACAAAAAAACAGAAGCTTCACAGTAAATCCTCCGACGGCCCAAAACAATTCCACAATCTTACATGGCGTAAGAAAACCTAACGGCCGTCGATGCCAGCAGTGCAGGTAGGCTCGGGAAAAGGAGATGCATATCAACGTGAAATATTGTATATATTTGTGTTACTCACGATTTCATTGTATTTAATGTGATAGCTTTACGGTTATGTCAAATTGAGGCACTGAGTTCCGCACCCATAAATATAGAAGAAGCTTCCCTCTAATGGGAAAATGTTGACATGAAATATACAAGAACTCCTGCAGAATCCTTTCACTGTAACATCTTCTTATGTTAGCACCACAAACATGAAATTCGAGCTCATTTCCAGCAGAGGCAGAGATTTTGATCTCAAAGTGTTAAACAAGAGCAGCAATTTCAGCCCTCTTGAACGAATTTATGAGGGAATACAAGATGCACAGATTCATATAAACAACTGGCATCCACTAAAAATAAATGTCATAAATAAGATTTATTCCTGTCACAGTGGTGTAATCATGATATTAATGACATTTATTGTCTTTTCTAATGTTCACACTATGCATAGGAAAAAAATTCAGAAAATCATAATTTTTTAATGTAAAAAATCAAAAAGGCCTATAAAATTAATTCAACCAATCAGGAAATTGCATTAATTGTTTAAAAATGAATAAATAAATATAAATTTATAGAAAACTATACAATAGATATATAAAGTGCCACTTGGAATTTTGCAATTGGCTTCTTCATACAAATGAAATGATTTTTTGGTGCCTATAAGACTGCTTTACTACAGATAATAACAATAATATAATTGTAATATAAAAATTATAATAGTAATATATAATATACAACATTGTTAATAATAAATATAGCATAATTATTATATATACTATATTGTATACCATTATCATTTTACCTAATAGGCTAATATTGTTAATCATAGTTGGCATACACGCACTCGGCAATTCTTTCAAAAGATCGCAAGAAGTTGTTTGGTCCAAAAGGTGCAAAAAAAAAATTTATGAAAAAGGAAAAATTTCCATCAAAGCGTAGAGCTCGAGAAAATATACACTTTTAGAGAAAATGACACCTCAAATGGAGCCACATAATGAAAGTTATGGCACGTGCAAGTTTTCTTCTACATCTCCCCGGACCGTAAAAAATGTGCAAAATGGATTGTATGAAAAAAGGAAAAATTTCCATTAATGCGTAGAGCTCGACAAAATATACACTTTTAGAGAAAACGCCACCAAACGGAGCCACATAATGAAAGTTATGGCACATGCAAGTTTTTTTCTTCTACATCTTCCCTGACCATCAAAAAGGTGCAAAAAGGATTTTATGAAAAAAGAAAAAAAATGCCATCAATGCATAGAGCTCGACAAAATATACACTTTTAGAGAAAACGCCACCTAAAACAAAGCCACGGAATGAAAGTTTTGGCATTTGCAAGTTTTTCTTTGCTACATCTTCCTTGACCCTTTCAAAATGGCAAATTTTTTACTTCTCGTTTTTTCACCAACACTACAAAAATGGGTGAATTTTCCAAAAACGGAAAAAACCACTCTCTTCACCGAGTTTGAAGTTTTTGCCCAAAAATTTTCCACGCGCAACCGAAAAAATTGAATACAATGTCGCCACGTGTATGGCTCATCGGTGTCCATACATCGTCAACCGATGTATCTCCATCGTTGTTGTCTTTGTCAATGTCGGAGGGAGGGTGGGCTTCTAGCGAAGCAAATTCCTTCGGCGTAATAAACACTCATGGGAATTATAGAGAAGTCATGTAACATTATTAGAGAAAACATCAAAGAAAATGTACTTGAATATATTATTTCCCATGAAGCATTTTTGTGCACGACCTAGTGGTTTTGTAACACTAGATTTGTTATTGTTTACATAATTTATTGATTTTGACATACATCTATTCAAGCAGCTTTCTACAAGTTAGAGGCCTAATAAATACCATTATATTTTTTTATTCATTTGGTTTACCTCAACTCCTAAATCTCATTTCATTTATCTTAATCCCTCATATGTTTTAGTGTACTAAAATTTCCCAAGTTCAAAAAGAAGAAAGTTTGTTTTGAAGGTTACATGTGTTGCAATGCATACATCGAGTGGGGAAATAGGAAAACAAATTCTGCAAATCATTTTGGATCATGCATGTCACTTGTCAAAAGTGTCATAACATTTATAGTCACCTCGTTTTCTAAGACATTTCTCGCATAAAATCAAATCAAAGGAAATAACAACATGCAAAAGAAAATATTGCTCAATGATCTCATAAAATAGTTGCAAACCTTGTTTATATTCATATTCATGTGCCTCTTCAACAAGGAAACCTCCTTCGAGAGAATAAAATAAATACAAAAATAATTCTCCCGCTCTCTTGAATATAACATCAATAAATGGGCTTACAATCCTAACCCTATTAATTTATTTAACCTAAATTGGTTAAATTTAAGGGATTGGTAACTGATGGTAGATTATCATAATCAATTAGTTTCCAAAGCTAATTGCAATAATATCAAGATAATACATGAAAAAAGATAAATAGTGATAGATAATGAAATAAAGTACTAGAAATAGGGAATGACGGTGGTGTAACCGATATTCACATCTTGTGTTGATTTGGATGAGGTTGATGACTACAAAGAGATAAAAATTTCGATAAAGCTTCATCTTTGATAATGTGTCCTACAAATTTTCTCAAACCAAAGATTATAGCATGGACCAAGGCATATAGGCATTATGGAACTTCCATACACTTATATCCCTTTATTCTTTCAGCTCCTAAAACTTTATGGGTTTGTGTGTTGCTTCCTGATCTATTCCTATATGTAATTTAGACCTTCGACATTGTGTGATGTTTGCTCTGCAGGTGACTCAATCTTTAGAACCCTAAAGGGTGAGGGATTCTTGTAAAACAAACATTAGTTGGATTGTGGGCACCCCCATTCACCGTCAATGACACCACTACTCTAAAGAGGGCCCAAACCACATGCCGTTCTCACTTAACATGTGATATCTAGAATATATGTAACTAAATCGGTAATCATGAGCTCACAATAATGTGATTTTAATTGACCTTTTCACTAGCTTGACTTAATATGATGTGCTCTTTATGCTTGCAAATCTGAGTAGAGGACTTCCCTAAATGAATATGTAGAGTATATGACAACTCAAGGGAGTCTTGGAGTAGTTTTGTTTGTGATTTCTTTTATTATTTTATCATTAAAATGTTAGATGTTTAGTAGATCAAATGCATTTTTCAATGAGAGATAAATAACTTGTGTCTATATGTGTTTTGAATTTGAAAAACTTGGGTAAATATGACTATGATTGTAATAAAGAAGTTCAAATATATAAAAGTGTTATTGGAGGGAAATGGATGAAAGCGTCTAGGTTGGCCCATAGTGTATGGATATTATGGACCTTTCTGGGCACTATGGTCCTAGATGCATGTGTGAGTAATTTGAAAATTAGATTTTTCATATGCGATGGTATAGCATGATCTTACAAATTAATGTGATTGTTATGTGAAAAAATAGGTTGTGTGTGTAAGCAAGAATGAGTGATATAAATCTATGGATAACAAAATTAGTCAAATTGAGCAAGTGTGGGCTACTACAAGAGTGTTGTACAATTTGTATTGTTACAAGACATGAATTACCAAAATGAGTCTCTACATTAATCAAGGTTCGACATTACAATAAAATAGGTGTGATCATGAAACCTTGGTTCCCATCCTTTAACCCGCACACAGAGACATTCTCATGGAAACCTGTTTGGATCAGGCTACCCCATTTACCTCTCCACTTCTGGAGTCATGAATGTCTAACAACCATTGGCAATACCTTGGGTACTACACTCCACATAGATTCTCAAACAACTAATTACACCCATACTACTTATGCCCTGGATCCTGGTGGAGCTTGACACTGATAAAAATCTTCCTGCTACCATAGACCTTAGAGTGCAAAATAGAACTTGGCCACAAACTCTTGATTATGAAGGTCTACCTTTCCAATGTAGAAGGTGTTTTGGATTAGGACACACCTCTACTGCTTGTGGGATGGAAAAACGTCAACATGAGAAGTGCAACTGGTGGAAAGACGCACTCTGAGCACTTGATTTTGTGGATAGAAAGGATCTTGAATCTAAAGCAGTAGATGAACCAGAGTCAAGGAAAACCCCTTTATCCGAAACTCAGGTTGTTAGCAACATAAAAAATACACAAGCTGTTGAGGGCAGCATGGAAAATGATAAATATCTCTCTCTGGATAACAACGTGGCTGTTCCAAATGGGACAAATGCGACTAAGGAAAATACTCCTCCCTTGTCTGCTTCTCCAACCACGAAGGCTCCATCAGGGTGGATTACGGTCAACAAAAAGAAAAAATCTACCACTCTGAAGGGTAACACTTCGCCTTGATGATTCTCATTTCTGCTATTGGCTGGCTGGGTTTCATTGGTCTCATTTTTCTTAGCCGGATAGCAGATTGCTTCCAATGGTGTTGATAGGCCATTGTTGTTTGTTTGTTGTGCATCAGTTGTTTTTTTGTTGTTGTTTTGTCGTTGCTTTGCAGTCTGTTTTCTGCAGTCGGGCTTAATTGTTCTATCGGGATTTTGATCCTTCTCTTGTGCTTTAACTTTCAATTCTGGCTTCTGAGCCTTTGTGTACAAGGGTATAGTCCCTTTCAAAAAACTATTTGCCAATAATAAAAAAAAAAAAATAGGTGTAATATCAAAAATAGATTCTATCTAATTAAGATATTATTAAATATGTATATATAATTTTAAAACAATGATAACAATAAAATAGTCCTATGATTATGTAAAGGATGTAATTACAATTATACACAATTTCTAGAAAGTCGATTATAGAAATTAAGGTTGGGGTTCTAGAAGAAGTCGTCTTTTGACTAGACGCAACATAGTATGACAATGATATGAAAATGGGTGACGATGTTCGTAGGGTTTCATAACAATTTTATTAAAATCTTATATCCTAGTGATCAACTCAAATGTGGGATTATTCTAGGTTAATCTAATATAAAGAACATCAGTAAATAACAAATATAAGCCTAAAGGAAATGACCCAAGCAATCTAAGCTACAAAAGTATAAAACCCTAAAGTGCAAGAAGGGTTAAATAGAGCTTAGTTGATTCGATGAAGGTGTTGAATTATGTCGTAGAATGGATGAACCGAATGCGCAGAACGCAGCACATAGAAGCTCCAAGAAACATAGATCTCGGAACATTAGGCTGAGATCAGGGCACCCAGAGAGGTACAGGGGCACTTGTGGGTTCCGTAGTATGAGATATGGGTGCCTTGGTCTATGAAAAAGGTTTGCAAACCTCCTCGATGTGTCACCGGATATTCACCGACTTCGCTTCTGTCGCACTAGCTTTGCTGGACTATGTAGTATGTCGTTGGAAATCAGTGATGAAGGAGAGACCTACAAAACCCTAAGACAAGTATCAAACCCCTAAAAATGAAAGATGCATATGAAGGGGTCGGATTGTCCTCAGCGGCCATAATGGTGGACTTACTAACTGAGTTATGCACTACATCTCGGACCCGGTGTAGTTCTATGTGTGCATGTGTGTAATCATGCCCTAGGTGTTCTTGTGTCACTCACACTTTGTGAAAGTAGAGAGAAATAACTATGGGTAGAAATGTAATTAAATGGTGGATGGAATAGAATAAACTTCCCTCATATGCAGTGTGATGCAAATGAACTATCTTTGTGCCTTTTGATGGAGCTAGATGCATGTAAATGGAGTATTTAATGGATGTAACCTTAGGTGATGATAGTAGTGCTTAGTGTTTTGTCCCTCATTATGGTCTCATAACTTTATATTTATATGGTTCTCTTGTTCTAATTTTGTAATTAACCCCAAAAAGGCCGACCACTAAAAAGATAGAAAGCTCAAACAACTAGAAAGTGCCCAAAAAGTGGCGGGAAAGTGTAAGAAGGCTTAGGGTGCTCCAAATGGAACCAGGGCACCTAGGGTGCCCCTATCAAAGATAAAACGATTCCAAATGGAAGAAATGACTGAGCAAGTATATGCGGGAGGTCGGCAGTGACGACAACAAGCAAAGTAAAATGGGCAAAGGACATGGGTTAATTAGTAATTTCTTCACTCAAAAACCATATGAATAGTAGTATGAGACTAGGACTAAATAAATTCTAAAGTGTGTGATTTTGTGACTATATTTGCCCCCACATTATGTTGGTGAGTGGAAAGCTTGGTAACATAAAGTAGATAGAGATGGGTACCTAATGTCCATGTAGAGTGATGTATAAAGCATATCGATGGACTAGACAAAAGTGTAGAACAAGAAAATAGCGGAGCATGGAGACTAAAGATGTAAAACTACAAAAAGTGGTGACAGTGAACCTAGGGCAGAAATGCGTGTGTATATGCCAATGAGAATGATGTACCTTCATGTTAGTATGAGGTGGGTGTTTCCGAAAAATGTTTTTATTGTTGTTGTTGTTTCCTTTGTTGTAGTTTTTGTTGACTACTTGCTTCTCATACCATCAAACCTGCGCAAGGAGAAGACGATCAAGTAGTCAAATACGCATGTATATATGTGTAAAAATGCATGTATATAGTAATGAAAAGACTGAAATGGAAATATGAAAAGTGTAAAAGGAACATGTGCACTTGATCCGTGATGAGAGAAAAGGGTGAAGAAAGGATATCATGTACTACGAGTTTTTTGAGGCGATCTCACGCCACCCTAGCCGAGAAGTGTAGGGAGAAAGTTACATTATTCTCCAACCTATAACTATTTCCCTAAATATGTGTGAAGAGATATCTATACTCTTTGCCTGGTTTTTTGGGTTATCCGACATCACTCAAGGTTGAATTAGTGTAGAGAGGAAATCCGTTGTATCCTCTAACCTATAACTACTCCCCAAAATGTTAAGGAAAACCATGTCCTATAAAATCCGTTGTGTACGGGGTTCGTAGATTAGTCTGAACCTACTCGTTGTATACCCACAATGTTAAGGATAGAAACTAAACTGAGTTGTATCGGTAGAAAGCATTATGTAGTGTGTAAAACCCCAAATGATGCCCCCCTCTTTGGGGGTTCATGTGATGTCGCTGATAGGAGAATGCGGCCCCAAAATAGGATCAATCGCATAAATTTTTCCCTACATGGGGAAGGGAATGCGCTTGGTAGAAACTAAGGTGCTCATGAAACAAGTGCCAAGACAAGCATGCATGTAAAATACAAGTGTACGCTACCAAACAATGTAGAAGCCAAAATGCAAGTAAACACACAAGAAATAAATATAGATTGCCAAAGCGGGTTACAAACTTAGGACACCACTCACAATGTCGCAAGACACTCAAGACCATAATGGTCGCATACAAATAAAAAAGTGTGCACACCAAAAAGGGCAAGACCCGAATATGATAGAAATCAAAACAAGTAAGTACAAACAATGATATAGTAATGGAAGAAAATAATCCGGAAAAACAAATGTTACACATGAAGCACCTGTTATCATGTTAGAAAGATAACTCATATGTCAAAAGCGTGTATAAGCAAGTAATGTAGAGTGCTAAGTACAAAATGAAATAATATCACCTAGAAGATACAAATGTGGATTCCCAAAGGACCATTCAAGGAGTGGTAGAAGGAAAGCATCCATGTTGCATGTAAGATACATGTATCTACAATGACAACTAGAGAAAGGTGTGAACACGCATATGTGTATGGTAAAGATAATGACATGCAAGATACCTATCTAGCATGTGTAATAAGTGGCCATATACAAGCTAAAGTAAGCAAGAGTAAAAGTAACCAAGATATGCAATATGTTGTGGATGTATGGAATGGATTGCAAGATGGATAATAGGAGCCGTGTGCCCCGAGTGAATAGACGTGTATGTAGTGAGGTTCATTTAGTATTCCCCCTTAAGCGAGTCAAGAACGAACCACAAATAAGAGTGCGTCATTGGTAAATTGTCGAATCATGTGTGTCATGTGTCTAACGTGCTATGATAAGTGTGTATGTTTAGTGATGAAGTGTGTGATTATCCTAAAGTGTATATCATGATGAGATGAATAGAGGGGTGGTGATGTATCCTAAACATTGTAGCAATAAAAGATGAAGGAATAGGTGACCATTTATTCTATAGCATATGTCACTAGCCTAGTAATGTCACATGAGAGAAGGTTCAATGATGAACGTGTGTGTATGATAAGGTATATTTGATTTGTAAACCCTTGGTAGTTGAGTATGGACCAAGGAACTAAAGTGCGTCATAAGGTAGTGAGTGCAGGTGCATAGAAGAAGATGTAATATATGCAATGGTAATGATAGACAACCATATGATGTGTAATATGCGATGTGTAGAATGTTATGCAAGATGTGTAGATATCCTAGTAGTGTAAGATGTGCGTATGTAGTATGTAGAATGACTAGGATGTAATCTTAGACTCATATACAATAGGTATGTGACATATGTATGAAGAAGACTAATTATGATATATGAGGTATAGATGTGCAAATTTTGAAATAATAATGATGTAAAGGAACGTGAATATGTAGTGTGTGAAATGCAAGATGTATTGTAAAATGTGTGAAGAGACGTAATGTGTAGTATCTATTGTGCAGTGTGTGGGGTTCATGTGTAGTATGCCCTCAACAATCAAGTGTGAACCGAAGCACAAGAGTGTGTCATCGGGTAATGATTGATGCTAAAGTGTATATTAACATGCACATGTTAGAATATTGATGTACGACAATGAGAATATGAGAGGTGTGTTGATGCTAAGGTTGGGGGTGAATGTTATGCCCCCCAAGTATGTGGTGATGCGTGCATTATTTGATAAATGATGTTGGATGACAAATAGAGAAGTGATATGTGAAGGTGGTGAAGTATCATATATTTTGTAAGATTGATTCATTGATGGGATAAATAATGAGAGATTGTATGGCATGTGTGAGGAGTGATAGATGATTGTATAGGTATGTATGTATGATTGGTTATGTAATAGATAGATATGTTAATGTACGATGAAATGAGGTTATTTATTGTAATGCACTTCGATAGTCATATAAGAACCATAAGAATATGAGTGTGTCATCAGGAAGGTAGGGTGACAAGAGTCAACTACCAAAGACTAATTTTTTTTGAATCAATGGAAGCATGGTGGGCAAGAGTAACAGTAGGACCATGCAATGGTGGAATTTGCAATGTGTCTTGACCAAGAGTAGAAGGGGTAGTTTCTTTGAAAAAAAATATTGGTTGTTGTAGTGGTGATTAGGAAGGGGATTTACATGATGGTGGCTTTTTAGGGATGTTGTGGAATACTTTAGTGGAGGCCGATTGAACCGAGCTTTAGTGGAGGTTTCTTAGATATGCTTGGTAATGTTACGAGATAGCTTGAGTAAAAGAGAAGTGGGACCATCCTTGAGATGAGGTTGATTGGATTGAATAGGAGGACCTTGACTGATCAAAGAAGGTACCTCAAAAGAGATAGTATTATGCTCATTAGATGTAAAAGGAAGAGATTTAGGAGCCCATTGTGATGTATCATTTGTAAATGGGCATGCAACATAATGTTGTGCAGCAAATGAGATAAATCCCTAATGCTCAAGATGTTTGATTATTCATTGTAAAGTGTGGAAATCATTGTCATTATTTCCATTGATTCAATGAAATTGGCAATATGGACTCCCTTGATATTTTGATATAGGTGGTAAAGTGATCAAGTGATGACTAAGGAGCTCAGTAAGAAGGTCATGTTGTTGATTATTGTGATCAAGGATGAGAGGCTCTGTAATGGTATGAATTGAGGCTCACTGATATGAGCACATGTAGCAGACATAGAATGAGAATGAGATGTAGAAGGAGAACAAACATGCACTTGAGAAGCATCCTTAAGATGTTGAATTTCATATTTGAGAGATGTAATTGTGGATTCCATGGCCTTAAATTTTCTTGAAATAAATCATGTAGAGCTTGAATTGACTCCAATATGGGTTGATTAGATGGAGGAACACTATGGTCGTCAAATAGATGAATGAATATAGGAATTATTTTATGTGGCGGTGTATTGTCATCAAGATACATGGTGTCTCGCATATTTTGCAAAACAATCTCGCAATTGGGATATCTCTTAAGTTAAGCAAACAAAGAAACTTGAGCAACTTTGGGAGCCATGATAGAGGAAAAATGAGGATCCTAAGGGTGAAAGAGGTCAGGTTCACCAAAATGATTAACTAAAATGTGGATTATTCTAATTATACAGTTAATCTAATATAAAGAATAATAGTAAATAACATATATAAGCCTAAAGGAAATGACCCAAACAATCTAAGCAATAAAAGTATAAAACCCTAAAGTGCAAGAAGGCTTAGATAGATCTTAGTTGGTTTGATGAAGGTGTTGAACTATTTCACAAAATAAAATGGATGCAAGAAAAACACACGAAGCTCCGTAAAACACGAGATCTGGAACAATGGGCTGGACTAGGGAACCCGGAGAGGTACAGGGGCACTGTGGGTGCCCTAGTCTGAGATATGGGAACCCTGGTCTATGGAAAAGATATACAAACCTCCTCTCGATATGTCACTTTGGATATTCACCTACCTTTGTTGGACTATGTAGCATGTCACTAAAAATAGGTGATGAAGGAGAGACCTACAAAACCCTAAGACAAGTATCAAACCCCTAAAAATGAAATATGTATATGAAGGGGTCAGACTATCCTCAGTGGCCACAATGGTGGACTTACTAATTGAGTGTTGCAATACATCTTAGACCTAATGCAATTCCATGTTTGTGTGTGAAATCATGCCCTAGGTGCTCTTCTGTCAGTCACCCTTTGTGAAAGTAAAGCAAGCAATAACTATGTGTAGAAATGTAATAAAATGGTGGATGGAATAGAATAAACTTCCCTCCTATGTAGTGTGATGCAAATGAACCAACCTTGTGCCTTGTGATGGAGCTAGATGGATGCAAATGGAGCCTTTGATGGATGCAACCTTAGGTGATGATAGTATTTCTTAGTGCTTGGTCCCTCATTATGGTCTCATAACTTTATATTTATATGGTTCTCTTATTCTAATTTTGTAATTAACCCCAAAAAGGCTGACCACCAAAAAGATAGAAAGCTCAAACAACTAAAAAGTAGAAGGAAAGTGTAAGAAGGATCAGGGTACCCTAAATGGGACCATGGTGGTGGGCACACCAAAGATAGGGCCGGGTGCCCCACCAAAGATAAGACGATGCCAAATGGTAGAACTAACTAGGCGAGTAGATGCAGAGGTCGACCGTGATGATAGCAAACAAAGTAAAATGGCCAAATGACATGGGTTAATTAATACTTTCTTCACTCAAAAACCATATGAATAGTAGTATGAGATCGGGACTAAATAATGTCTAAAGTGTGTTATTTTGTGACTACACCTAGAACTAGGAAGAGGATAGGTTCTCCCGCCTAGGTAGGTTTGGTCGCTGAATACATCCTCAAGATACCAAATGTGTCCTCCACTATTGTGACCTAAAATTTTCCATTTGCAATTGTTACAACTACTTCTCTTGATTTAGGATATATATCTAGATTTTTATAATAACTCTTTTATTCCTACAAATATCTTTTCTTTTATTAAAATCATATCTCTCCTCTTATGATGTAAAATGGGGTTATTTTGTAGTTGTTTTGATCTACCTCATCACATCTTGTTGATGACTAAGCATCTGAAGAAGCATAAAACCCATGTATCTCTCTCTCATGGTAGATGTGTAAGAAAATGTGAATAGGATGTAAATAAATATGGATCCCTTAATGAGTCCCTCAACACCTAGAAATGGTGATTGACTTGGCTCTTAGTGCATGATAATGATATGGGGAAACAAAGGATGGATGTATTTATATTTTCATAGCTTGTTTGTATATCATATAAGGGAGAGATGTTTCAATTGTGGGATCGCATACCTTATTATAGTGTACTTAGATACGAGATCCCTATAGACCACTAATGAGTAAGGGTTCATGTTCTTATATAGGTGACTTGTGTAAATGATTTCTTGTTTGACCAACATTAAGATGACTAAGGTAAATTGTGCATTTTAACATGTTTTTGTTACAAGTACAATGGAAAATTTCCTCATCTTCAAACAAATTATTATGTAAAATCTATTCTAGGATAGAAAATCCTTCTAGGTTTAGGATAGAATTTTATCAAGGACATGGTGAGGATTATTGAGAGTTTGAATGTGTTCTATATAAGGTGTGTCAATTTTGGAGGTGTTAAATTGAAGAACAAATCATGACTTAGTACGTGGACTCGGAGTATAGGATTACCCAAGATACTTATTAGATTATTTAATAAATGTGTAAATGGGATAACATTTTGAGTAGTAAAAACTCAACGAAGTGAAAGATAAGCAATGTAATCATAAAAACCTTTCTCCAAGTCTTTCGTGCAAACCTCGATGATACGATTGCTCAAGTTTTATACTTGTAGAATATTTGAATGGTTGGATTATAGGTGCTCAACTATTATCCAAATGAATAAGTGGTAATGTTATGAGAAAAATTTAGACACAAGTAACGCTAATATGGATATATCAAATAGCAAATTGCAAAGTTTTGTTGCAAAGCTTCCCGTATTCTCTAACATTGCTTGTGAAAAATATAGCCTATTTTTTATAAAGGCTATGGAGTGGTTGGATATTGTAATGAGGTTTGAATGCAGATTCTAAAAATAGCATTGGAGGAGGTCAGAATAGCTTCAAATGAATTCATTATCCATAAAGCGTAAGTAATGACTTTATGTTGGTAATCGGTTTGCATCGAAGAAGGTGGTTATGTGTGTAATTTTATCGCCCGCCTTTGTCGGATTCTAGAAGTAAAGGGGAGTGGAGTGACTAGGATAGTGAAGTGGAGTCCAAGTGGGGAATGAATAGGAAAATATATTTATTTTCCAATTTTAATAACTAATTTTATTAGCTATGAAGTGTGAGAGAATAATTAACCATTTAACTACATAAATTGTTAATTAAGGCAGCTAAAGGGTGTAGGAATTAGTTTAATTAATTCCAAAAGTATAATCGAATTAAATTAATCAATTCTAAAGGGTATGGATGATTAATAGAATTAATTTAATTAACTCTAATGGAAATGGATTAAACTTAATTAACTCCAAAGGGATGTAAATATGATATGAATAATCCAAGAATAGGCTAGAAATAGGAATGTATATTTTATGGTTTTTAAATTTACTCCTCTTTAAAGTTTAATTAAGAAGTAATATAATTTTAAAGATATTAGATGCATGTATATCGGTGAGTGGAAGAAAGGGAAGTTGATAAAGCATTTAGATGCACCAAAGAATTTTGAATTGTAAGGGAATGCCCCATCAAGTAGATGGGTGCCACAACAAAGCGGTGGACATCAGCTTGGTAGGAAGAAGGGAAAGGAAAAGGAAGATGGAAGGAATTTTGAAGGAGCATAGGAGGGATTGTGCTCGTAGCATGATCTTTCATTTAGAGAGTGAAAGTTGGAACAACCTTATTTAATCACAGTTGAAAATAGATTTGTCACATGATTATGAAAGAATCATGATGTTTAGGCCATTATGCATGTAAAACAAACACACATAAAAAAAGTGAAAAAGGAAAACAAACCCAATATACATAGTAGATGTATGCACCATGGTTATAAATGAACCAAGATGTTAACATACTACTTGTAATTGGTCCAAAGAAAAACAAGAGAAAACAAATCCAATAAACATCTTAAAAGTATACATCATGGATATAAAGGATCTAAGACGATAACGAAATACATGTCATAACAACAATGCAACACAAATTTAAAATAAAGAAAATTAACTTTAACCCTAATGTGTTCCACAGTGATAAGTGAGTAGATGTGAATGCCCCTAAGTAACAATATATGCAGAGGGATTGGATTAGACCAAAGAGCGGAGTAATCTTAGATACTCCTCGTGACACTCTTATCGAGATCCCATTGAAGTGTAATATAAGATTGAAAAGGGTGAAAAGGGTCATTTCCCTCAAGCATGGACATTGAAAATGCATTGAGAGTATGAGAGCCAAAATTTCCCTAAAAACGTTATATCGCAAAGGAAATAAGCAATTTGAATTTCCCAAGCTATGATTCTGACATGCAAGGGAAAAGAGTAGTTGTGATAGTCGTAAGATGATTGGAACAATCACTAGGGTAGGAATGAAATTTTGATTTCATTTATATGTGTTGATTTGTTGGTATTTTTGAGAATTTGTAATTTTTTTGGTTTTTGTGATTATTTGGATTTTTTGTGATTTTGTAAGTTGTGAGTTTCACATGTGTGTGTTTGAATTTTTGATATTTTTTTGACTCAATTTTATTATGGCATATGTTAATTAACACCATGATTAAAATCATACACAAAAGAAATTGTAAAACAATGACAAGATTGCAAAACAAACCCTTATGCATACAATAATACAGACGCACCAAGATTATAGAAAAACCAAGATGCTAACAAGACTACTTACACAATATTAACATCTAACCGCAAAATGTACCATAAATATTAATAACGACATGTGATTATTCCCCTAAAGTGTTCCACAATAAAGAATAAGCAGATGTGAATTCCCCAAGCAATATCTTAGAAATGCGAGGGGATTGGATCGATGAAGAGTGGTGTAATATTAGATACTTCAAAGAAAATATTGGCAAATCCTATTGAAGCTTGATATGTATTAGATTTAATCCAAGTGTGCCCCAAGAAAATTTATATTGTGAAGGGTTAATTGATTATTTTGCCTCCGAGCATAGATATATACCACGGGCAAGAAAAGTGATTATCGTAAGATGATATGGAACGATCGAGGGATTTCCATCAAATGACGATATTGTTAAATTGTGGTACACATTTTCTGAGGTTTTGTCAAACATTTTTGGAATGTTTTACTTTTTTATCTATATAAATTTTGATTTTTGTAGGTTTTATATTATTTTTAGTATTTGTAACATTTATACTATTTTTGGTATTTTTGAACATATTTGAATGTTTTTAGATTTTTGACTCGGTAAAAGGGTACACCGCTTGAACTCATATTTAAACAATTGTAATCATTTCGCTCCAATAGAATAATATATATGATATAGTGATAGGATATCTCACTCCACTCGTGATTACATGTAACTAAAAATATGTGAGGGATCACCACCGAGAGCTAAGAAGGACATGAGAACTAGGAAAATAGTGATATGAAAATGAAGATGATCAATGCTAATGCACAAGGTGTAACAATGATTCATTCGGGAAAATGTGACTCATCTCCAATCAATATTATCCGGCTGATTCCAAGATAATATCACTTTATAGGTTTTGACTAGACTTAGATCCACTAGTGTCCTACTTGATTGACAATATCCAAATTGAAGGTGAATTGCAAATTTTTCCCTATTCTATAACTATCACAAAATCTAACAATCTAATATCTACAATTTGACTATGCCTGTCAATTCTTATTTTTCATTTACGTTATTCAAACAATTAAAAAATTATACATATCTCAAATTCTACTATTCTTTGTTTTGTACGAAAACAATTACATGTTCCATAAAAATACATAATGTAATAACAGAATACGTTCACATGCAATTTTGTCTAAATAAAAAAATATTTAAACTTCCTTTTATTAATTTGCATAGTTTTATAGAGAGAACTTATCTGAGAAAAATGATCAGGAATTTGATACAAAATTCCAATGCACACACAAGTAAATAGACACCAGACTATGGCCACACTATTGAGAGGAAATATTATACACCCAGTGTATGTTCACCTTGCCCTGACCAAGAAGCATCCAAGGTTGTATGTTGTACCCCCAGTTAGGAAACCTCTGGCATCCCTCTCTCTTTCCCACCACCTATCTGTAACGCGGTCAACTTTGGAATTACTCCACAAGTTAAATCTTGGATACAATTACACAGTCTTGCTCAAACTCTCTTATATTTATTTTCTCCCAATCATAAATCATGTTCTCTTTTCACTTTTGTATCCCTTTTTATAATATTTCATGGGTAGTTATGAACCAACACAATGGTTCCACACCTTTTCACTTAAACTTATTTGATCAAATTCTCGGGTTGTTCACGCCCATTTTAGTTTACAATAATTATTACAACACCTTTGTTACAAAGAATCTCAATTCAAACTTGTTTTTATTGAATAAATTAGCAAGTATTTAGTGATTAAATCTTCAGAGTCACATAACATTTCTTCCCCCTTGAATCAGCTAATGTCCTTGGTAGTTTCAAGTTTATTCTGAAAAAACACACAAACAACACAAGTTATTAGTTAAATAATTCAAGATACTTGATCTTTTATAAAATATTTTATTTCCCATGTAGCACTTTCAACATCACAACAAGTCCACTTTACTTTAACCTCTTTTATTTCTCTATTTCTAAGATTTTTAGTCCTTTCCAAAATTAATTTAGGTTCAATTTTAAATTTACATGCAAGTTTAATAACTATGTTTTCCAATCTATAACATGGTTAGCATCGTATACATATTTATGCAACAAACTTATATGAAACACATTATGTATTCTAGATAAATCAGGAGGTAAAACAAGTATATAAGAAAGAGTTCCTATTCTTTCCAAAATTTCAAATGGTCCACAATAGCAAGGAGATAATTTAGCATATTTTCCTAATTTTAAAGAACTTTTCTTAGGTTTAACTCTAATAAATACTTGATCACCTATTTCAAATTCTCTAACAGATCTTTTTGAATCAGCCCAATGTTTATACCTATCTTGGGAAGCTTTCATGTTTTTTTTTTTATAATATCTTCCATTTCTTTTAAGTTATCATTTTCATACCAAGATCTATGTTCAAGATTTGACCAAGAAATTGGAGTAGTACAATTCCTACCATAAACAGCTTCAAAAGGGGTCATTTTGGTTGTAGTATGATAACCTTGATTGTAAGAAAACTCAATCAAGTGTAAATATTGTTCCCAATTTCAAAAAAATCACATGTATACATTCTAAGCATGTCTTCTGAAATTCTATTTATCCTTTTAGTTTTTCCATCTCGAGTCTTGATGATAAGTAGTACTAAAACTCAAACTTTAATTTTTTTCCATTTGAGTCCGGATGATAAGCAATGACTAAAACTCAAACTAGTACCCAATTCATCAAACAAAGATCTCCATAAATAAGAAGTAAATATAGCATCTCTATCAAATACTAAATCTTTAGGAAGACCGTGAAAACGAAAAATTTCCTTAGTAAATAGATGAGCTATATCAGAAGCAGAGGTTTTGACTTTTGTTATTATAAAATGCACCATTTTAGTTAATCTATCAACCACCACAAGGATATCATCTAAAAAGAGTTTGTGAGAATTGAATCGGAAACGAGGCACCACAAAGTAGTTACACTCCAAAGGAATCGTGATATCTCCAGCGATAAAGAAGGAAAAAATGATCGAAGAATGGAAGAACTTGCTCAACAAAAACAAAGCTTACATAGAGGAAAGACAATGGAGTGTCTTGGCATGCTCATAAATGAATAGAAAAGGGGTACATATAGGGTGCTGAGTAACCCTAGTACATGACACACATGAAACCCTAAACCTAACCCATGTGAGATGACCCCGCAATATGAGATGAGGACACATAGGATAACTCACACTAACACCCCCTTCATTGAAGCTAGGATAACAAATTGTGATGAGTCGATTAAGAAGAGAAGACACTCCTAAACAACTAAGAAAGATGTGTCAATGGGGCCCGGTGACTAAAGGCCTGATAAGGTGCCCATATACAAATACAATCTTCCTAGAAGAAGAAGAAGAAAATAAGGACTATATAGCCCAAAGAAGATGGGCAGCTGCAGAAGACCTCACCCCAAGAAGAGACTGTAAGTGAAGAAACTTCATCTTAGTGAAGGTCTTGGTGAATAAATCTGCAATCTGATCAGCTATCTGAATGTATTGAATGTCGATGATACCATCATGAATAAGCTCCCGTATGAAGTGCATATGGATCTCAATGTGCTTTGTCCACTGATGCTGAACTATATTTTTGCAAATAGAGATTGTGCTTATGTTATCACAGTAGATAATGGTAGGCTGCCAAAAGTGGATGCCAAACTCTGTCAAAATACCCTGTAGCCAAATAGCTTATGTGGCAGTGTTAACTGCTCCTCTGTATTTTGCCTCTATAGATGATATCGCAATTGCATTCTACTTCTTACTAGACCAACTAATAGGACCCGAACCAAGAGAGAAACTATAGCTAGAAGTAGATTTCCAATGATCTAAGTCACCGGCCCAATCAGAATCATGAATCCAATCAAGTCAATATCAACCCCTCCATGATAGTGAATGCCATCAGCATAAGTGCCACAAACATAATGAAGGATCCATTTAGCTACTTTCCAATGCAGCTCATGTGGCTCTTGCATGAATCTGGACATGATCCCAACAACATATGATAAATCCGGTTGAGTGTGAGTCAAGTAAATCAAGCTTCCCACCAACTTTCGATAAAGAGTACCATCAACCAAGGGAGTAGAGCAATCTGAAACCAACTTCACCATGGAAAGAAAAGGAGTAGGAGAATACTTGCAATCAAACATTTATAACCAAGCTAGCAAATCAAAAGCATACTTATGTTGTGAAATCAAGATTCTGAGTCGATTGTGAAATCTGGATCCCAAGGAAGTAATGAAGCGACCTAAGTCACCATGGAGAACTTGTTGGCTAAGGTGATCTTCACGTAGAATCAATAATAGAGGAAGAGTTACATGTGATCAACAAGTCATCAACATATAGAACAAGAATTAGTATGGAGTCATCTTGCTTTGTAGAATATAAACATTTGGATCAGAGTGACACCTAGTAAACCCTGATGTAAGTAAGAAGGAGTCCTTTTGGCATACCAAGCCCGAGGGGCTTGTTTAAGGCCATAAAGAGACTTATTTAACTTACAACCGAGGGAGGAATCTTGGACATAACCCGGAGGTTGTTCCATATAGATCTCTTCCTCTAGGTCACCATAAAGGTAGGCACTCTTAACGTCCATTTGATGGACTTTCCATCTGCATTTGCGGAAATGGCTAGAGTCACTCAAATAGAAGTCATCTTCACAACCGGAGAAAAGGTTTCGTATAATCAACCCCAGCTATCTAGGAGAAACCCTTAGCTACTAATCGCGCTTTAAAATTTTTGATGTCTCCATCTACTCCATACTTTGTTCGAACACCCACTTACACCGAACAATTTTTCTTCCTTTCGGAAGAGTGGTGAGATCCCAAGTATCGTTCTTCATGAGAGAGGAATACTCCTCATCCATGGCAGAATCCCACTCAGGAATACCATAAGCCTCCCAAAAAGACTATGGATCAGAAGCAGAGGTGAAGAAAGAGTGGGGTCTAATGAAATCGAGCGATTACATCTCATATCCAAAGTATCTCCAACTAAATCTCCAGCACTTTGCAAAGTTTTCCTGGCCCAAAGGGGACCAGGAGGATCAGCCTCAGAGTCAAAAGATTCTTCACTTGAGTGAGAAGGGACATAGTCCTCATCATCACTACTCTTGTCAAAATCGAAGACTCAAAGGTCTCGATGGTCGGGAGGATTCGGAAGAGGAGCACGCTCAACAAGATTATCATCATCGATGAGTCGAATCCAAATCGAGTGAGCTAAATAACCTCAATAGGTGGAGAAGTAGAATTTGAAGAAGATTCATCAAACTTAACACTTCTCTCAATATACAGCTCATGAGAAGTAGGATTCATCAATCGATATCCCTTCACACCATCAGGATACCCTACAAAGATACAAGGTTTGGATTGTGGTTCCAAAGCCTTGCATTTCTTCTTGGGAATCCAAGCCATAGCCTTGGATCCAAAGACTTGAAAGTGCTCAACATCAGGCTTGCATCCAAACTAGGCTTCAAAGGGTGTCATCCCTCTTACTACCTTGTGTGGAACACGGTTCTAAATGTAATTTTCACAATTCACTGCTTTGGCCCAATACTGCGGAGGAAGAGACTTTGAGTGAATCATACAAGTGGCCATCTCCTTCAGAGTATGGTTCTTTCTTTCTGTGACTCCATTCTGTGAAGGGCTATAAGTAATTGTATGTTGCAAAGAGATCCCTTCAGAAGTATAGAAATCCATGAACCTATTGTTTACATATTCACCTCCATTGTCGGTTTGAAGAACCTTGATAGACCGTTCCACTGTTTCTCAGCAAGAGCCTTAAAGTCCTAAAAATGTTCAAAGACTTTAGACTTAAGCTTAAGAAAATATACCCAAGTATATTGTGAATAGTCATCAATGAAGGTTAGCACATAAAGAGCTCTAGTAAATGAAGGAGAAGGAAATGGACTAGAAACATCACTGTGAACAAGATCCAAGGGACGAGTGGCTCTCCAGGCTTTTCCTTTGTCAAATTTCTTTTCAGGATGCTTTCTAAGGGTACAACCCTCACAAATACCCTTAGAAAACTTGACGCAAGGCAACCCGTTGACCATTTCATTTTGACTCAATTGTTCAAGGTAGCAATAATTTAGATGTCCAAAATGCTCATGCCATAGCTTACTAACCTCATTTACATGAGTGAGCAAGGTAGTGGGCGTAGAATCAGAAGTAAAGTGGGAGAAGGTGTACAACCATGAATGGTGATCTGCCTTTCCCTTAGCCACTGTAGTGTCATTGTTAAGCTCATGAATAATCATCGAGTTAGGAACAAATTCCACTCGCATTCCTTCACCAAGGTGAGTAATTTGGTAAACCGATAGGATATTGGTAGAGAGATCAGGAACACTCAACACTTGGTTAAATGTTCCCCCATCCATCTCTACTGATCCACTATCAGAAACCGACACTGTCGTGTCATTACCCATCGTGATTTGAGACATTCCACAAGGTTTGATGTTGGAAAACTCAACATGCAAAGAACCCATGTGGTGCGAGGCACCAGAATATATAATCCATGTCGATGAAGGAGAAACTTTAGCTACAAGGGTCTTTCCTTTCTTCTTATCATTTTTAGCACCTTTTGCAGCAGAAGACTCAGCCTTTGGAGCACTTTGTTTTATGGATTCAGGAACACTTATTTTATTCTTCTCAAGTAAATGAGATAAGTGATCAATATGTTTCTTAAAACAATGTTGCTCGTTGTGACTAGACTTCTTGCAATAGGAACACAAATACTTGCTTTTCTGTGCCTTAGGCTCAGAAGTCGAAGTGTTTGTGTCATTTTTAGGTTTGGTCTTGGTTTCTTTCTTAGGTTGATCCTTTGTTTCTTTCTTCTTTTCAGTCTTCTTTCCCTTACTAGTACTTTCTACAAGGGCATGTGACTTGGACTTGAGAGACCCCATTTGAATGAGTTTGTCATGTTCTCGAATGAGTTGGGACGAAAAATAGTCAAAGGAGGGCATTGTCCAAGTATCACCCAAAGCAACTTTTGTAGCGTAGAAATTTGACACGAAGACAAAATATTCGGGACCTAGCTTAGAGAGAATTGACAAGATCAATTGAGAATCTTTCTTTTCTACTTGACATCCTTTTAACAATAATCTAATGTGGACAAATTTCGAGAAGAAGGCTTGTAGGTTTTCAAAGTCACTAGGATTTAACCCTAGTAGTTCGTTTTCCAACTCATGTGCTCTCATATCATCTAGTTGTCCAAACATCGCATCCAGCATTTTCCACACAGATTTAGGTGTTTCAGATGCCTTAATGTGGAAGAGCAAGTCAGGAGAAATGGACATGCAAAGAAGACCTAAAGCTTCATCACTACGGTTTAACCACTTAGATTTTTGAAGCTCGTCGTGCTAGTTCGATCTCGGTTCCCATTGTGATGTGGAATAACCCTTTACCTCTTAGTTTCATTATTATTTTCGATCTCCATTTGAAAAGTTGAACGGTGTAAGCAAAGGAATTGAAAGTGCATCCATAGTGAGTGAGAGAGAGAGAAAGAAATGTAGAAAAGAAACACAACCACCTAGGACAATAACAACCCCCCTGCTTTTGGCACTTTATAGTTTAGTGCGTTGATTACAATCGGGTCCGTGCGTGTGGTTTGAAACACTTGGTAACTCGTCTTGCAATTAGCGTAATAACGCAGCAAGAGAGGAGACCACAACAAGTGTTTCGTGGATCGCAACAAAAAAAGGACACCGTAAACAAGCACAAGCAAAAATAGAAAGGAGGCGAAATCCAACCCTGGTTGTGAGAAAAAATCGTCTCACGTCGCAAATGGAAACCCCCTTGCTGCAGACTGTGGCGGACACACTCACTAGTCACAAGCAATAATAAGGGTCGAATACAAGGTTTGGGAACTCAAGGAGTTCAGATAGTCTTCAAAATGCCATAAAAGAGCTCGGAAGGTAAATAAGGTGCTGAAGTGTCACTACACACTTGAGTGCATGATTAGGGAAAAAATCGACAATAACCCCTAAATGTTATCGTTTGAAACGCCCAATTTTACTATTTTGAGAGCTATTGGAGTTGTAAAAAAATGATAAAAGGATGATTTAGATGTCGATTTTTAAATTACCAGATTGTAAAAAGATATGATCAAATTAATTTGCAATTAATAAAAAAAAGATTTAATTAAATTAAATCTAATTAATTACAAAAATTAATTTAGATCTAAAAAAAATTCTAATAAAAAAACTTCCCGTTTTTTTGGTTTGAAAAGCAATTTTAAAAACCAAATAAATCTAATTTTTAAAAGAATTTAAAAAGAAAGGGATTTTGTTTTATTGTTTTAAACTTTTAAGGAAACTTCCACGTGTTTTAGAAAAAGACAATGAGATAAAAAAGGAATTTTGTGTAAAAGCTTTCCCGAGTTTAAAAAAATTAGAAAGAATTTAATTTATCCTATCTTTCCAAAAAATGAAAAGAGTTTGAATTAGAAAAATGATTTACTCTATCTTTCTAAAAATATCCTTGCAAAGATCTTTAAACGATTTGATTTGGAATTTAAAAACATGTATATGGTTTTAAAGAAACTTTAAAAAAAACTACCAAAAAAACACAGTCGTTTTTAAAAAGGCTGAGGATTTTTGAGTAAGATTAAAAAATAAAGGAATTTAAAACTTACCAAAAGGGTGACTTTGAAGGAAACCTGCGAACCAAAAAAGCTTGGAAAAAACACTTACCACGTTTGACCTTCCTCGCGGCGAAACAAAAGGCATACGAATTTCCGAAAATAGTGACCAAAAGAATTGCATGCAGAGTAAAATAACCAAACCAAGTAAGATTAATCACAACAAAAAAATTGAGTGCACGTTTACCCGATATCAACTCTGATACCATGAAAAGAGTTTGCGAGAATTGAATCGGAAACGAGGCACCACGAAGTAGTTGCACTCCAACGGAATCGTGATAGCTCTAGCGATAGCAAGGAAAAAATGATCATTAATGGAAGAACTTGCTCAACAGAAACAAAGCTTACATAGAGGAAAGACAACAGAGTGTCTTGGCATGCTCATAAATGAATAGAAAAGGGGTACATATAGGGTGTTGAGTAACCCTAGTGCATGACACACATGAAACCCTAAACCTAACCCATGTGAGATGACCCTCCAATATGAGAGGAGGACACATAGGATAAATCACACTAATAGCATCATTACCATTCTTGGTTTTAGGTAATCATGTAATAAAATCCATACTAACAGACTCCCATTTCTAATCAGGAATACACAAAGGTTATAATGGACCAGGTTTACTACATTGTTCAATTTTAACTTTTTGACAAGTCATACACTGTTGTACATACTTTCTAATATCTTGTTTCATTCTAGGCCAAAAATAATTATTTTTAACTGATAAGTATGTATTTTGAAATCTAGGATGAATAGTTATAGGAATATCATGAGAATCTCTTAAAAATTGTTGTCTAAAGTTAGGAAGATAGAGAATGCACAATCTACTTTTATAATACAACAAACCATTCACACCAAGTAAATAAGAATTAAGTCTATCATTTAAATGCATATTTGGTGTTCCATTTTTCAAAATAGAATACAATTCATGAAAGTAACTATCATTAGGCAATGCATATTTTACCACTTGTTCAAATTGACTTATTTCTAAGGACAAAGCATTTGTACGCATTTTTTCCTACTTAAAGAATCGGTAACTAAATTTTCCTTACTACGTACATATTATATTTCAAAATCATATAGACTTAGTAACTCCACCCATATTCTTTATCTCATATTTAATAAGGGCTAAGTAAAAATATACTGCAAACCTCTATGATCAGTTTTCAAAACAAATTTTTGACCTAACAAATAATGTCTCCAAATTTTTAAAACATGAATAATCCCTAACAATTCCAAATCATGAGTAGGATAGTTCTTTTCGGTAGGTAACAATTTTCTAGATCCAAAACACACAACTCTATTATCTTGCATCAATACACATCCAATTTCAAAACCACAAGCATCAGTAACAACAGTGAAAGATTTAGAAAAATCGGGAGTACATAACACAGGTGCACTTGTTAATGCTTCTTTCAATTTACTAAAAGAAGCTACACATTCCTCGGACCAATGATATGTGTTACTCTTCCTTGTTAAATATATGTTTGGAGTAGTTATTTAGAATAATTCTTAATAAACCTTCAATAGAAACTAGATAATCCAAGAAAACTTTTAATTTCTTGTACATCTTTAGGTGTATCCCAATTTTGTACTACTTTTACTTTATAAGGATCTGGTGCAATCCATTTTTAGAAGATAACATGTCCTAGATATGAGACTTTAGTTTTGAAAAATTCACATTTACTTAACTTACCATATAATTGATGTTTTCTTAAAGTTTCAAGTAACTTTAACATGTTTCTCATGTTCTTCTTCATTTTTGGAATAGATCAAAATATCATCTAAAATATAATCACAAACACATCTAAGAAATGTATAAAAACATCATGCATCAATGTCATAAATGTGGTTGGGGCATTTGTTAATCCAAAAGGCATAACAACAAATTCATAATGTCCATATCTAGTTCTAAAGGTAGTTTTTGCAATGTCAGCATCTTTTATTCTAATTTGATGATATCCAAAACATAAATCAATCTTAGAAAAATATTTAGCACCATTTAATTGATCTAATAAATCATCAATTCTAGGTAAAGGATATTTATTCTTAATAGTTATTTTATTCAGCTTTCTATAATCAATACACAATATCATAGTTTCATATTTCTTCTTAACAAACAACACCAAAGGTGCACCTCGGGAGAAACACTAGGTCTAATTTTTCCTTGTTTCAATAATTCAATCAATTATATTTTTAGCTCAGCTAATTCAGGTATAGATTGCCCGTAATGTGCTTTTGACATTGGTTTAGCTCCCGAATGAGGTCAATAACATGTTCTACAAATATCCTAGGTGGTAACTCTTCAACATCATAAGGGAATACATCCATAAATTCTTGACTACCGGGTGAACATCTATATCTATTTGTAATTTATCATTTTGTTGAGTAATCACAACACAGAAAACTTTACATTTTTCTTTAAGAATTCTTTTAAGTTGAACAACGAAATAGTTTTTAAAGTTAGTTGTCTTTTAGTTCCTTGTAAAATATGAGTAACTTCATATTGATCTTGAATACATACTTGTTTATTTTCACAATTAATAAGAGCATGATTCTTTTCTAACCAGGTCATCCCCAAAATGGCATCATATTGACCTAAGTTAAGTACATGAAAAGATTCATGAGATACAATATTATCAATTTGAAAATCTAATTCTTCCACTAAAGCTCTTGTTTGTCTTACTATCCATCCATCAGCCATTTCTACACATTATGGGTTCGATTTTTCTGGAAAACAAATTCAATTTTTCACCAAGTTAGGTGATATAAAACTATGACTACTACCTGAATCAATCAAGAAAACAAGTGTTGCATTATTAATAGTCCCTTTTACTTCAATCAATGACACTTGTTTATGTATAGTACATGTATCAACAACAACATAAACTTTCATATATTTTTTCTCTTCCATTAACTTATTGTCACTTTTTTGATCTTTGTTCTTATCCCAACTCTTCTTTTTCTGAGGAAAACCCCTAGCAAAATGGTTACCTCCACAATTCCAACATTTAATTTATTTTGGTTTAGTTTTAACATAATCTTGTTTCCTTTGTTGATTTCTAATTTGAGTATGATTACACTTAACAATTTCATTGAATGGCCTTTTTCTATTTTTAAAATGGAAATTAGAATTCTTTTTCTTATAATCTTCTTTCTTTTGGTGAACAACAATTTTATTTTTCAAATTGTTCAGCTATTTGAGCAGCCTCCTTGATGCTGCATTAGGTTTTCCACACCATACACTAGCCTTATATTCCTCTGTTAAACCATTAATAAATCTGACGACTCTGTCATTTCCAGAAATGAAAGGAAAAAAATTATTTAGATTCTCAAAAGTTTGTTTACACACTCTTTTACAGCTTTTAAAAAAATTTATATCAAAGAATTCATTTTTGACTTTTTGTAAGAAATGTTTAGACAAATACTTCTTCTTAAACAACCTTTTAAACTTATTTCATGGGACCTTATGAGCTTTCATTTTTTTAGATCTCAACGTATCTTCCTACCGGCTTAAGGGGAGTACCTTTAAGTTGATAAGAATTTATTTGTGTTCGACCTAACTTACTAGTATTCTGCAATTCAAAATATATTTCTAAACTAGTTAACCAAGTTTTAGCTTTTTCTCTTGTTCCTACTTCCCCTGCATATTCAGGTAACTTAATTTTTTGAGAAAAGTTTTGTATTTCCTTAGAATTATTATTTGAACTTTCTTTCTCAATACTATAAGAATCAAAAGAACTAGAAGAATCATTTGTTTCATTGGAATTAGAATCATCATCTGAAGAAGTTTGTTCTCTTGTTTATTTTCTTTTATGATTTATTACTTTTATCAAATTTACTCATAGCTTCTACAAATTGATTTTTTAATATTTCTAATTGTTCAAACAATTGATTTACTTCCCTGTCCAATTGTTGGTTTTGGAGCTCCAATTCATTGTAATCAATGTTGTTTGGGAATCCATACCACCCAAATTGATTTGGCTCCCACTCTATGCATGCATAATTCAATTACTACAAACATCAATTCTTATTCTGCATTTACGTTATATAAACCATTAACAAAATTATACATATCTCAAATTTTGTGATTCTCTATTTTATATAAAAATAATTACATATTCCATCAAAATACATAATACAATAACATAATACATTCACATGCACATTTGTCTAAATAAACAAAAGATTTAAACTTTCTTTTATTAACTTTCATAGTTTTATAGAGAGAACTTATATAAGACAAATGATCAATAATTTGATACAAAATTCCATTGCACACACAGGAAAACAGACACATGACTATGGCCACACTATTAAGAGGAAATGTTATACACCCAGTATATATTCACCTTGCCCTGGCTAGGAACCATCTGAGGTTGTACGGTGTACCCATGGTTAGAACACCTCTGGTGCCCCTCTCTCTTTCCCACCACTTGTCTATAACCTGGTCAACTTTGGAATTACCCCACAAGTTAAATCTTGGATACAATTACACTGTCTTTCTCAAACTCCTTTGTAATTGTTTTCTCCCAAATCATAAATCATGTTCTCTTTTCACTTTCATATCCCTTTTATAATATGTCATGGTTAGTTATGTACCAACATAATGGTTCCACACCTTTTCACTTAATTAATCTTCTTTGATTAAATGCTCGGGTTGTCCACACCCATTTTAATTTACAATAATTATTACAACACCTTTGCTACAAAGAATCTCAATTCAAACTTTTTTATTAAATAAATCTATAAGTCTTTAGTGATTAAAGCTTCGGGGATTTAGTCACATAACATAAGGAATTGTTGTCTCTTTCAACATGAGCAACTTCTTGGGATGTGTATTATTACACACATTTGATGCATATTTTCTTAAGGATTTATTTTGTTCCATTTTTTAATTTACCCCATATATCTTACCCCATGCCACTAGTAAGAGAAAAGGGCTCAACACTCAAGAAAAATGTAGATGAGTAAGGATACTTGCCCCTTTTCCCAGTCACATACTACTAGTAAGAAGTATGGGCTTATCACTAAAGACCGTGAATGACGAAAGGTGTAATGATTAATACATTTTTTTGTATTTTAGATTAAATTTTCCTTGTAATTTGATATTGTGCTTGTTGGGAAGGAAAGTTTTCCCAAAATCTTAGCCTCATGTGACTAGTAGAATGTAAGGGTTCAACACCTTAGACATATATATGGTCAAAAGATCCAGTAAATAAGTTTAGCGATTTTTTTAAAGAGGGAACTTTGTTTCAAATGGGGATTTGTCATCGTAAGCTTCTAGATAAAATTTTAGGTAAATATATTTGGAATAGCATAAACCATAACAAGGATGAGACACACAATGCCTAAGATGAATAGTATTAATCATGTCATATATGAGAAGAATGTGAAGAGATGATGATGTCATGATTAAGATATCTACCAATGGATGAAACAATTAAAATTGTTTATTAGATGAATTAATAGTCCAAACAGCCTCCCCTAGTGTGGAGAGTACATGTGGAAAGTATTTTTTCTTCTACATTTTTTATTTTCATATAGTACATTTATGATGGGTTTGATATGAATTTTTATTCTCCTTTTATGCTTTTTTATTTTTCTGAGTTTTTACAAATGAGGGTTTGCAATGGAATCATTAGGAGAGAGGTCCATGTTTAGTAAAATTGAATGGTCATAATTTATGAGACTTGAGCAGACGAGGTCCAAGTCAATGGATTGAATCAAAATATTTGATGAGTCTCGGTTAATGAGACTTGGGGGGATGAGATCCAATTCAATAGTGTGAATCAAAATATTTAAGGAGTCTTGATGTACGATACTTGGGAGGATGGGATCCAAGTCAATGGAATGAATCGAAATATTTTCAATAAACATAAGATTCAACGAGTCCTAATGTACGAGACTTGGGAACATGAGATTTGTGTGAGACCGAAAACAACCTCCTTTAGCTCCGGGGTACCCAATCTTCACAACCTAACAATGACTTTATCAAGTTAATGATGGAAAAGATGTAGACATTAGAAGCATCTGCTTTCCTCGGCTCCCACAATTCTCTCACCTACGATGAGATTTGTAATGAGCCTATTCACCCATCCATTCCAATTTGCCCAATCCCGTGCACTAGGAGATGCCTAAGTTTAACCGCTTTAACAAGTAAGGAAGACCCGTAGCAACATTTGTGATCTTTCAAACATGGGTGTTACTTAATTGCCCATGATGATGCTTTGCTTTTGCGAACCTTTCCCATGTCCCTAACTAGTCCAGCATTGGACTGGTATAGTGGATTACCTAGACATTCCATCTTCTCATTCAACCAAATAGCCCAAGCCTTCTTGGATCATTTTTTAATTAACGTCATCAAGAAGGTTACCATGACCGATCTTTATTCTATGCATCAATATGACGATGAATCTATTATAGATTTTGTCACTCATTGGTGTAGCCTAATCAACCAACTCACTTTCCAATTACCACAAACTGAACTCATAGAGCTCTTCACACAAGCATGTGCTAGACATATCTCACCTACCTTACAGTGCAAACCTTCCAACATTCGATGAGGCTTTCACCATGGCACGTAAGCTCGAAATTCTTGTCATCGAAGAGAAGAAGATACAATTACGAAACAAGAAATCCTCGTTTAAATCACACGATACTTCCTCTTCCTCAAAACCTCAGACAAGTTATTCCAAATCCAAGGGAACTGCTAACGCAGTGGTACTTAAGGCTGGCCCTGCCATCCATCCAATCATGCTAAATCTTCATCCAATATGTCACCGGTCCAAACCTTCCAATTCAAACGAAACAAAACAAAGACACCTCAATTGGGAACCATATTCATCTATTTTAGAAAATCTTATTAAAGCTAATGCCATCACCCTTCCTCCTATCAAACCACATACTAGTTTTGACCCCTCTTGCCCCATACCAGGTTGGTATAAGAAAATGACTACTGTAACTATCACCGTGTAAATGGTCACAGTGACAATAATTGTATCACCTTTAAAAACATTGTTTAGGGAATGCTCGAGAGTGGCGAGTTAGTCCTGGATAACCCTAATGCACCTACCAATCAAAACCTTCATATATTCAAGAAACCATTCCCTAACCATTCCCATCTAATGATCAAACTGGTGATGCCTCACACAACGAAAGTAATACATGTGAGGTACATGTTATCTTTACTGACTTACCACTTGTTTCCCAAATATCTCCTATCCCCTCCATCAAGGAAATCCTAGCCCGAAATCCTCTACCCACACAGGAACCTACTTTATCCATTCCTCTACCCATAGAGGAAATCCCTTCACCTCCCCGTACACCTGTGGAGGAGTCTCTCATTAGCACCGATATCATTTCCCCTTCAACTTCCCTACCTAGTGAGCTCGCTACCAATTGTACCTCCACCCACAGAGGAGTACCCATCGTCTTCTCCACCTATTCAGGATCCAATAGATTTTCTGTTACCACTCAGTGACCATTCTCCATTAGCTACCCAAGATCCTACAGGTCCTACTTTTGGCTCTCTTACCTACAAGGCCAAAGCTGAATTCCATGTTTCTCGAAACATTTTATGGGAATCACCACTGCTCCACATCTACCATAGTGTTGTTCTCACATTTGGACACTTCCTGACTATGTTGATAGGTCCTCGCTTTGTGCGTCTCTTAGTCCCGGCCTCTCGACCCAAATGCAATCATCTTCCACCGACACTTATACCATTTATCCAAGATGTTTCAAATACCCAAACCGCACATGAACATAACTCTCGATACATCTTCTATTGCATCATCCTCATCTATACTCGCCCCTATACTTGCTAGCCAACATGTTCCAACACCATCTCTTGTATCTAAACCCACTAGTGTTCTAGGGGTCACACCCACATCAAACCTTGCACATCCTCCTATCAGGATACACTTAACCACATCTTCCCATATACCTATTGAACCAATCCCTCAACCTAAATGAAAAACCCAACCTTCTAATCCGCATGCACCGACCTCACCAACTACACCTTTATCACCTTCACCTCTACCATCCATCTTGGGACCTCACCCCTCTACCTTAACAAAATCTACTCTCTCTAGGGGTAAACCTAAAATTCCCTTGACCCCTTCACCACATCCTATAGCTCTACCTAGGTGAACCTTGCGTCCTTCATCACCATCTATAACTTCTTTGCATTATATACTACCATTACCTTCTATACCTTCTTCACTACCTATGACATTTTCTTCCACCTCACATGTACCTCCCTCTCGACCTCTGACCAACACCTAACGCTGCACCTCGCTTGTCCCCTTGGGTTACTCATCCTCTCCCACCATCTACCTTGCCATCTACATCACATGCTCCCCTTACACCTATACCTAAGAAAAAGCACCAAAAATTGAAAAAGCTAGTTAATTTCCAAAGAGGTGGTTAAACTTACCCCTCTTTCTATTGTTAAACAACCCAAATCCAAGACTACATCACCTCAACTACCACCACAACTACCCAATATTCTAGCCAAACCTACTTTCACTTCGCATTGTGATCCACTGGTGGGATCATACGCCACCATCTTGGCTAACCTCTTGAAAGCTCTGCTATCACCCTCCCTCCTCTTAGACCTTATGACCCTCTTAAACCTAAACCGGAAGGGTTTGATGATACTAAAATTTGTGCTTACCATCATGTGCCAAGACATGATGTTGAGAACTGTAAGGGTCTAAAGGTTTCCCTCATTCAATTATGTCCTTCTGACCCCAATTTTGATGATGATGACCTCCTGGATGATGAACCTATTTCACCCTCACCACCTTCTTCACATCTTCCTCCTACACCTATACCACAACCTCCATCTTCACCACCACAACCTTTCTTTCCATCTCCGAAATTTGAAATTAACATGGTTCGCATCAGAGAACTTGCCACACCACCACCCAAATATTGTTGCACCCAACTAACCTCACAAGGCTTTTCTCCTCCAGTAGATTTTTTCCCTTCATGTCATTATACCACTTACCCTACACCTTCTCCATTTGCCAACTTCCCTCAAATCAACATGGTACATGTCACTACATGTGCGTAGAAGGGAAAAGAAAAGGTAGCTGACCCACCAACCAATCCTATACCCAACATACCATCTGCACCCATACCTAAGATAACTATCTGTGGCCCCGCATACCCCATTTCTAATGGCATCACGCATTGCACCATGCTCAAACAACTACACCAATCTCCCCTCAAAATGTCCTTATACAACCTCATCCAAACCTCAAAATCCCATCGTCAAGCCCTCATGGAGGTTCTTCAATCTATTGAGGTCTTACCCAATGACCCTACACCCATAGCCTTCATCATCACACCCCATCATGTAGCCTCTCTCACAAAATTACCACCTTCATCCTCACCTCACCTTGTTCACCAAGTGGCCTCCTTAGCTTCTCGAGGAAGAAATTTTCCCCCACCAAACCGATGACTTAGATCTGCACTTTTCATCTCCATCCATATCCATAATATACATGTTCGACGTGTTATGATTGATGGGGCGCTAGCATTAATATCATCTCCTCTCACGCATTCGAACAAATGCACATACCCAACAACTACATGCATAAACATCCAGTTATGTTGTGTTCATTCAATGACACTATCACCTCTACACTCGGCACTATCATCCTCCATGTTCGTGTGGGTCCTCATACTATTCCCGAGCTGTTTTATGTTTTGGAAAGGGAGTTTAAATACAATTTGTTGCTCGGCAGACCCTAGATTTGTGCCATGGGTTGTGTTCCTTCTACTTTGCATTGTTGTGTAAAGTTCGAACATGAAGGACATTCCTATACCATTCTAGCTGACCCATCACCTTTCAAAACCTGCAACATACTTTACCGGCCTAATGATGTCCTTGTACCTATTAAGGCATCTACCTCCCTTCCTACATCTTCTTTACACACGACCCCATCCACCAGTGACGTTGCAACCTCACCTTCGCCCAAATCTTCTATTACCACCATTGTTATATCGCCTACCACCACACATCAGCTTCCCAACTAACTGACACCTCCGCCGATCTAACTTCTAACACTTCCTCCATTCCAGCCACCAATATATCAACTACTGATCCCTTGGAAGGTGTTTTTCAACTCCTCACTATGGGGGAGTATCGCCTGTACAATGTCAATACATTCCTTACTCCACAAGAGTATGGAAACCTTCACCAAAGATCCTCTTGTTATGATCACCGCATAGGTGAGCATCTCCTTTATGGTCCTCCTAACCTCCGTACCCATCTTACCTATGGGGGACTTGATATTTCCACTTACACACCCGAACCACCATCACAAACCCGACCTTTTTCGGCTGACCTTTAGTCGCTTACCAACCACCGCTTCACTCACACTTTCCTACACCGCTATGCCTGGAAGGGTTTTGGCTTTGGCCTTTATGAGCAAGGTCATCACACCGTTATTTCATGTACCATGTGTAAACACAATGATCGTAGTGGAATCAATTTTACCAAACTACCTGCCAAAAATCCCCATATTGAACTCATTGAAGACATTGACCCCTCTCCACCTTCTTCACCTACCCCACCTTCACCACCTTCACCAATAGAGTCGATGGATCCTAAATCTATCCCTCCTACCTTTTTTTTATAAATACCATTTCCTTGGGGCCTCTGACCTATCACCGCGATGGCGAGGCTCCTTCCTCTCTTCCTTTCTTGTATCCTAACATGATAGGGGATGATACTCCTTCTATTAATGTCATTCAATGTCAGGATGATGAGTCCATACTCACCTACCTTGGTGTTGAAGACTCTTATATTCACCGGTCGTTACCTTCTGAGACGTAAACAATGTTGAATGAATCAACTATCAAAGTCAACATCCACACTCAGGATGACCCCCACATTCTCAAGATTGGCCAATCTTTGATGTCAAACCGAACAGAAACCCTCACTTATTTTCTTAAAAATCATAGCCATGCTTTTGATTGGTCCTATGCTTGCATGCCGGCATTTATCCCACTACCATGGTCCACAATATTGTAACCATTTCCGATACCAAACCCGTAAAACAAAAGTTGAGGAAAATGCACTGTCATCACCAATCCGGCACTATGATAATTCTTCACCGGGAACTCCTCGTGCTATGATTATTTAATAATGCACACCCTTTAGTTTGGTGGATGTAATCTGGAAACACAATAACAAACATAACACAAGAATACCATAAACTATGATAAGAAGGAATGATGATAAATCTGAAATATCAGAGTAAATTATAATATTAACATGAAATTGTTACAATCTCACCCATGAGGTACTTCAAGTGTTATTGACTTCACTTGCCTTTCACCAAGACTATGGGAGAAACTTTACAATTACACCTCTTAATGGCTTCTTCAACACACCTTTAAACTGATGGCTTCCTTTACACACTTCATACAATATTTCTCACTACTTCCTTCTATGCTAAATGAGGGGGGTGGCCTCTTTATTTATAGAACTTCCAGCTTATCCATCTTATCTCTAAGATAGGATAAGAAATCCACTCTGACGAATCATATTCCATACCTTAACTCTTATCTATACATGTAAGCTTATCTTTTAAGATAAGATAAACCTTATCATTTCACATGGGTTCCACATTTTTAGACTTTTTACAAATAAAATACACAAAATATTTATGACCTCACTCCTTGTCCTTATTACCAATATAATATTTCTAATTCCTAATCATGTAGACCCTACTTCTCTACTTACCCCAACTTTGACATTTTAACATTACTGGACCACTTACGACAAATATTTACTTTTTACCACAACATTCCTATTGTACTTTTGACTATTACCGTACTATACATTATTGGTGGCATCGTATTCGGCAACGCCGTTATCTTCTATCGACGCTACTACTAATTATACTTAACAACATCCTATTCCTAATACATACATTAATGAAATAGAAATTACGGAGGAAAATTTTAGTGTCGACATCTTCCCCCTTCCTAGCTTCTACTCCGTCCTCGAGTAGACTATTCTGGTGCTTGGAAAATCTTCAACTTGTCATGGTTGACCCATTTCGTAATGGGAGTGCCATCCAATTCCTCCAAAATGATTCATTTTCATGCACAAACTGCTATTTTATAGGGCCCCATCCATTTTGGAAGAAATTTTCTCTTCTTTTTTTTTATCTGAATCATATACTAGAACCAAGTCATTCACATGAAATGGAGACCACCGGATCTTTTGATCAAAGTATTCCTTCTCGCTTCATTTTCTTCTTATAGCTTGTATCCTTAGCTATTTCCTCATTTCCTCTAGCAAATGAAGATGTACCAACCTTTCTTTTACTCGAATCACTTTCATCCATTCTTTCATTTTCATTACTTCTCACCGTGGGAATATCAAACTCAATAGAAGAATCGGATCAATGCCATAAGCCAACCGAAATGGGGAGTATCCTGTTGCTGACTTTGATGTTGCCCTATATGCCCACAATGCTGCATGAATCCTTTATCCCATTTATGTACCGCAAGGCCGCATCTTTGCTAGAATTTGACACAACACAAAATTTGTTCGTTCCACCTATCCATTTGTGCTTGGCTTGTATGTTGTTGCCTTCCTGTGCTTAATAGAAAACTTATTGACTAGGGCTTCTACCACCTCATTAATGAAGTGGCTTCCTTGATCTGTTACAATTTCTAATGGACAACCAAATCTGTGACAATGCGTTCATATATGAACCTTGCCACTTCATCCATGGAAGTTGTTTTCAATGGCCTAGCTTCAACCCACTTGGTTAAATAATCTGTGGCAACTACAATATACTTATTTTGGCGTGAGGTAGTTGGAAGTGGACCTACAATGTCTATTCCCCACTTTTCAAAGGGACCAAGTGGAAGAATAGGGCATAATGGAGCTGATGAAGTCTTACAGTTACCATGTGTTTGACAAATATCACATGTCTTACAATAATTATAACAATCTTTAAAAAGAGTGGGCCAGTGATAACCTGCATCCAAGATCCTTCTTGTTGTAAGTTGTCCAGAGAAGTGCCCTCCACATGTACCATTGTGGAATTCTTCTAGCAGTTCCTTCCTCTTGATCACGCCCAACCGCCTCTCTTGATCGTCCATCGTGTCCTATTCAAAATAATACTCCATGCAGAATAGAATATGGACGACTGGCTTGAGTAATCTTTCTCTTAGTCTTTACATTGGCACCATCAGGAAACTTGAATTCATTCAGATAATTCCAAATATCTATGTATTCACTAGGGATTGTGTCAAGGGATAACAATGCTGCATCGGGGAAATCATCATCATCACAAGATGATCCTAAACCATCATAGGCTCGAGAGAGTGCATCTGCATTGACATGCTTCTTTCCTGGCCTATCTATAATATCAAATTCAAATTCTTGTAGCAAAATTATCCATCTTTCTATCCTCCCTGATGGGTTAGGCTTATTGACAATATATTTTAGAGCCTGATGATCTGTTACAACTATAAATTTCTACCCTAGTAAGTAATTTCTAAACTTCTTTATAGCAAAAATGATAGCTAGAGCCTCTTTTTCAGTTACAGTATAATTTACCTCAGCACTACTCATTTGTCTGCTCCCAAAGTAAATTGGATGTTCATTCCCATTTTCATCCTTTTGGCTCAAAGTACTTCCTAGTGCTGCATCTGAGGCATCAGTGTACACAATGAATGGCTTGCTCCAATCTAGATTCTTTAAAACAGGTGAAGACACTAGGGCTTCCTTCAGTTGTCCAAAAGCTTCATGCACCTTATTTCCTGGTTCATAAGTAACATCCTTCTTCAAGAACTGGGTTAGTGGCTATGTAATCTTTGAGAAATTCTTGATGAACCTTCTATAAGAACCCACATGGCCTAAAAATGATCTCAACTTACTTCTATTCATAGAAATGGTAAATCTTTGATTTTTGAAACTTTATCGATCAAGCACTAATACCATCTCTGATACAACATGCCCTAACAAAACGCCTTTAGAACATCCAAAGACACACTTTTTAGGGTTTAGTGAGGCTTGTGCTTCATCTAACCTTTGAAATGTTGTCTCCATCTGGTGCAGGTGGTCCATCTTGCTCCCATAGATGCAAAAATCATCCATAAATACTCTGATGAAGTTCCCAATGTAGGGTTCAAACACCCTATTCATCAAACGCTGGAATGTTGCTGGAGCATTACACAACCCAAAAGGCATAACTCTATAAGCAAACGTTCCCCAAGGAGTGGTGAACGTGGTCTTCACCGATCTTTCTCTCGCTATACGGACTTGGTCAGATCCGCTATATCCATCAAAGAAACTATAACACTCCCGCCAGCCTACTTCGCCCAAGATCTGATCTGAGAATGGAAGAGGGTAATGATCCTTCTTTTTGCCTTATTGAGCTTCCTGTAATCAACACAAATGCGTAGCTTCCCATTCTTTTTTATTGAGATCACAATGGGAGAAACCCATTCTCGAATTCTCCACAAAGAAATATGAATCCCGCATCAAGCAACTTATCTATTTCTTCTTTTACAGCCTTGGAAAAATTAGGATTCATTCTATATGGCATTTGCTTTATAGGCTTAAGCACCATCTACCACTCAATAGAATGTTCTACCCAACTTACTTGACGGAGTTCCTTGTAATCAAAAGTGAATATGTGTATGTACCTTCGAAAGAGCTTAGAGGTAGGATTCCTTCTCACTCTCCATCACAAAGATCACCAATCTTTATTTGTTGGAGACGATCATCAACTTCTTCTTCGTATATTTTATGGGGTCATGAGTTGGTGTGACTAGAAGGATATCCATGACCAAACATCAACCTCACTTTCTTCATCTTCAAAGTCCACTTCACCGGTACTAGAGTAATCGAGAGGATGTCCAATCATCGCTTTCATCACTTGAATCCAGCTGTGTTTCTACTTTATGATGTCGAGGGATCACGTTTATCTTCACCCTCTCTCTACCACGTCCAAGTGTCATGAAACCTTCATTCCAATAGTTTCTCGCATGAACTCTCCTTAGCCATGGTCTTCCCAAAGAACATTGGGTACGCAATAAGCACCATTTTTCATCACCTCGAAAGTCTACCACACATACAACACCCATAACAGATATATGCCACATTTGAAACTACACCTTCTCGGTTTAGTTTTTCCTTTATTTAATGACCTTAACATAAGTGTTGAAGGGCGATCAATTTTTAAACCCAACATATTCATTACAGACTCGGTCATTACATTAATTGCAGCACCTCCATCAACTAAGACATCATGAATTGAAATACCATTACATAATACCTCACCAGGAGCATAGGGATCCGCCTCTACCTCCAAAACAAAAGGGACCTCAACCTCCTTCCTTCTTCGAGCATTGAGTCCACTTCGCAGCTCCCGCCTCTTCTCGAAGACATAGCCAAGAGTTGACCATATGTAATATTTGCAGCCTTTTGGATGATCTTCCAAGATGGAGTATGGTCCTTGCCCCGTGAAATCGAAAATCCTACACACCCAACTTTCTTCTCCTATGTTTCTTACTAGTTTCTCCTTTCATCTTCTTAGGATCATTTCCATCTTGATTATCTTTTTCTTTCTTTCTTTTTGTTACAAACACATCTACTTCATTATTTCTGCTTATCTACTACATCAAAAGAATTCACAGTGTTTTTCCTTTATCATTATCTCCTTTACCAAATGTAGAAGCTCTATCTCGACAATTATACTTATAATGACCCTTTTATAACAACCATAACATACAACTTCAAAAATATTTCTTTTTGACCTCTATCTCCTCCCCGAGAACTAAATTCTTTTCCTCAAGAAGATTAATAGTTAATCGACCCATCTTTTTTGAGCAGATCTTCATACTCAGAGATGTACTAGGAGAAAGATTTGTGCTCACCGAAGAGTGGTCATGGATTCTGACCAAAGGTGCTGGTGTAGGCTCTACTTTAGCAACAATTTCTTTGGGCTCCTCTTCCATGCTTTCTTCTTACCTTCTTGCAATCTCCTTTTCTTGTTCAATGGTAGTCAAGGCGGTCATACTTCACTCGTTGTCTCGATCTCTCAAGCTTCATCCCAAGAATGAAGTGCTTACATAGAGATTATCCACGCCATTCATCAACCCATCCGCTAATCCTTCCTTCCGATCTCGGGCATCGAGCTTCCTCCTTAGCTCTAGAACACGAGCATGATAATCCCTTATCTTCTCCTTCTCTCTCTTGGGATAGCTTTGTGATATCGATCATGAGATCTCGTATATCTCTCGTTGTTCACCAAATTCTTCAAGAAAACTTTCAGCTAATAAATCCCATGAGTTTTTCACATTATCACCTAGTGTTTCAAACCACCTAAGGGCTGAACCATCCAAAAAGGTAGGAAAAATTCAGTCCATTGTTCCTCTTCTTATAAGGCCATTACAAATACAAGATCGCTTAAACTCTTGAATGAAAGAGAAGCATCTTCATTAGATTGGGCTGAAAAAACAGAATCTTCCCATTTTCAAAAGTAACCACCGTGAAATACCAACCCACAAGTACAATCAACAAGACTTATGTGCACAAATAATTGAAATCACTATAATAGAAAATAGAAATGACCACAGAAACTATGGTAAAACTTGAAACTTACTTATCATGTAAAAACTCGACTTTACTCGTGGGTAAACACTATTCACAATAAAAAGTGAAGTTATCATGTAAATACTATTCACGGTAAAAAGTGACTTTACTATGGTAAATACTATTCACAGAAAAAATGACTTTACCATGGTAACTACTATTCATGGTAAAAATGACTTTACCATGGTAACTACTATGCACAGTAAAAACAAGGTTACCCTCCAATTGATTTTTGACTAAGTGGGAATATCTCTCCAGAAAATCCACCAACGAGGAATGGTCCCGGCAACGGAACCAAAATGTCATCACCAATCCGGCACTATGATAATTCTTCACCGAACTCCTCGTGCTATGATTATTTACTAATGCACAACCTTTAGTTTGGTGGATGTAATCTGGAAACACAACAACAAACATAACACAAGAATACCATAGACTATGATAAGAAGGAATGATGATAAATCTGAAATATCAGAGTAAATTATAATATTAACATGAAATTGTTACAATCTCACCCATGAGGTACTTCAAGTGTTATTGACTTCACTTGCCTTTCACCAAGACTATGGGAGAAACTTTACAATTACACCTCTTAATGGCTTCTTCAACACACCTTTAAACTGATGGCTTCCTTTACACACTTCATACAATATTTCTCACTACTTCCTTCTATGCTAAATGAGGGGGGTGGCCTCTTTATTTATAGAACTTCCAGGCTTATCCATCTTATCTCTAAGATAGGATAAGAAATCCACTCTGACGAATCATATTCCATACCTTAACTCTTATCTGTACATGTAAGCTTATCTTTTAAGATAAGATAAACCTTATCATTTCACATGGGTTCCACATTTTTAGACTTTTTACAAATAAAATACACAAAATATTTATGACCTCACTCCTTGTCCTTATTACCAATATAATATTTCTAATTCCTAATCATGTAGACCCTACTTCTCTACTTACCCCAACTTTGACATTTTAACATTACTGGACCACTTACGACAACTATTTACTTTTTACCACAACATTCCTATTGTACTTTTGACTATTTCCGTACTATACATTATTGGCAGCATCGTACTAGTAGTGCCGTTATCTTCTATCGGACGCTACTACTAATTATACTTAACAACATCCTATTCCTAATACATACATTAATGAAATAGAAATTACGGAGGAAAATTTTAGTGTCGACACACCCTCGCATTACTCTTCTTGTCAAGAATAACTTCAACGCCTTCTCTTAGTTTCCTTCATCTTACCCATCAATTACCCTTAATGGATTTCTAACATCGTCCCTTGTCTACCAAAGCGACAGGGGACTTCGCATTTGCACTGATTTCGTGATCTCAACCTTGCCTGCCCAAAAGATGATTTTCCTCTGCCTGGTATTGACCAGTTGGTTGACCTTACCACTGGCCATGAGATGTTATCACTTATGGATGGTTTCTCGGGTTATAACCAAATCTTTCTCGCTCTAGAGGATCAACACAAAACCACATTCATTACCCCTTGGGGGACCTTCTACTATCGAGTCATGCCTTTCGGCCTTAAAAACGCTGGTGCCACCTATCAACAGGCTATGACCTACATTTTCCATGACATTATGCACCATATATTAGAATATTATGTAGATGATCTTCTCGCCAAATCCAAACATCGGGCTGAACATCTTACTATCTTGAAAACCATCTTTGATCACCTTATCAAGTATTGTGTTTGCCTTCAACCCAAGAAATGTGTCTTCGTGGTTCTCTCAGGAAAGCTCCTAGGATTTATCATTTCCTTACGTGGTATAGAGGTTGACCCTGCTAAAGTCAAGGCCATTCTCGATATGCCTCCACCCACTAACCTTCGCCAACTTCGTAGTTTGCAGGGCAAGTTGCAATCTATTCATTGATTTATTTCCCAACTCTCCGACTGTTGTCAACCATTTCATCACCTTCTCAAAAAGGATGTCTCTTTCAAATGGGATGACGACTGCCACAAATCTTTTGAGGCCTTAAAACAATACCTTCTCCAACCACCCGTGCTTGTTCCACCTAAAGACGACCAACCCTTCTACCTATACATCTCTGCTACCGATCACTCTTTAGGGGCTATGCTCACTCATCGTGACAAACAACATAGGGAGAAGGTGGTTTATTACATAAGTTGTACCCTTCTGGAATATGAAACCTGATACACTCATCCTAAAAAATTTTTCTTAGCCTTAGTTTTTGTTGCCACTAAACTTCGCCATTACCTACTCAACCACAAAACCTATGTTGTGACCAACACTCGACCCCTTACACTTCATGTATGCTAAACCTTACCAAAATCAATGTGTCGCACGTTGGCTCATGCTTCTTGCTGACCTAGACCTCGAATTCATCCACCAAAAATCTATCAAGGGCCAGGCCATTGCTGACTAGCTCGCTGATGTGCCTCTTTCTAGGAATCAATCTTTGAACTTTGATTTCCCTGACAAATCCATTACTAACCTCTCTTTGGATGATGACCCTTACCAAATGACCTTATTCTTCGATGGTTCCAAATTTCAGCATGGGGTGGTGCAGGCATTATCCTCATTCCTCTTGATGGTGAACCCATGCCCTTATCATTCAAACTCGACTTCGAATGCACCAACAATATCACCGAATATGAAGCGCTCGTATTGGGTCTCATGACTACCTATGCCTTAGAGGTTAAGTCCATTAATATCTTTGTGATTCTCAACTAGTACTAAACCAAGTCAATGGTGTTTATCGTTGTCATGATGAAATACTTCAAGAGTACAAACATTATGTCGATCATGTTGACTAATTTTGACCAACTATAAAATTCAAATCGCTCCGCGATCTACCAAGGCCTCGCCTCGCTTCCCAAATACCCACTTCACCTGACAATTCAGACATCGTTGTTACCATAAAACACATACTAAGACCTTCTTATAAATCTTGTTGTGTTAACCTCGTCTGAACTCGCCTCTAAACACACAAGACCTTTGGTATAAGTAGCTTGTGGACTACCTTTCCCTTTCTATATTGCCTCCTGATCTCACACGTAATGGACAACGCACCTTTCTCAAAAAGGCCTCTCGTTATGTCATCATGGGTGGCCTTCTCTATAAACATGGATTTGACGGTATCCTCTTACGATGCCTTACCATCTCTAAAATCCCCTATACCATTAAAGAAGTTCACGATGGCATATGCAGAGGTCACTTCAATGGCCTTGTTGTTGCTAAGTGCATTCTTTGCCTAGGATATTATTATCGACCCTCAATCATGATTGTTGTGACTACGTTAAATGTTGTGTAAAATGCCAACAACATGCCAATCTTCATCACACACCTAGTCATGCCTTATAGGTCGCTCGTGACCTTTGGCCTTTCTCTCAATGGGGTTTGGATCTTGTCGGAGAGATCAATCCCCACTCTTCCCTAAGACATCAATGGATCATCACCACTACCGAATACTATACCAAATGGGTTGAAGCCATACCCCTCATCTCCACTAAAGCTGAGAAAATATGTGAGTTCATCAATCATCACATTATTTTTCACTTCGGTGTTCCACATCGCCTTATCACTGATAATGGAAAACAATTCAAAAACAAAACTCTACAGAAACTTTGTGACGCCTTCGGCATCCAACTAAGCTTCTCCTCACCATATTATCCACAAACCAATGGCCAAGCTGAATCCACCAACAAAACCCTAAACAAAATTCTCATGAAAGTGGTTAATGATACTAGGAAGGATTGGCATACGCACATTCCTTTCACCCTCTAGGCATACCATACTAGTATTCACACCTCCACCACTGCCACTCCCTTTTCTTTGGTCTATGGTACCAAGGCTATTTTGCCTCTTGAATTCCAGATCCCGTCTCTCTCGTATCTCTCTTCAAGATATGCTTACTGATGATGACTTTCACCAAGACTGTTTAGCACAACTTGAGTTATTAGATGAATGTCATCTTCTTCATGCTCTCGACCATCTCCAAGTCTACCAAAAATGCATCAAGCGTGCCTACGACAAATGTGTCCATGAATGCACCTTCAAGGTCGGTGACCTTTTCCTCAAGGAAAATCAACACGTAACCAAAGAAAAAAAAATCAAACGGGAAAATTTGCTAGTAATTGGCTTGGACCATACATCGTGACCCATGACTATGGATCAGGTGCTTATCGCTTGTCTTCACTTGATGGTAAGCCCGAACCTAAGCCCCTCAATGCCTTACATCTTTGACCGTTCTACTGTTGACTTCTAGTCCTACATCACTACTTCTCTATTTCATGCTCGTCCCTTGAGCGCCATTCACCTTTCTCTTTTCCACCCTCCACTTCAATGACTAAACAAGAATCATGTGATTACCCGTCACCCTTTTTCCTTCTCTTAAATATGTGCACCATGGCTCTACACATGGCATGATTCTCATGGATACTTTTCATCTTCTTTTAGATGAGATCCCATGGTCGTTCACCCTTTCCTTTTGAACAAGAACCAAATGCTTCGTTATATCCTCGTCCATGACTTAAAAGCCAAATTTTTTTTTAACTCTCACAGATAAAGGGACCAACTCCTTGAGTCAAACCTCTAATATAAAAGATGAATCCCTCAAAAGGACATCTTCCGCCTTCAATTGTCACTATAAATAGACTACTCCCTCGAAGGACAGCTATAAAAATCTCGCAACTCTCTACATAGTCTTTCCAAAAAGAGGACTATTTTTCAAAATCAAAATTCAGAAGCTTCCCGCATCAATCAGCTTCACGAAGACCTCAAGGAGACATATATTCATCCCGTATAGACTTCCCACATCGATTAGTCTATCTAAAAAAAAACACACTTTTTCCATGGACTTGCCTATTGTGATCTTGGATTCCTTGCCCAAGGAATTTTGCTTCATAACATATGACCTGATTACCTTCACCTCCTTACCCATTGTCTTTTCACTTCATACCTCAAGGGACCTGCTGAACCAATGACATTTGGTGATCATGTGACTATTCGTCACTCTTAGAATTATCAATCATGCAATGTCTTTAGGGTCTTACATTCACTAGCCTATCTATAGATGTGTTTCATACATTTTGATCCTTGCCAATCGGGTGGCTTTCTTACTCCTCTTATCTTTTCTCTTCTTTGTTACCTTTTGATCATCCTATATAGGACTAGCCCCTCGACACTGTCTTTTGGGATTTTCTTCTCTCACCTCAATCGACCTAAAATCACCTTTACCTATCTACCTATACTCTACCCAAACTTAATTGACCTTGACCTAATCATCCCTATGACCTGGACTCAACCCTACCTATCAACCTACCTACCTCTTCTTCTATCTTCTCATATTCTTCCCTAGCCTATGGGAGAACTACATCGGTCTGAGGTCCCTTTTCACCGGGACTATGTAGGCAGCACTTCCAGGGCATGGGGCCCTAGAAGGTTAGCTCGGCCACTCTTTACCCTAACCATTTTCCCCACCTTTACCTAATTTCCTGTTCATATCAAAACCCATAAATCTATCCCATATCCACATCATTCAACCTACATACACTCCTCATGTTTCACATACTCTTTTACCACTACCATTATTTCCCATATTCATCTATAACCCATATTTAAACATTGTACACCATTACATTCATTTGTTAACATGTATGTATTACCAAAATATCGAAATACACATCCATGCCTAAACCAACTTGACTCGATCCATACCTAAACCGACCTGACTCAATCCATACCTAAACCGACCTGACTCGATCCATGCCTAAACCAACCTGACTCCATCATGCCTAACTCACCTAATCCATTCATATCATAACGAAAGTAAAATAAAATACACATCACCACACATAATCATCTGAACCTCGTACATCTCATCATATAAATACCTGTGTATCATAATAATGTACACTCATCTCAAAAATACACGTGTCTCTCATACATACATCACCGAAATCAATGCAGGATGGTATCATGTATAAAAATAATAATAATAAATACAAAATATCTTCGGCACGCAGGCCGGTATCATATATAATCCATACAAAAATGACTCGGCACGCAAGCCGTCTATAACAAGTCAATCATCTCCCCATATGATGTCGGGAATGCTCCCTGTGACTCTGTCTCTCCCAACCCCTCTGTCACACCTATCTAGTGCCCGACACCTGCCTCACCTCTGCTTGATGGCCCTCACTGGGTTGGCCTCTACACACTAGTGGCCTCACCAAAATCCTATCTCTGGGCTCGTTGGCCCCCTGTACTCTCCACACTATGAGTGCAGGGATCTATTCCTCTCACTAGAGGCCTGTTGTGCTCTATACTTAGCATAGGAGGGCACATCTAGCCCAACAACTAACAAATGATCCTGATAATATCATGCCTCTGCTAGGGCATCCCTGAATCTGACCATGGTCACTATCTATGGGGGTGCCATGGGTCTCCCTACCTATGTGGATGCTTGTACCATGAGACCCTATCCTGAAATCTGTCCTATACCTGTGTCGGTACCATGGCCTGACTCGGCCCTAGGAGCTATGCATGTGCCTAAATCTGGGCCTATAGAGTAGTAATTTGTGCCTGGGTTTCTATCAACCGGCTCTGCAGATTTTTAACCTCTCCTGCCTTGTGTAACCAGCCCTGTAATCCTATACCTATACTTGTAGGGCGGCTATCTACTCTCCCCCTCTACCTACCTCCTCTCCATCTCCATCTCCTTGCCTCCGCTGTATGCAGGTAGATACTCCGTCCCTCCTCCTTCCCGAGCCTATAACATCACTATTTGGGCTTGTAATGTGGCAACCTATGCCTCTATACATGTCAGCTACCCTGCATAATCCCGAGCTATGTCACCAAGGTAGCCATCTGCCCCTGGTAGGGCATCCTCTACACTTGTGATGGTGACTAAGTCTGGCTGCCCTGGCCTCGATGGTATGGCTCTCAATTTTTCTCGCCCACCACTACCAATATTTTTCTGTCACTCTAGCATCATCAATCTGTGAATCCACTGGCTGCTCCTCCTATCCATTCAGCATGGTGGGTCACGGTGGAGACATAGGTCTCTCCATGTCATCTCTCTTGTACTACAGGAATGGAGGTGGTACATCCTAGACTAACCCGAACTAGCACCTAACCCGCTCTACGGGTATCTCGCTCATGCTCTCCCGCTCTCTTCCCTCTATCCACAGATATAGTTGTAGCCCATCTAGCTCCATGGCCATCTGTCTATATGTGGGGAAGCCCACATATGGCCTCCAAATGATGTCCACCCCGACAACCCCTCTAACAACCTCCTGTAGTAAGCTACATCATGAGTAGCTCTGGCACCTCGGGCCTCTCCAATGGCCGGTACCCACCGCCTGTACCCAACTCTCAAAACTCTCCATGGGAATGCATCTTGCCTGGGGCATCCCCACTGGTCGAACATAAACAATGTGCTCATAAGCCCAACAATGTAGTAGTACGGTGCAACAGATGCTGAACCTCCGCAGTCACCCATAGGCCCATAGCTCTCTATATACCTACGTTAGCAATGTAGGTGCCCATGCGAACCGTGTCCGTTGTATCACCATGTCATGAAGGACTCCCATCAGTGACCTCGGAATCTCCCACCCTCTGCATCCGGCAGTGTGAAGCAACACACTTCCTCCATCAAAAGTACCACTAACCTCATATCCTCTGGATGAGCTCTATACATCACTCCATAGCTCATGCTAGTGCTATGGAACATCAAATCTACTACACCCTCACCAAAAATGGGTGCTAGTAGCTCTTTAAACACCTCTAAAGAGATAGAATAAACCTGGGCCCCCAATATGGGTAACCACAAGATCCTGTAGATGTCCTCCAGGGTGATCATCATCTCACCCGTTGGCATATGGAAGGTTTTGGTCACCGAGTCCCATCTATTGATGAGGGAAACCATCAGACTCACCTCCCAGACTACATGCCGGTAGTGCCTCACCCCTATCAACCCCACCTCTGCAACATGTTTCCACTCCTCCTACATCGTGCTCTCATGTACCGTTACACAATAATAAGCGCGGCACTCAGTGCCCTCATCCACAGCTCATCTCTCACCCGCATCCCACAAGAGCAATGTATTAGTACAACTTCCCAACTTACCCTATTTTACCCCACATCCCGACCTAATCTCTTTCCCCACCCCCTTCCCATTGGCCTTGCTCGCTAATCCAACCTACGCAAACCCATTTACCCTACCTATCTACCCTAACCCTCACCCAAACCTACCCAAACCCATCTACCCTAACCCTCACCCAAACCTACCCAAACCCATCCACCCAAAACTATCTACCCTACCCCTCACCCAAGCCACCCTAAACCCTTCCCATCTCCCTTAACCTTTTTCCCTCTCACCTAATCCTTTCCCACCTACCCTACTTTCCCAACCTACCCATAATCTATTCCCTTTTTGTCCCAACTTAACCTTAGGTTGACCAATCCCGCTTATCCCGATCGACCACGGTCTCCCTTGATCGACATCGGTCCACATGCAGTGATGATACTAGTCACTACCCACCGACGTCGGCCATAAGTAGACTAGCGTCGGTCCACTATCGCCAGCCTGCCCACGATTTACCAAACCCCTTTCCCCCTAATCCTCCTACCCACCCAAATTCCCCTTGCACCCCAAATTATTCCTAAAATCCTCCTCTTCACCTACCCCTACCCTTCCTTATTCCCATTTCCCCTATTATTCCCATTTTGCAATTCTTCCCCCCCAAACCCCCATTTTTCATATTTTTCTATATGTTTAACCAAATTAACTAAAAAAACCATAACAACGGTTCCACACCTACTTGATCCCGCTGCCGCCATCATGGTGGAACCACCAGCCTCCGTGTCGCTCCTCCCGATCCCTCTCGGCCTCCGTGCCGCTCCTCCCCCGATCCCTCTCCGGCCTCCGCCATCCAAGAATGTCCACCGAATCTCCACACCAATCACCTCGCTTGATTTGATCTTGTGACCCCACCTCTCACTCAACCAACCCCACCTACGTGGCTCGCCAACCAAACTCTTGGATGTCCTTGTTTTTCCTTTTCCTCTTTTCTCTCTTCTCGTCCTTTTCTCCTTTTCACAAATACCAAATGAATTTTTAAAACACGGTTTTTTCACCTTTTATAGCCTACCCGACTCAACCGACATCGGTTAACCCTTGACCGATGCTAGTCTGATGCCCTAGCCAACCGCCATCAATTCCTCTCCACCGTCATCAGTTCATACTAACCACTGTTGGTTACCCTGCATACTCATTGCCCTCACATTGACCTCATTTTCCTTACCTCCTCTTTCTTTTACCTCCCCTACACCTACCTGACCACTTTACCTTCCCCTCTGGCCCTCCACCTTCTTCAACCTCACCTCATCAACTGTTGAAGCCTCATTATTTTACCCCTACCTCAGCCTTACCCATGCTTGTGACCTATCTACTTGGACCCAAAAAACTATTTGTGACCTTTGAACCAATGTGCTTGCTATACCTTGTGACACTGTTACTGTGTTGTTTGACCTCATGCCCTTACCTTACCTATTGCCATGATGTCTATCCTAACCCAACCTTGGTGTACCGAAGCACATACCTAAATGTTCCTACACCTGACCCATGTTGTGTTTCCTAACCTTATCCTATACCTTAGATACCGAATCACTTCAACCTTGTTTGATAAACCTATCGACCTTAGACAATGTAGAGTTTGCAAGCTCATCAACCTGCACCGTGTCACACGCTTTATACGTGTGCATGCATTCAACTACCCTACCTTTGACCTTGGCCCATTTACCTATATGCCCGATTTGCCCTTTACCCCATTCCTCATTTCTCATCATTCTGCTTTGCATCCACTTTTATCAAACCACTCACCGATGTGCTCTGCCACCTCATCAGTTCCTGGTTTGAGGGGGATCACCCTCATTCCCACTTGGGGCAACCACACTCTATTTTTGTTTGCATCGCTTACCAATACAAGCTACACAACAAAAAGGGGAAAAATGTAGACACCGAAATCGTGTCGTAATCACCTTGGTCCCCTAATGCATAGCCCTATAATCACTTCCTCATCCTCAACACCTTATCACCTACCTCCTACACCCCACACATTTTAATTTAATTACTTTAATTAAATTAATGTCATTTACCTCCATACATATTAATTTAATTATTTTAATTAAGTTAATGACCTTTTACCCACACACACATTAATTTAATTATTTACATTAAATTAATTCACTACCCTCACACACCTATTTAATATAATTGCCTTTATTAAATGCACCTCACCTAACCACCCCCATCATTTGACCCATTAACCTAAACCCTAAACCAATGTCCTAAATAAAACCTAACATTAGACCCATCCCCTCACCTCACATTTAAAAGCCTCCTAAGGTCAGTTTTCACCCCGAGCAAAAAAAGGAGACCCTTATCAAATAGCGGAGCAACTTCCTAGGCAATTTTTGAACAACCCGAGATATCTCACCTAAACCGATGTCGGTTCACCCTAAACCGATGTTGGTTCACCCTAAACCGATGTCGGTTCACCCTAAACCAACGCTGGTTATATCGGAATGGACCAAATGGCCTATTTAGACCCATCTACAGCTTTGTAATACGAGTTGAAAAAATTCTAATCTCGAGTTTGATCTCTTTAGATACGGAAGCAAAATGAAGATTGATTTGTGATCAACAAAGGCAACTAAATACACTAGCACAACAGTGAAAATTTCTTCCCAGCATCCTCCAACATAACAACTTCTTCATTATTCTTCAGACCTGTACCTCACAGAAGAGTAAGTATCCTCCTTCCATCTATTTCATTTTCTTATCATCATTTGTAGTATTTGTGGTAAAGGAACCTAGTCTTTTACCCTCTGTCCATTCCCTCTCTCCAGTTGCAGCCACCTTCCATACCTAATCATCTTAATACTTGGCCCAATTTCCTATTTGACCTCCTTAGTAGTCTCAAACCTTTACAACATATCTACACCCCTTTGTGATCAATCCATGCCTTCTATCCACTCCACTTTTTCCCCAAAACTCCAAAAACCCAGATTGTGTGATTCCACCAGCCCTTGACTTAACCGTCGTTGGTTCTCTCTAACCGTCACCGGTTATAGTAAAACCATCATCGGTTTTATAAAACCATGGTCGGTCTCTGTGTCGCCTAATCTCTGCCAGAATAACAACCTGTTTGTGACCCACATCTAACTTAACCTCATTTTTTCTGACATATACCTACTTGAACACCTATTTGACCTTCAAATCTGTATCTAACCTAGCCTGTTAGCTCAGATTCACCTATAACCAACCTACTTGACCTTTGGATCTCCTTCTAGCCTAACATGTTAGATTAGATCTAGCCTATTGCATTTTGTATGAGATGCCTAAATCGTATTAAACTACAGTAGGACAATATTTACTTTATTTCAGCATTGAATTGTTTTAAACAGTGGATTGACAACCATCTAGGAAGTATCGCACTTCCAAGATCTAGCATATGCTAGGTAATCCACTGCATATATTGTTTAACTCTCTTTGGTGGTCTTGTTTTGGTTCTTATACAGGTAGTTCCTCCTAGCCAAAAGGAAGGTCTCACAATCACTTTGATTCAAAATTTAGATACGCGCACATACAACCTTCAACCATCCCAAAAGGTATTCCTCTTACCACCTTTACCTTATCTATTTCATCAAGTACTTCTCAGAAAACTAAGAAATCAGGTGAAACAAATAGGGTAGAGATTTTAGAAATCTCATTTTGGGGTCACAGCCATTTTACAAGCCAATTCCATGACCACGTGGGTTAGTTTTTGCAATAACGCAACAAAGGCTCATGAGACTTACGTTGACTCTCTAAGGTTCATAGTATGCTTAAAATTGATGCTGTGTCTAGAAATATTTATGTTGAGTATAAATATAAGGTTCATTTAACTTTAAAAAGAGCGTAAATGGAAGTTTGGAATCATGTAATCTAGCACATTTATCTAGTCTTCTATAGTGACAACAAAAACAAAAACTTGCTAAAGGTTGTAGAACTTGGTGTTACTTTGAAAAAAATTGAAACTTGAGGGATTTGAACCAAAAAAACTTTTGTCATATTTCACCCTCTTTAATTTTGGAAATGGTTTGGTCTAATTATGTAAATGAAAATGTGTGTTGTCTCAATCACCTCTCTCTATATTTTGAAAAATTGTCTTGATTTAAATCACTATGGAAAATGGATATTTTGTTCTCTCCATCTATAAATCACTATTAGCATGTTAGATGGGAGGGTGGGTCCATACCAATGGATGTTGTTGACCCATGTCTACATTGTTTTACTGAGTTGCATAGTTAGTGAGGTGGCATAGAATAATTGTTAGTATTGAATGTTGAAGATGTTTATGCTTTTCTAACATGTTTTTCCTTCAAAGGTGAAAAAAAAAAGAATAAGCATTGTTTTTCTTATTTAAATGTACTTTAATATGGTTTGTATAATGAAATATTTAATGTGATTTTATTTTTAATGGAGCACCGATGAATGATAATTCCATAGTTATTACATGAACCTTTATAAAGATGCATTTGAAAACTAGTTATCAACCATTGTTAGTGTTGTATTCTTGATGAAAAAAGATTCATTTATTATGTATGTGTGGGTGTTTAATGAATTGAAGAATAATTTTATTTTACCTCATAGGTCTATTGCAGTGAAGAAATTGTATGTTGTTGATTTTGAAGAATTCTAGTGATTTTACTTAATTACGTAATAGTAAGATTAAACTTGAAAAATATGTGTGTCGGAAGCTTGACAATTATAGTGTTGTTGATGGTAATATAGTTTGCATCAAAACCTTGAATCTTTTTACCCTTCATCGTCAGTAGTCTCATCAAGTATGCGTATTTTAGTATGCCGCATCGAGTTCATTTAACATCTTTCTTAGTAATCATAATGGAAATTTATAAAGAGGAAGGTGTTTAACTAAGTTGATTAGGTTTTTTAACATCATTTGGAGTGAGATCAAACATGGATTATATTATACCATAATTCTATGACATAGTGGTTAGAGACTATACATACCCAAAAATGTATGTACTATACTTTGTCAAAGAGGTTACGGAAAACCCCAATGATGATCGGATATCTTCGCAGGTATTCGAATCCGAAAAAGCTCGCCAAGTATACATTTGCATCCTAAAAAGACTTTTATAGCTTTTGCATGTTTTGTTCTAACCTCTGCCACCTTTTTCCTTGCATTTTGGTCTTTAAGTTAAAGGGCCATCGCCCTGCCTGGGTGACGGTCTTGTAATCACTACCTGCGGCGGGCGGCGGTCCTATGCACATTATCCAAAACATTCCGACGATTTCATCAAACGTAAAAATTCAATTTGCATCTGCATTTCTCAACCACTCTTTCTTGCATTTATGTTTTGGTCACCTGGTAAATAGTGATTTCTCTTTGTTTATATTAGAAGAGATCAATTCAAACTTACCCTCTGGTAAATCCAAATGCTATAAATACCTAGCTTGTTTACAAACAAATGGCCCCTCTCCCTCTATGAATTATTATTCAGTGTGTTTTAAAGTTCTTCCATAAGTTTCAATAGGTTTAGATTTTGTATGAATTCTCAGCCTCTCAGTTCAAGGCTCCTTCCCTCTTTTCTACTTTAGAGATCACTTGATCTTCACCTTTCATTTTTCTCCATTGATATCCTACACAGTCAACTTAGCATAAGATGGTTTCAGTTCTAGATTAGAGTTCATTTGATAATCTAATAGTTGCGGTTGTTGTTCTCTCACAAGAAATATATCCTGCAATTCTCAATATATTTACGTTGTATCCCCGCAATAAATCCCGCTAGGAATCACATAGTCAAGCTTTGTTCACTTGCACTATCCCTCTCTTACTTGCATTTTATTCGTTTTATATCCAAAGCTGCCATTATTTGAGTATCATCTTTTGTTGACGCTATCACATTCACACTTTTTGGATTCATGAGAACACGAAGGAACGAAGAGATCACACTGAGGGGACAAGTCACGACACACAACTAGATTTACCACATTACGTAGAAACTCCGTGTTTGAACTATCAAAGTTGTACTTACAATATATCAAATAGAGTAGCAAATCATTTTATTTCAGTTAAGCTAGCTTTCGAAGATATTGCCGGGGAAGCTATGGGGAATGATAGTTTCTTAGAAGCCGTGATTTATTTCTCACTTCTGAGGTAAGATTGAAGGTTTTTAATTAAGTTAATTAGATGTTTTTTTATCTAGATTCACACATTTGCACAATGTGAATAACCACACCGGGTTCTTCTCGCTTGTTTAGTTTTAGTATAAAAATATTTTAATTGTTGTTTGTAATTATAAATGTTTCAATCTTGTATTTTGTTTAGATTAGTTTCCCTTTTAGCAATAGTATAAGTTGTTATTTTCAGTTTAAGTTGATTCGGAGACTTCAAACTAGATTAATACTTAGATTCTAATTAGAAGGATAAATAATAGGGAATTTATGTTGCCTATTCATAGCCTCTAAATCTCCCTTCATCACTTTAACTACCAGGAGATCACACTACCAGATCTTAGTCACTGATCCTCCTACAATTAGCTATAGAAAAGTTACTTGTCAATTCTCATCCTCACCGGTAGCTTTTCTATCATAGAAAACTAGTCATAATCTCAGATGTGGCTTTATCTAAGTCACCCGCATTTCAAACCACCGGTTGTCTCAGCATGACCTCAGGAGGTCAGGTACGGGGAAGGTCACTTGCCGATTATCATCCTCGCATGTCACTTTTCTGTCATACAAAATTGGTGAACTTGACGTGAACACATACACAATCTTCTGATCCGGAGTCGATTCCTACTCATTCTTCCAATTGATTCACTTTTCATCTTCTCTACCTCATTAGCCTTCACATCAGCTTCACCAACAAAATTGGTGAACCCGACATGAAACAAACAATTGTTCCCCTTTTATTTTCATTTCTTTCATCCACCTTCACTCTTTCCCATTATTCTGTGGGTATTTATATACCCAGAATATTTCGGGATACGACACATATGGCAAACCTCTCTCAAGTCTCGAAGCACATTACGGTCAAACAAATAGACAACCGTCACCCTCGCTTTCTGCATGGGCTAACAACTATTCAAGAAACTACTTGTCATCACAAACTCCTCCTTAAAGAACTAGCTCTAGTTATGTGTTCCAAATTGAGGAGTTGGATCAGCTCACACAAACACAACAACTAGAGCCCTTAGGCTCTAAAAATATGACATTTACTTGGAGAATCCATTTCATCTCCTCGGGTTTTGTTCAGACCACAAATTAGTAGATAGTCAGATCCACTCCCATTTTTGGATGAGGAGTATTTAGCGCTACGCTAGAAGTGAACAATGCTTCCAAAACATGTACCCACCTATAGGAAGTTTGCAAACACAACCCGATATCCTACTCCAAGAAAACACCCCCATTTCCTCCACCTATGGGAAATACTCTCGGTGAAGCTTGGCAAGGTAATGATCAATTCATAGCAGGTACCATACCCCTTTACAACCTCAAGGTGTACAACAAACACCATTAAGGTAAAAAAATGTGTCTTCACCAATCGAGATCATCTTAGCCTTAGTTGAGAAGGTTAGAGGATTAGAACTTGCTCAAGCAAATCAAAATTCACATTTCGGGCAAGTAGGAATTCCCAACCCTCTCGCATCATCCCAGCCAAGTTTACCTCCTCACAAGAATAGGCATGTTAGGCATGCCTCCTCAACATTCATATAACTATCCATAGAAAACACCAACTAGAAACATGTTTTCAAATGTTACTCCGGTTGAAAGTATGATACCTCCCGGCTTAGCACCAAACAACCCATACCAGAGCAATGATCCTCCCTACTTAAACATTTATTCAAAATCACCACAGGGAGACATGTTCTCCTCTCCCAGGATGTTCACTCAACCACAGGGATTTCCTTATGTCCCAACAAATACATATGTTATGCCATATCAACAACCCATTCCACCTCCACCCCCTCAACGAGGCACCATCGATGGTCAAAACCTATGTGGTAGGAACTTAATAAGAATATTTAAAAGAGCCTCTAGATTTCACCATACGAAGTGTCATGCTTCCAAGACCTCTTCCCGATTTTCCTAAATACAAAGGGGAGGGATATCCAAATGCACATATCAAGGCCTATGCCAAAGCCATTCAAGAATTGCTCCCTTGGGATGCGGTTGTTGCTAAGATATTCCCTAAAACCTTATAGTGTATTTCCCTTTAATGGTATTACAGAATACCTGAAGCCTCGATACACTCATTCAAACAACTTGTGTCATATTTTATCAAAGCTTTTGATATGAACAAATTGTTAAGAACAAGAATTAGGGAATTCTTACATATTAAACAAGAGCACAATGAATCCGTTGCTCAGTTTATTCAAAGATGGTGCACAATCCTCTACTCATCAGAAAGTGCTCCAAACATGGATTAGCTGGAACTATGAAACTTATTCCTTCATTCCCTCAATAGAGAGATAAAGGAAGAATTCCATAAGTTCCCACTAAGGACTTATGATGAAGTACTTAAGAATGCCCTCCGAATCAATCAAGCGGTAATAGATAGTGGTCGTAAGACTTATGGAATAAACGGAAATTAATCACTCCCAATCAAAACACTACGACCTATCCTAATGCCAAGAATACCAATCAAGGACCCAAGATCCTTAACAAAAACCATGGGGTTACAACAGATGGAGTCAAAAATCAAGCTAAAAATCCAAATGTTGTGAACACCCCGGCACCTACTAACAATCAACGCAATAACAACTTTGCTCCAGCGATCAATACGGTGGATTTTAATCGTCCTCCACAACAACAAAAACAACAATGACAAACGCATTCAAGAATTCATGTCCAAATCCCGATTGGGTATCAAGACCAAAATCAAAGGCAACACCTCAAAATTTCAACAATAACAACCAAGACAATTGATCCAATCAAAACTTTGGTCCACAACAAGATTCAAACCAATGACCATGGAACTATAATCCCAATATATATTGTGGTTTCTAAAAATTAGGGGTCATGATACTAGGACTTTCCATGACTACAACAAATTCTTACAACATCTACCGAATAGAAAAAACAACTCTTTTTAGATATGTTTCGGAAATTCCTACACTATCACTTGGTATGGGATCAATTTCCCCTCAAAATGCACCTCTCAAGATTTTTAACGATCCTCTCCCAAATCGTTATAACAATAAAGGGTTAGATCCAAGTGGGACAAACAAAGGTATCATAATAGGAAACAATGATCGAGAAGCCTCAACTCTAGACAACTCTTGGGTTGCTCCTAACCTAGGTTCAAATGGTAATACAAAAATCTTGGGATCAGTTGAGCTAGAGGTTGAGTGTGAAATCAATGCAACAACTCGAGAAAAGGAGTATGTTTCACAACCCCTACCCGATATTTTCTCCACATTAGATGAAGCTCCTATAATTACTAAACCAGTAGGATCCTATGATTTGATATCAGATTTGAACAAAACCTTTTCTCATATTTCATTCCTAGATTTGCTAAAAAATTCACCCACTCATCACTTTGCGTTTCTCAATGCATTAATTCTTGGTCATCTAATCCATGTTACGCCACTTCCTAGCGCTCAAATAAACCATGTAGATTGTGACATACATCCTCCAAGACATAATGATAGGGATACTAGGTTTGTTTTCGATATAGACAAAATGCCAACAGATGCTTTGACATTTCACATAGAGGTGATCTAGCCTTGCATTTGCAAGTATGGATTTATAAAAATTACATTAAGCATGCAATGATTGATGATGGGGCAGCAGCTTAACATAATCTCCTTTAGTTTTCTTCAAAATCTAGGATATGGAGAAAAAAATTTCTCCTCAACACGAAATACGCTAAGAGGTTATGATAGCCTCAAGGAAACTTCAATTGGGACTATAGTACTACCAGTCACTTTAGGACCCAAAACCATCCTCACTGAATTTTATATTATAGATCGGGAAACCAACTATAATATGATTCTCATTCGCCCATGGATACATCGCATGAAGGAAATCCCTTCCACGTTGTTTCAAGAAATAAGATATTTGCACCTAGGAAAGGTCTTCATCACTAAGGGGGATCCTAAACCCTTCGATATACACTTAGAAAACCTCAAGAAGAAGAAAGGAGTCCATATAGAGCATGAACTTCCCATGAATCAATTAAATAAACCGCCTCCAACAAAAGAGTTAGTCCCAATCACCCCAGACATTCCAAAGGTTGAAGTTGTTGACCCAAAAATATACGAGATGGCAAAGACAAATAAAGGTAAAGCAATATTTGTGGAAACAAATTCCACTAAAGCCACAGTAGGAATTATGAAACTCTTGAGAGTGATAAGTGATCTTCCTCTCATTTGAACCACGGGAATAGGTAGCTTTCTTGGTATAGCATCTCTTCCCTTCGATGACCTAGATCTAGATATGAACATGATAGAATTAACAAACAAAGAAGGGAAATTTGAAATTTAAATAATTCCTATCACAACCATCTCTAGGTGTTGCCCTATTTTAAAACCTGGTTTCGACCCATGTCTGTCTGAAACTAAATTTTCCATATCCATGGGGCAAGACCTCATCATTCAACAAGAGTTACAAGTAAACACAATGCTCTACATAGGAGATAAGATCGAGTAGCATAGTCATGCTCACCCACATATCATATCTCAAGGAAATAAAAAAGAGGCACACAAACATCTCTTTCAGAAAAGGGATTTTAAGGATCAAACATGTACACTTCTGGGAAAGGATTGTAAGTTTAAATCCAAGATGGTAAGTCCTCGTCAAGAGAACGAAAACTTTGAAGATAATTGTTCTCCATTGTGCACTTTCAGGGGTGAAGACTATGATATTCATCAACTTTCTTCACCTTAGACATCACAACATATAGTTCCACCCGCATTTTCATATGTACATTGTTACATTTGCATTGCATTAGTCATTCAGCTAGCTCATTTTGTTCGCTCATTTCATAATTTTTTATGGTCAAGGAACTTATTCTTAAGCAATCATTACAAAATTATGAAAATATCAGCAAAACATTCAAATCATACCTCTTCAAACTTTCATAATATCATCAAATGGTTTCAAAATCATCTTATCAAATTCAATGAGACAAAATCTTGACAAAACCATACCAAGGCCTACATACTTGGCCATACTCTTTCTCTCCTACTATGTTAAATTTTTTTACCTACGATCTGTTCTAGAAGCTTCTTAATGTCACATATATCCCTCTTTTGTCTCTTTGAAATAAGGATACTCCAAAGTCACGAGATCAGAAATGTCAAGTCAAATGGAATCAAAAATACTAAAACAAACAAAATATTTTATTTTTACACACTTCTTTTCCTACCAACCTTCGGTGATGAGCCCGTATCTCTTAGTAGTGGTGCAAGGTTGGGAAAGGAAGGAAGTGCCCTTACTCACCTATATCATGCCTTCGGTGATGAGCCCATTCTTCTTACTAGTAACATGGGGCAGGATGTAGGGGTCCATTCACGCGAATCATTGAATCTTAGTGTTTTGAAACTCAAAACAATAATGCATTCTAAAAACTGAAACTAAGCATCCAAATTCCAAAGAGACTAAATCCTTAAAACTAGATTTTGTCAACCAGGTTGCCATTTACGAATCTATGTCTAGATAAACTAGAAAGTAATTTGCATTCTAAGTCAGTGTAGCAGGTTTGAGTAAGGTAAGTACGTTAGCCCAAATTTGGTCTATGTCGATACTTTTTCCTCCTTCTCATCATTTCCATTTCACAAACTCATATAATTTGTGCCCTTCCCAGCTCTTGGTGTTGAGCCCTTGCATCTTACTAGTTGCGTGGAGTTAGGAATGGGGCAAGTTCATCTCATTATCACTACATATTCATCACGTTTTTCCAAAACAAGAAGAAGCGATAAATATTGCCCAAAGAAGCCAAAATTTTAGCACTACAATATGTTTGCATTATCATATATCACCATTACAAAAAGCAAAAAGAAAACATTTTGTTCAACACTTGTCATCCATTTCATACATTCTGAAAAGCATATAAAAACAGAGATTCTAAAGCATCTAGTGTACACATGAGAAAAGAATCACAAAAACCCTAGATACAAAGAAGATCTAGAATCCAAAAAGATATATATGTATATATAAGCATCGTGTTTTACATACAATGCCATCATGCACTAAGCATGGTCAAAACACTTGCAATAAGCACAAAATACCAAAAATCATACATGCCTCACAAAATGGAGACTAAACAATAAAGGAACTCGCCTATCCGCCCTTTTGAGGCCCATTATGACTTTGCTCTAGTTACGAATTTCTTAGGAGTTCTTCTCAAAAGCATTAAAAAAAAGCTAATCCTAATGCAAAATACCATTCCCAAGCTCATTCCAATTCAATCATACTCAAAACGAAAAGAGTGATCGCCATGGACCCAAAGCTCAAAAATTACTAGATCGATACGTGCAGATGAATAGGAAAATGAGCTCATTATATATATATATATATATATATATATATATATATATATATATAATTCTAATCTTGTTTTGAATGTTCTTATGTAGAGTTGGAGCACCGACAGAGGTAAGTTCTTATCCCCGCACAAATGGTAAGTCCTCATTTCATTATAATTTAGTATTTATTTTTTGATTTATTTTATCTATCTGTACTTGAGTCCCCTTTTGTTTTACAAATAGCGAGAATTTGGATGACAACATTGCAACACATAGGCGTGTCAATTATAGCCTCTAACTCCCCATTTCGGGACCGCCATACTCGGACCCACCATTTTATGCCCCTTCATGGCTAAAATGCTTCTCCGAGGGGGTAATATGTACGTACCCAAAATTGTATGTACTATACTGTCGGAAAGAGGTTACGGAAAATCCCAATGATGATTCAAATCTCTTCGCAAGGTGTTCGAATCCAAAAAATCTCGCCGAGTATACATTTGCATCCTAAAAGCCTTATCTAGCTTTTTCATTTTTTGTTCTAACCTCTGCCCCCTTTTTCCTTGCATTTTGGTCTTTAAGTTATAGGACCATAGCCCCGCCTAGGCGGCGGTCCCTATGACCACCGCCCAAGACAGGTGGCGGTCTCAGTAATCACCACCACCGTGCAGGGTGGCGGTCCTGTGCGCATTATCTAGAACATTCCGACAATTTTGTCAAACGTAAAAATTCAATTTACATCCGCATTTCTCAACCACTCTTGCTTGCATTTATGTTTTGGCTACTACCTGGTAAATAGTGTTTTCTCTTTGTTTATATTAGAAGAGATCAATTCAAACTTACCCTCTCGGTAAATCCAAATGCTATAAATACACAAAGTGTGTTTTAAAGTTCTTCCATAAGTTTCAATAGGTTTAGATTTTGTATGAATTCTCACCTCTCGCCTCAAGGCTCCTTCCCTCTTTATTGCTTTAGAGATCACTTGATCTTCACCTTTCATTTTTTTCCATTGCTATCCTACACAAATACCACTTAGCATAAGATAGTTTCAGTTCTAGGTTAGAGTTCATTTGATAATCTTAGAGTTGCAGGTTGTTGTTTTGTCACGAGAAATAGATCCTAGAATTCTCGGTATATTTGCATTGTATCCCCGCAATAAATCTTGTTAGGAATTACATAGTCAAGCTCTGTTCACTTGCACTATCCCTCTCTTACTTACATTTTATTTGGTTTATATCCAAAGCTGCCATTGTTTGAGTATCATCTTCTGCTGATGATATCACATTCACACGTTTTTGGATTCACGCGAACACGAAGGAAAGAAGAGATCACACTGAGGGGAAAAGTCACGACACAACTGGATTTACCATTGTTTTATAAAACTCCATTTTTGAACTATAAAATTTGTAATTACAATATATCAAATAGAGTATCAAATCATTTTATTTCAGTTAAGCTTTCTTTCAGATGTGCCGGGAAGTCATGGGGAATGATAGTTTCGAGAAGCTATGATTTATTCCTCACTTCGAGGTAAGATTGAAGGTTTTTAATTAAGTTAATTAGTTGTCTTTTATCTAGATTCACACATTTGCACAAGTGAATAACCATACCGGTTATTCCACTTGTTTAGTTTTAGTATAAAAATATTTTAATTGTTGTTTTTAATTATAAATGTTTCAATCTTGTATTCTATTTAGATTAGTTTCCTTTCAGCAGTAGTATAAGTTGTTATTTTCAGTTTAAGTTGATTTGGATACTTCAAACTAGATTAATACTTAGATCCTAATTAGGAGGATAAACCATAGGGAATTTACGCTACACGTTCATAACCTTTGAATCTCCCCTTTGTCACTTCAACTACCAGGAGATCACACTACCAGATCTTAGTCACTGATCCTCCTACAATTAGCTATAGGAAAGTTACTTGCCGATTCTCATCCTCGCCTATAGCTTTTCTATCATAGAAAACTGGTCATAATCCCGGCTATGGCTTTATCTAAGTCACTCGCATTTCAAACCACCGGCTATCTCGCCATGACCTCGGGAGGTTGGAGTACAGGGAAGGTAAATTGCCGATTATCATCTTCGCATGTCACTTTTCTCGTCATACATGGACAATATCCTAACCTTCTTAGGTTAAACTATGTTGCCTCATGCTTAGATTAGTAACGGTTGGTATATCCTCTTATAGGTGACCCTTGATGGCATCATCCTTGCAATGCTTTTATTGGATATTGCTTCTATAGAACTACTCGTGTGGTCACTTGAAATCAACATAATATTATAACCTAAGGGCTTGGTAGATAATTCTTTGTGACCATGAGTGGGGTAATGAGTATAGTTTAGAGAAGAAACTCTAAGCTTGTTAGTACTGGGGAATTTATCCTAATTCAAAATTTCATGATCCCCGGATGGCATATCGTAACGGCTTGGATAAATCCTCGAATCACAAGTAATGATAATGATAACTCATATTCCGCATGTTTTTTTATTTATGACCATGACATGGAGCTTGTAATTTTCATAGTAGCTCTTACAACCTGTTATGTAATGTAGTTCAATTATGGAAATTATAATATTCGAAACTAGCTAGTTCATAGAGCTCAATAAAGGGATTTCCTTATGCATATTTTCTTACTTGACCAGCTAACTCTCTTACCATCGTGGTTTCATTCTTCTATAGAATTTATTCTTGGTATGTAGAGATCCATGTGTTTCGTTATATGTATCTTGGGTATTAGTGGTTATCTTAGGAAGGCCCTTATGTCTAATACAAGGTATATTTACTTGAAGAAAATAGTTGAGTTAATTATTGATAATATCTTCTTTGGAGCCCAATTCTCTCTCATCATGCCCATGAGCCTAAGTTTAGGACACTTCAATGGTAAACGTGTAAAAGGGCTCCTAGGATGTCTATATAAATATGAATTTATTGGAGTGTCTCCCTTACCCGGTGTTGATTCCGTCGTAGGCTGAAATCCTCTTGAGGGTAAATGGGATTAAGTTAATATTAGGACCTCTTAAGGGGTCGTTGTGGATGGTACTTGTAATTGATGTACAACTGTAAAATTTTGTCAATTAGGAGGTTATTGGAGTGAAGTAAGTATAATTGAGCTATCTTGTTAACTTGAAGTTAAGGAAAGTGAAATAATTTACTTATGAAGAAACATGTGCCCTGAGCACAACAAATCCTAGCTTCAAAGAGAGTCACATGTAACTTTTATGCTCCATAATAATGTCAACTAGTATTACAAATTTTTCGAAAATTAAGTGTGTTAGGGTTTGAAAATAATGATAATTTCTACTAGAAAGTACACATTCTTAATGAAGTAATAAATATGTAAATGGGGAAAAGTATGTATTTCCTTTGGATTCATTATTTATTACTTGATCATCTATGTAAAACATGTGCTCCCGTATTTCTATCAAATTATACATTATATGTTGAATTCACAAAGATAAAATGAATTTTTCCTTATCTTTTGAAATGGGGGATGAAATTTTGATTGTTTAACAACGCTTAAATGACTCGCTTCCATAGTGAATCATGCCTCTTAGGAACGTGATCTCCCTACTTGTCATGAGTTTTATAAGACTCGTGTGAACTTAAAATGATATCAAAATGTTTAGTGTGCTTAGCATGATGGTAATATAATTTGAAGGATATGAGTGTTTTTGCTACAGTGAAACATTATGACAAGGATAATAGTCATGATCTACATATGATAATGTAAGACTATTAAGCATTACATGTGGGATAATATGATGATTTGAATCCAAGGGTAATTTAAGAGTTAAGGAAATGCAAATCATGGGACCTATGGGCAGGGTTGATTAGGTCTTTAATTATTCTTCATATAGACAATGTTGTTTTGTGCCACGCCTAGTTGAGTGAGTATGGGTTTAGCTATGTTGTCTCAATTGTGAGAATCATACATTGGTGTGAACCCTAGGAAACAATCAATTCTTAAGTTGTGTCTAGTGTTATAACAATTAAACCAATATATTTTCTATTTTTGTTCATTTATTCTTCTATGTTGACTCTTATTCCCTTCCCCTTCTCCTAATTTTCTCTTCTCCATGGTTTTCTCTCGTCCTCTCTTATATCATGATTTTATGTATTTTTCCATAGATGTAGATGTACGAATAAGATTGACTAGAACCATATTGTTATGGTTCTAGTGTGTTCTTTAGTATAGGCTCTTTGAGTCTTATGTTTTTTCTATACTACATATGTTTCAATAAGAGCATAACTTGATTTCAAGAAGTCTATAAATAAATGTGTATTCATACATTTAGGCAAATGATATGCATACACATGAGGACAATCAACGAATTTGAAAAAATAAGGAAAACATTTAGTAAAGAAACACCCTCGTGCCTAAAGTAGATTTATAATATTTAACTAATAACATATAACACTCATTGCATTGATTAGAGCATTCAAAGTGATCGGGGTTAGGAAACTTAAATTACACTAGATTCTTTACTAAATTACATTATGCTTAGTGTGTTGTTTTTCAAATTGTTCAAAATCTTAAGTGATTGATAGTAATGGAGGGATAACATGTGCCTTCATTAACTCCATGGACTTATACGATGACACAACGTGTCGCACTCATTAATGTTCCAAATAAGGATACCAATTTTGTAGCAAATCGTAGTGAATTATGAAAAAGCAAACGAGGTTTTCAACAAGGTAATTAAATCAAATTTCCCTATTTAACAATTTCGAAAACAAAACTCGCTATAATTATAACCTTGTCATTAAAAGTGTATTAGAGTAATGGTCAACACTCCTTGTTTGTATTGATTGTTTAACGTATGTTTCATTTCACTATCTAGATTTATTTTCCATTATCCCTTTTTATAATTATTTTTGAAATTACATTAAAATACATATCACTCTAAAACTTTATTCTTTTTAAAATAAATTAATTTTTTCTAATCCTAAAATATTATAATCATATGAATTAAATTAAATTTACATATTTATATTCCTTTAAACTTGTTATGGTTAGTTGTAGTAGATTCATCATGTAATCCCACTTTCCACATCTTGAATATCTTAATACATTTCTTTCACATCGGAATAACTAAAAGATGTTTTTAAAATAATATTGGCACTCCATATTTTGAAGCGACAAACTTTGCTTATGATAAAGCTTCTTTGTTATTTTATTACTTAATTATTCGTTTTGTTTTCAATGGACACATGTCACCTTTCCTTGGTAGAGCAGACATTTAGACTTTTACACATTGGATATTATATAATACTTACATCCTTAAAAACTATTTATTAATGTAATTTCAATTAAAATAATACTAGTACCGAAAGCTTCACTATTATTTGTTTATCTAAGACTCTCCTAGAAAATCGAATCTCCTAGTGAAAAGGACCTATTTTGTTGGATAAGCATACACAATGATATAGATAGATCTAAACAAGCAATGCAATGAACCATATTTTGTTTATTCCATTCAATGAATACATACATTCTATTTCAACATTTTTTATTATTAAAATGTCTATATAAATATTACAATAATAGAAGTTTTTTTAATTGAAACAAGGCAATTCACTGAATCTATTAGACACAATATTTTAATGATTATTTTCAACGAATACACATATTTAATTTGTTTAGGTTTTTGATAATAAAAAACATTTAGATAAATTATACAAGTTTGTAATAAAGAAACATTTAAGTAGTAGGGACATGATTTAGGTATTTCATTATTTGGCTATTGTTGCTTTAAATTAAGATTTGTTGATATGTTTGTTGATTTTTAATAGTCTTCATTATGTTTCTCATTATTTTAATTATTATTTTATTTTTTGTCTTGAGATTTATTTTGGGATTTATTTTAGAAATGTTTTAATGCTTTGTATGTTAATCAAAATCTTTTTATGCATATTAGAAATGTTATCGTCCCACTTTTTATTCTTCACTCGGAGGGGTGCATCCACTCTTTTTATCCTAGTTTTTGTTTTTTCACTTTTAGATGTTAATTTTGTGCAACAATAGAGTTTTAATTTGAATTTAATTGTCTATAATTATTCTATCATTGAAGTTAGCGAAGATACAATAGACATTCATAGATAATTAATGAACACTCATGGGAATTATAGAGAGGTCATTTAACATTATTAGAGAAAACATCAAAGAAACTACACTTGAATATATTATTTTTCATAAAGCACTTGAATATATTATTTCCCAAGAAGCATTTTTGGTGCACAACCTAGTGGTTTTGAACCCTGCAATGTTATTGTTTACATAATTTATTGATTTTTGACATACTTCTATTTAAGTGGTTTCTACTAGTTAGAGGCCTAATAAATACCATTATAATTTTTTATTCATTTGGTTTACCACAACTCCTAAATCTCATTTCATTTATCTTAATCCCTCATATGTTTTAGTGTACTAAAATTTCCCAAGTTCAAAAAGAAGAAAGTTTGTTTTGAAGGTTACATGTGTTGCAATGCATACATCGAGAGGGGAAATAGGAAAACAAAATCTTCAAATCATTTTGGACCATGCATGTCACTTGTCAAAAGTGACTTAACGTTTATAGTCACCTCCTTTTCTAAGATATTTCTCGCATAAAATCAAATCAAAGGAAATAACAACATGCAAAAGAATATATTGCTCAATGATCTCATAAAATAGTTGCAAACCTTGTATATATTCATATTCATGTGCCTCTTTGATCAAGGAAACCTCCTTCAGAAAATAAAATAAATACAAAAATAAATTCTCCCTCTCTTGAATATAACATCAATAAATGGACTTACAATCCTAAGCCTAATAATTTATTTAACCTAAATTGGTTAAATTTAAGGGATTATAATTGATGGTAGATTATCATAATCAATTAGTTTCCAAAGCTAGCTACAATAATATCGAGATAATACATGAAAAAAGATAAATAGTGATAGATAATGAAATAAAGTACTAGAAATAGGGAATGGACAAAGTGGCATAATTGATATTTTGCACTCTGTGTTTATTTGGATCAGATTGATCACTACAAAGAGATAGAATTATTTTGATAAAGCTTCATCTCTCGATAATGTGTCCTACAAATTTTCTCAAACCAAAGCGTATAGCATGGACCAAGGTGTATAGGCATTATGGAACTTTCGTAGGCTTCTATCCCTTTATGCTTTTATCTCCTAAAACTTTATGGATTTGTGTGTTGCTTCCTCATCTATTCCTATATTAAATTTAGACCTTCGACATTGTGTGATGTTCACTCTGCAGTTGACTCATCTTCAAAACCCTAAAGGGTGAGGGATTCTTGTAAAACAAACACTATTTGGATTGTGGGCACCCCCATTCACCATCGATGAAACCACTACTCTAAAGATGGCCCAAACCACACGTCGTTCTCACTTAGCATGTGATATCTAGAATGTATGTAACTAAGTTGTTAATCATGAGCTCACAATAATGTGATATTAATTGACCTTTTACCTAGCTTGACTTGATATGATGTGCTCTTTGTGCTTGCAAATCTGAGTAGAGGACTTCCCTAAATGAATATGTAGAGTATATGACAACTCAAGGGATTCTTGGAGTAGTTTTTTTATTATTATTATTATTTTATCATTAAAATGTTAGTTGTTGAGTAGATCGAATGCCTTTTTCAATGAGAGATAAATAACTTGTGTGTATATGTGTTTTGAATTTAGACAACTCTGTAAAGCTAACTAGGATTGTAATAAAGAATTTCAAATTGATAAAAAAGTGTTATTGGAGAGAAATGGATTAAAGTGTCTAGGTTAGCCCATAGTGTACGAACATTATGGCCCTTTCTCGGGAACTACGGTCCCAAATGTATGTGTGAGTAATTTCAAAATTATATTTTTCATATGCGATGGTATAACATGATCTTACGATTTAATGTGACGGTTATATGAAAAAATAGGTTGTGTGTGTAAGCAAGAATGGGTGACATAAAGCTAGGGATAACAAAATTAGTCAAATTGAGCAAGTGTGGGATACCGCAAGAGTGTTTATACAATTTGTTACAAGACATGAATTACCAAAATGCGTGTCTACAATAATTAAGGGTCCACGTTACAATAAAATAGGTTTAATATCAAAAATAGATTCAATCTAATTAATATATTATTAAATATGTATATATAATTTTAAAACAATGATAACAATAAAATAGTCCTATGATTATGTAAAGGATGCAATTACAATTATACACAATTTCTAGAAGGTCGATTATAGAAATTAAGGTCAGGGGTTCTAAAAAGAAGTAGTCATTTGACTAGACGCAACATAGTATGACAATGATATGAAAATGGGTAATGATGTTTTGTAGGGTTTCATAATAATTTTAGTTTAATCTTATATCCTAGTGATTAACTAAAATGTGGGATTTATCTAGGTTAATCTAATATAAAGAACATTAGTAAATAACAAATATAATCCTAAAGGAAATGACCCAAGCAATCTAAGCTATGAAATTATAAAACCCTAAAGTGAAAGAAGGGTTAGATTGATCTTAGCCGATTCAACGAAGGTGCTAAATTGTGTCACGTAGAATAAATTCTATGGACCGAATGTAGGAACGCATACACGTAAGCTCCAGAAACACAAATCTGGAATAGTAGGCTAGACTGGGGCACCCGGAGAGAGGTACATGGGGGCCTATGGGTGCTCTAGTCTGTGAAAAGGTCTGATAACCTCCTCGATGTGTCACTAGATATTCGCCCGCCCTCACTTCCCGTCACATTAGCTTTTTTAGACAGCGTAGTATGTCGTTGGAAATCGATGATGAAGGAGAGACCTACAAAACCCTAAGACAAGTGTCAACCCCTAAAAATAAAGATGTATATGAAGGGGTCATATTTTCCTCGATAGCCATAATGGTGGAATTACTAATCGAGTGTTGCACTACAACTCGACTTGATGTAGTTTTGTGTGTGTGTGTAATCATGCCCTAGGTACTCTTGTTCCAATCACACTTTGTGAAAGTAACGAGCAATAACTATGTGTAGAAATGTAATAAAATGGTGGATGGAATAGAATAAACTTCCCTCCTATGCAGTGTGATGCAAATGAACTAGCTTTGTGCCTTTTGATGGAGCTAGATGGATGCAAATGGATCCTTTGATGGATGCAACCTTAGGTGATGATAGTAGTGCTTAGTGTTTGGTCCCTAATTATGGTCTCATAACTTTATATTTATATGGTTCTCTTCTTCTAATTTTGTAATTAACCCCGAAAAGGACTACCACGAAAAAGATAGAAAGCTCAAACAGCTAGAAAGTGCGAAAAAAGAGGCGGGAAAGTGTAAGAAGTCTTAGGGCACCCCAAATGGGACTAGGGAACCCGGGTGCCCTGGCCAAAGATAAATTGATGCCAAATGACAGTAACCGATCGGGTGAGTAGATGCATGAGGTCAACAAAGTGACAATAAAAGCAAAGTAAAATGGCCAAAGGACATGGGTTAATTAGTAATTTCTTCACTCAAAAACCATATGAATAGTAGTATGAGACTGGGATTAAATAATGCCTAAAGTGCATGATTTTTTTACTACATTTTCCCCCACTTTATGTTGGTGAGTGGAAATCTCAATAACATAAAGTAGATAGAGATGTGTACCTGATGTCCATGTAGAGTGATGTAGAAAGCGTGTTGATGGACTAGACAAAGCGTGGAATGAGAAAATAGTGGAGTGTGGAGACTAAAGATGTAAAAGTGTAAAAAGTGGTGAGAGTGAACCTAGGGTAAACACGTGTGTATATGCCAATGTGTGTGATGTACCTGCATGTTAGTATGAGGTGTGTGTTGCCACAATGAATGTTGTTGTTTTTTTTCCCTTTGTTGTAGTTGTTGTTGACTACTTGTTTCTCATCCCATCGGACTGTAAGGAGAAGACAATCAAGTAGTCAAATATGCATGTATATATGTGTAAAAAAATGTATATAGTAATGAAAAGATTGAAATGGAATTCTGAAAAGTGTAAAAATAACATGTGCACTTGATCCATGATGAGAGAAAAGGGTGAATAAAGGATATCTTGTACTCCAAGTTTTGTGGGCGATCTAACATCATCGTAGTTTGAAGAAGTGTAGGGAGAAAGTTACATTATTATCCAACTAGTAATTTTTCCCCTGAAGATGTGTGAAGAGATATTTGTAATAGATGGTTTTTTTGGTGATCCAACGCCACTAGTTCAAGTAGTTCAAAGATGAAATCCATTGTATCCTCTAACCAAGAACTAATCCCCATAATGCTAAGGAAAACCATTTCATGTAAAATCCACTTTGTACAGGGTTCATAGACTGGTATGAACCTACTTTTTGTATAACCCACAATGTTAGGGACGGAAATCGAACTAAACTGTACTCAAAGAGAAAGCATTGTGTAGTGTGTAAAATCAAAATGATGTCACCCTCTTTGGGGCGCATGTGACGGCACCGATAGGAGAATGCAGCCCCAAAATAAGATCAACCACATAAATTGTTCCCTGCAGGGGGAAAGGAATGTGCTTGGTAGAAACCAAAGCACCCATAAACAAGTTTCAACAAGCATGCATGTAAAATACAAGTGTACACTACTAGACAATGTAGAAGTTAAAATGCAAGTAAACATATAAGAAAGCAATATAGACCACCAAAGTGGGTTACAAACATGGGACACCACTCATAATGTCACAAGACACTCAAGGCCATAATGGCCACATACAAACAAACAAGTGTGCACACCAAAAAGGGCAAGGCCCACATACAATAGCAATCAAAACAAGCAAGTACAAATAATAGATAGCCATGGAAGAAAATAATCCTACAAAACAAATGTTACACATGAAGCACTGTTAGCATGTTAGAAAGATAACTCATATGTAAAAAGCATGTATAAGCAAGTAATGTAGAGTGCTAAGTACAAAATGAAATAATAACACCTAGAAGATATGAATGTGGATGCCCCAAACAACCGTTGTAGGAGTGGTAGAAGGTGAGCATCCATGTTGCGTGTAAGATACATGTATGTGCAATGATCACAGCTAGATAAAGGTGTGAACATGCATGTGTGTATGGTAAAGATAATGACATGCAAGAGACCTATCTAGCATGTGTAATAAGTGGCCATATACAAGAAAAAGTAAGCAAGAGTAAAAGAAACCAAGATATGCAACATGTTTTGGATGGATGGAATGGAATGCAATATGGATGATAGCAGCCACATGCCCCCTAGTGAATAGACGTGTATGTAGTGAGGTTCATTTATTATTCCCCCTCAATAGTCAAGAACTAACCATAAACAAGAGTACATCATCAAGAAATGGTCAAATCATGTGTGTTGTGTCCAATGTGCTATGATAAGTGTGTATGTGTAGTGATGATATGTGACCTAGTGATGAAGTGTGTGATAATGTAGCCTAAAGTGTATATCACGATGAGATGAATAGAGGGAGTGGTGATGTATCCTAAAGCATGTACCACTACAAGATGAAGGAATAGGTGACCATTTAGCTTATACCATATGTCACTAGCCCAAGACTATCATATGAGAGAAGGTCATATGATGAATGTGTGTGTATGATAACGTCTATTTGATTTATAAACCCTCGGCAGTCAAGTATTAACGAGGAACTAAAGTGCGTCATAGGGTAGTGAGTGTAATGTGTAGAAGAAGATATAATATATGCAATGATGATGATAGATGACCATCCGATGTGTGGAAATGTGTATAATGTTATGGTAGATGTGTAGATATCCTAGTAGTGTAAGATGTGTGGTATATAATATGTATAATGTATAATATGTAGTGCTAGACTCATAGACAATAGGGAAGTGACATATGTATGATGAAGACTAATTATGATGTATGAGTTATAGATGTGAAAATATCGAAATAATAATGATGTAAAGGAACATGAATATGTAGTGTGTGAAATGCAAGATGTATTGTAAAATGTGTGAAGAGATGTAATGTGTAGTATCTATTGTGCAATGTTTGGGGTTCATGTAAATTATTCCCTCAATAGTCAAGTGTGAACCAAAGCACAAGAGTGTATCATCCGGTAATGATTTATGGTAAATTGTATATTAACATGCCTATGTTAGAATATTGATGTATGACAATGCAAAGATGAGAGGTGTGTTGATGGTAAGGTGGGGGTGAATGTTATGCCCCCAATTATGTGGTGATGCATATATTATTTGATAAATGATGTTGGAAAACAAATAGAGAAGTGATGTATGAAGGTGTTGAAGTATCATAGACTTTGTAAGAATTATTCAAAGATAGGATAAATAATGAGAGATCATATGGCATGCGTGAGGAGCGATAGATGATTGTAGAGGTATGTATGTATGATTGGTTATGTAATAGATAGATATGTTATCAGTACGATGAAATGAGGTTATTTATTGTAACAGACACCTCAATAGTCATATAAGAACCATAAGAATATGAGTGTGTCATCAAGAAGGTAGGGTGATAAGAGTCACCTACTAAATACTAAGTTTTCATGAAGCGGTGGAAGCATGGTGGGCAAGAGTAATAGTAGGACCATGCAGTGGTGGAATTTGTAATGTGTCTTGACCAATAGTAGAAGGGATAGTTACTTTGATAAAAATGATTGGCTATTGAAGTGGTGATTGGGAAGGGGATTTCGATGATGGATTTTTTAGGGATGTTGTGGAATACCTGAGTGGAGGTGAGATTAAATTGAGCTTTAGTGGAGGTTTCTTCTAGATAGGATTGGTAATGATGCAAATAGCTTGAGTGGAAGAGAAGTGGGACCATCCTTGAGAGGAGGTCGATTAGATTGAATAGGTGGAGCTTGAATGACCAAATAAGTTACCTCAAAATTGATAGTCTTATGCTCATTATATGTAGAAGGAAGAGATTTAGGAGCCCATTGAGATGTAGCATTTATAGATGGGCATGCAACAAAATGTTGTGCAGTGAATGAGATAAAGCCCTGACGCTCAAGATGTTTGATTATTCATTGTAAAGTGTGGAAATCATTGTCATTATGTCCATTGATTTGATGAAATTGGCAATATGGACTCCCTTGATACTTTTCTATGGCAAGGCGCAGTAAAGTGATCAAGTGATGACTAAGTAGATCAGTAAGAAGGTCATGTTGTTGAGTATTGTGATCAATGATGAAAGGTTCTGTAATGGTATGACTATAGGTTCACTTATATGAGCACATGTAGTAGACATAGAATTAGAATGGGATGTAGAAGGGGAAAAAACATGCGCTTGAGAACCATCCTTAATCTGTTGAATTTCATATTTGAGAGGTGTAATCGTGGATTCCATGGCCTTAAAATTGTCTTGAAATAAAGAATATAGAGCTTGAATTGAGTCCAATATGGGTTGATTAGATGGAGGAACACTAGGGTCATCAAATAGATGAGCGAATATATGAATTATTTTATGTGGCGGTGTATTGTCATCAAGATACATGGTGTCTAGGGATTTTTGCAAAACAACCTGACAATTGGGATATCTCTTAAGTAAATCAGATAAAGAAACTTGAGCAACTTTGGGAGCCATGATAGAGGAAAAATGAGAATCCTAAGCGTGAAAGTGGTTGGGTTCACCAAAATGATTAACTAAAATGTAGATTATTCTAGGTTCATCTAATATAAAGAACAAGTAAATAACATATATAAGCCTAAAGGAAATGACCCAAGAAATCTAAGCTATAAAATTATAAAACCCTAAAGTGCAAGAAGGGTTAGATAGAGCTTAGTTAATTTGACGAATTTTTTTGAATTGTGTAGAAAAATAAACTGGATGAACCGAATGTAGGAACAAACACACATAAGTTATAGAAAACACAGATATGGAATAGTGGGATAGACTAGGGCACCCGGAGAGGTACAGGAGTACCTTTGGGTGCCCTAGTCTAAGATATGGGCGCTCTGGTCTGTAAAAAAATATGCAAACCTCATTAGATGTGTCACTGGATATTGTCCTACCTTTGCTTCCTATCGCACTAGCTTTTTTGGACTGCGCACTATGTTCAGAAATCAAGTGATGAAGGAGAGACCTACAAAACCCTAAGACAAGTATCAAACCCCTAACAAAATAAATATGTATAGGAAGGGGTCAAACTGTCCTCAGCGGCCACAATGGTGGACTTACTAACTAAGTGTTGCACTACATCTCAGACCTGATGTATTTACATGTGTGTGTGTGTGCAATCATTCCCTAGGTTCTCTTCTACCAGTCACACTTTGTGAAAGTAACGAGCAATAACTATCTGTAAAAAATCTAATAAAATGGTGGATGGAATAGAATAAACTTCCCTCCTATGCAGTGATGCAAATGAACCAGCGTTGTGCCTTGTGATGGAGCTAGATGGGTGCAAATGGAGCCTTTGATGGATGAAACCTTAGGTGATGATAGTATTGTTTAGTGCTTGGTCCCTCTTTATGGTCTTATAAATTTATATTTATATATTTTTCCTGTTCTAATTTCGTAATTAACCTCGAAAGGCCGACCACTAAAAAGATAGAAATCTCAAAGGGCTAAAAAGTGCCCAAAAAGTAGCAAGAAAGTGTAAGAAGGCTCATGGCACCCCAAATGATTCCATGACAGCTATGGTGCCCTAGCCCAAGGCCGGTGCCCCAAAAAAGATAAAACAATGCCAAATAACAAAACTAACTAGGTGAGTAAATGTGGGAGATCGGCCATGACGATAGCAAACAAATTAAAATGGCCAAAGGAGATGGGTTAATTAGTACTTTCTTCACTCAAAACCATATGACTAGTAGTATGAGATCGGGACTAAATAATGTCTAAAGTGCATGATTTTGTGATTAAACCTAGAACTAGGAAGAGGATAGGCTCTCCCGCTTGGGTAGGTTCGATAAAGTGAAAACATCCTCAAGCTACCAAATGTGTCCTCCACTATTGTGACCTAAAATTTTCCATTGGAAATTGTTACAACTATTTCTCATGATCTAGGATATATATCTAGATTTTTACAATAACTCTATTATTCCCGCAAATATATTTTCTTTTATTAAAATCATATCTCTCCTCTTGTGACCTAAAATGGAGTTATTTTGTAGTTGTTTTGATCTACCTCAACACATCTTATTAATGACTAAGCTTCTAAAGATCCATAAAACCCATGTAGCTCTCTCTCTCTCTCTCTCTCTCTCTCTCTCTCTCTCTCTCTCTCTCTTGGTAGGTGTGTAAGAAAATGTGAATAGATATAAATAAATATGGATCCCTTAATGAGTCCCTCAACACTTGGAAATGACAATTGATTTGGCTCTTAGTGCATGATAGTGATATAGGGAAACAAAGGATGGATGTATTTATATTTGCATAGCTTGTTTGTACATCATTTTTTGGAGAGATGCTTCAATTGTGGGATTGCATACCTTTTATAGTGTACTTAGATATGAGATCCCTATAAACAACTAATGAGTAAGGGTTCATGTTCTTATATAGGTGACTTGTGTAAATGATTTCTTGTTTTACCAACCTTAAGATCACTAAGGTGACTTGTACATTTTAACATGTTTTTATTACAAGTACAATGGAAAAGTTCCTCATCTTCGAGACAAATTATTGTGTAAAATCTATCCTAGGATAGAAAATCCTTCTAGTTTTAGGATGGAATTTGATCAAGGACATGGTGAGGATTGTTGAGAGTTTGAATATGTGGTTATATATAAGTTGTGTTAATTTTGGAGGTGTTAAATTGAAGAAAAATTCATGACTTAGTACGTGGACTCGTAGTATAGGATTACCCAATATACCTATAATCTTATTTAATAAATGTGTAAATGGAATAACACTTGTGAGTAGTGAAAAACTCAATAGAAGTGAAAGATAAGCAATGTAATCATAGCATACCTTTCTCCAAGTATTTCGTGCAAACCTCGATGATAAGATTGTTGAATTTTTATACTTGTAGAATATTTGAATGGTTGGATTATAGGTGCTATGAACTATTCTCCAAATGAAGAAGTGGCAATCTTATGAGAAAAATTAGACACAAGTAAAGCTAATATGTATCTATCAAATAGCAAATTGTAAAGTTTTGTTGCAAAGATTCCCAGTATTCTCTAACATTGCTTGTGAATAATATACCCTATTTTTTATAGAGGCTATGGAGTGGTTGCATATTGTAATGAGGTTTGCATGTAGATTCTAAAATAGCATTGGAGGAGGTCAGCAACAGTTTGAATGAGTTCATTATCCATAAGCTGAAGTAATGAATTTATGTTGGCAATCAATTTGCATCCGAGAAGGTGGTTATGTGTGCAATGTTACTACCCCCACCTTTGTAGGATTCTATAAGTGAAGGGGAGTGGTGTGACTAGGATAGTTAATGGAGTCCAAGTGGAGAATGAATAGGAAAATAATTTTATTTTCCAATTTTAATAACTAATTTAATTATCTATGAAGTGTGAGAGAATAATTAACCATTTAATTGCATAAAATTTTACTTAAGTTAGCTAAATGGTATAGTAATTAATTTAATTAATTCCAAAAGTATAATAGAATTAAATTAATCAATTCTATAGGGTATGGATAATTAATAGAATTAATTTTATTAACTATAATGGAAATAGATTAAACTTAATTAACTCTCAAGGGATGTAAAAATGATATGAATAATCCAAGAATAGGCTATAAATAAGAATGTATATTTTAGGGTGTCTAAATTTACTCCTCTTTAAATTTTTATTATGAAGTAATATAATTTTAAAGATAGTAGATTTATGTAGATCAATGAGAGGAAGAAAGGGAAGTTGATAAAGAATTTAGATGTACCAGCAATTTTGAATGGTAAGGAAATGCCCCAAGTAGATGGGTGTCACATCAAAGCGGTGGAAAGAAACTTGATAGGAAGAAGGAAAAGGAAAAGACAGAGGGATGTGAAGGAATATAGAAGCAATTTTAAATGAGGATAGGAAGGATTGTGCTCGTAGTATGAGCTTTCATTTAGAGAGTGAAAGTTAGAACAACCTTATTTAATCAAGCAGACAATAGATTTGTCACATGATTATGAAAAAATCATTATGTGTAACCCATTATGCACGTAAAACAAACACACATATAGGGGAAAAAAGTGAAAAGTAAAACAAACCAAATATACATAGTAGATGTAGTCACTATGGTTATAAATGAACCAAGGTGTTAACATACTACTTTTAATTGGTCCAAAGAAAAACAACAGTAAAAAAAACACAATAAACATCTTAAAAGTATGCATCGTGGCTATAAAGGAGCCAAGACAATAACAAAATACATGCAATAACAACAATGCAACACAACTTTGAAATAAAGACAATTAACTTTTCCCCTAATGTGTTCCACAGTGATAAGTGAGCAGATGTGAATGCCCCTAAGCAACAATATATGCAGAGGGATTGGATCGGACCAAAGAGTGGAGTAATCTTAGATACTCCTTGTGACACTCTTATCGGATCCCATTGAAGTGTAATCTAAGATTGAAAAGGGTGAAAAGGGTCATTTCCCTCAAGCATGGACACTAAAAATGAATTGGAGAGAATGAGATCCGAAATTTCCCCAAAAACGTTATATCGCGAAGAAAATAAGCAATTTGACTTTCCCCAAGTTGTGATTCTGACATGCAAAGGAAAAGAGTAGTTGTTATAGTAGTAAGATGATTGGAAAAATCAATATGGTAGGAATGAAATGTTTGATTTCATTGATATGTGTTGATTTGTTAGTATTTTTGAGAATTTGTAATTTTTTTTGTTTTTGTGATTATTTGGATTTTTTGTGATTTTATAAGTTATGAGTTTCACATGTGCGCGTGTTTGAATTTTTGATATTTTTTTGACTCAATTTTATTATGGAATATTTTAATTAACACCATGAGTAAAAGCATACACAAAATAAATTGTAAACAAAAATGACAAGATTGTAAAATAGGCCCTTATGCATACAAGAATACAATCACACCAATATTATAGAAAAATGAGGATGCTAACAAGACTACTTACACAATATTAACATCTAACCATAAAATGTACCATAAATGATAATAACGACATGTGATTATTCCCCTAAAGTTTTCCACAATAAAGAATAAGCAGATGTAAATTCCCAAGGTGATATCTTAGAAATGCCAGGGGATTGGATCAGTCAAAGAGTGGAGTAATCTTAGATATTTCAAAGAAAATATTGGTACAGATCCTATTGAAGTTTGATATGTATTATATTTAATCCAAGTATCCCCCAAGAAAAGTTATATTGTGGAGGGTTAATTAATTATTTTGCCTCCGAGCATAGATATATGCCACGGGCAAGAAAAGTGATTATCGTAAGATGATATGAAACGATCAATAGGATTTTCATCAAATGACAATATTAAATTGTGATACACCTTTTCTAAGATTTTTTCAAACATTTTCTGAATGTTTTGCTTTTTTATCTATATAAATTTTGATTTTTGTATGTTTTATATTATTTTTAGTATTTATAAGTTTAATAGTATTTTTTGTATTTTGAACATATTTGAATGTTTTTGGATTTTTAAACATATTTGAATTTTTTTATATTTTTAAACATATTTGAATGTTTTTGGAATTTTGACTCGGTAAAAGGGTACACCGTTTGAACTCATATTCAAGCAATTGTAATCTTTGTGTTCCATTGGAAGAATATAGATGAAATATTGATAGGATATCTCACTCTAATCGTGATTGCACTTAACTAAGAAGATGCGATGGCTCACCACCGAGAGTTAAGAAGGACATGAGAACTAGGAGAATAGTGATATGAAAATGAAGATGATGAATGCTAATGCACAAGGTGTAACAATGATTCATTCGAGAAAATGTGAATCATATCTACTCAAGATTATCTAGTTGATTCCAAGATAATATCACTTTATAGGTTTTGACTAGACTTAGATCCACCGGTGTCCTAATGATTGACAAGATCCGGTTGAAGGTGAATCAGTAACTTTTTCCCTATTCTATAACTATCACAAAATCTAACAATCTAATATCTACAATTCAACTACACACATCAATTCTTATTTTTCATTTACATTATTCAAATAATTAACAAAATTATACATATCTCAAATTCTACGACTCTTTGTTTTGTACAAAAACAATTACATGTTCCATCAAAATACATAATGCAATAACAGAATACATTCACATGCACTTTTTCTAAATAAACAAAATATTTAAACTTTCTTTTATTAACTTTCATAGTTTTACAGAGAGAACTTATCTAAGACAAATGATCAGGAATTTGATACAAAATTCTAATGCAAACACAGGTAAATAGACACCAGACTATGGCCACACTATTGAGAGGAAATTTTATACACCCAGTGTATATTCACATTGCCCGACCAAGAACCATCTGAGGTTGTATGTTGTACCCCCGGTTAGGACACCTCTGGTGCCCCTCTCTCTTTCCCACCACCTATCTGTAACCTAGTCAACTTTGGAATTACTCCACAAGTTAAATCTTGGATACAATTACACAGTCTTGCTCAAACTCTCTTGTAATTATTTTCTCTCCAATCATAAATGACATTCTCTTTTCACTTTCATATCCCTTTTTATAATATTTCATGGGTAGTTATGAACCAACACAATGGTTCCACACCTTTTCACTTAAAATTCTTTGATCAAATTCTTAGGTTGTTCACACCATTTTAATTTACAAGAATTATTACAATACCTTTGTTACAAAAATGTCAATTCAAACTTTTTCATTAAATAAATCAACAAGTCTTTAGTGATTAAATCTTTGGGGATTTAGTCACATAACATTTCTCCCCCTTGAATCAACTACTTTGTCCTTGGTAGTTTCCAATTTTATTATGAAAATCACACAGAACAACACAAGTTATTAGTTAAATAATTCAAGATACTTGATCTTTTAGAAAATCTTCTCTTTCCCATGTAGCACTTTCAACATCACAAGTCCACTTTACTTTAACCTCTTTAATTTCTCTATTTCTAAGATTTTTAGTCCTTTCCAAAATTAATTCAGGTTCAATTTTAAATTCACATGTAGGTTTAATAACTATGTTTTTCCAATCTATAACATGGTTAGCATCATATACATATTTATTTAACAAACTTACATGAAACACATTATGTATTCTAGATAACTCAGGAGGTAAAACAAGTCTATAAGCAAGAATTCCTATTCTTTCCAAAATTTCAAATGGTCCACAATAACGAGGAGATAATTTAGCATATTTTCCTAATTTTAAAGAATTTTTCTTAGGTTTAGCTCTAATAAATACTTGATCACCTATTTCAAATTCTCTAATAGATCTTTTTGAATCAGCCCAATGTTTATACCTATCTTGGGCAGCTTTCATGTTTTGTTTTTCTTTATTTATAATATCTTCCATTTCTTTTAAGTTATCATTTGCATACCAAGATCTATGTTCAGGATTTGACCAAGAAATTGGAGTAGTACAATTCCTACCATAAACAACTTCAAAAGGGTCATTTTGGTTGTAGTATGATAACCTTGATTATAAGAAAACTCAATTAAGTGTAAATATTGTTCCCAATTTCCAAGTTTTTCACCTATATACATTCTAAGCATGTCTTCTAAAATTCTATTTATCCTTTCAATTTTTCCATCTGACTGGATGATAAGCAATACTAAAACTCAAACTAGTACCCAATTCATCAAACAAATATCTCCAGAAATAAGAAGTAAATCTAGGATCTCTATCAATTACTAAATCTTTAGGAAGACCATGCAAACAAAAAATTTCCTTGGTAAATAGATGAGCTATATTAGAAGCAGAGGTTTTGATTTTGGTTAGTAGAAAATGTGTCATTTTAGTTAATCTATCAACCACCACAAGGATAGCATCATGACCATTCTTGGTTTTAGGTAATCCTGTAATAAAATCCATACTAACTGACTCCCATTTCCAATTAGGAATAGACAAAGGTTGTAATGGACCAAGTTTACTACATTGTTTAGTTTTAAATTTTTGACAAGTCATACACTATTGTACATACTTTCTAATATCTTGTTTCATTCTAGGCCAAAAATAATTATTTTTAATCATAAGTATGTATTTTAAAATCTAGGATGACTAGTTATAGGAATATCGTGAGAATTTATTAAAATTTGTTGTCTAAATTTAGGAAGATTCGGAATGCACAATCTACCTTTATAATACAACAACCCATTCACACCAAGTAAATAAGAAGTAAGTTTATCCTTTAAATGCATATTTGATGTTCCATTTTTCAAACTAGAATACAATTCATGAAAGTAACTATCATTAAGAAATGTATCTTTTATCTCTTGTTCAAATTGACTTCTTTCTAAGGACAAAGCATTTGTACACATTCTTTTTCTACTTAAAGCATTAGCAAAGAAATTTTCCTTACCAGTACATATTGTATTTCAAAATCATACTTGATTTACCAACTCCACCCATCTTCTTTGTCTCATATTTAATAAGGGTTGAGTAAAAATATACTGCAAACCTCTATGATCATTTTTCAAAACAAATTTGCAACCTAAAAATAATGTCTCCAAAATTTTAAAGCATGAATAATCCCTAACAATTCCAAATCATGAGTAGGATAGTTCTTTTCAGCAGAAACAATTTTCTAGATCCAAAACACACATCTCTATTATCTTGCATGAATATATATCCAATACCAAAACCACAAGTATCAGTAAAGAGCAATAAAGAAAGGTTTAGAAAAATCGGGAGTACATAACACAGGTGCACTCGTTAATGCTTCTTTTAATTTACTAAAATCAACTTCACATGTGTTACTTTTCCTTGTTAAATATGTGAGTGGAGTAGCTACTTTAGAATAATCTTAATAAACCTTCGATAGAAACCAGATAATCCAAGAAAACTTCTAATTTCTTGTACATCTTTAGGTGTGTCCCAATTTTGTACTTCGTTTACTTTAGAAGGATCTGTGCAATCCCTTTTAGAAGATAACGTATCCTAGATATGAGACTTCAGTTTTTAAAAATTCACATTTACTTAACTTACCATATAATTGATGTTTTCTTAAAGTTTCAAGTACTAACTTGACATGTTTCTCATGTTCTTCTTCATTTTTGGAATAGATCAAAATATCATCTAAAAATATAATCACAAACACATCTAAGAAAGGTCTAAAAACATCATGCATCAATGTCATAAATATGGTTGGGGCATTTGTTAATCCAAAAGGCATAACAACAAATTCATAATGTCCATATCTAGTTCTAAATGCAATTTCTTGCAATGCCAACATCTTTTATTCTAATTTGATGATATCTAAAACGTAAATCAATCTTAGAAAAATATTTAGCACTATTTGATTGATCTAATAAATCATCAATTCTAGGTAAAGGATAATTATTATTAATAGTTATTTTATTCAACTGTCTATAATCAATACACAATCTCATAGTTTCATCTTTCTTCTTAACAAACAACACTGGTGCACCCCAAGGAGAAACACTAGGTCTAATTTTTCCTTGTTTCAATAATTCAGTCAATTGTATTTTTAGCTCAGCTAATTTAGGTATAGATTTCCTATAAGGTGCTTTTGACACTGGTTTAGCTCCAGGAATGAGGTCAATAGCATGTTCTACAGATCTCCTAGATGGTAACTCTTCAACATTATAAGGGAATACATCCATAAATTCTTGGACTACCGGGTGAACATCTATATCTATTTGTAATTTATCATTTTGTTGAGTAATCACAACACAGAAAATTTTACATTTTTCTTTAAGACTTATTTTAAGTTGAACAACATAAATAGTTTTTAAAGTCAGTTGTCTTTTAGTTCCTTGCAAAATATGAGTAACTTCATATTGATCTTGAATACATACTTGTTTATTTTCACAATTAATAAGAGCATGATTCTTTTCTAACCAAGTCATCCCTAAAATGGCATCATATTGACCTAAGTTAAGTACATGAAAAGATTCATGAGATACAATATGAAAATCAAATTCTTCCACTAAAGCTCTTGTTTGTCTTACTATCCGTCCATCAACCATTTCTACAGCACCCACGGGTTTGATTTTTCTAGAAAAAAATTCAATTTTCCGACCAAGTTAGGTGATATAGAACTATGACTACTACCCGAATCAATCAAGAAAACAAGTGTTGCATTATTAATAGTCCCTTTTACTTTAATCAATGACACTTGTTTATGTATAGTATACGTATCAACAACAACATAAACTTTCATATATTTTTTCTCTTCCATTAACTTATTGTCACTTTTTTAATCTTTGTTCTTATCCCAACTCTTCTTTTTCTGAGGAAAACCCCTAGTGAAATGGTTACCTCCACAATTCCAACATTTAATTTCTTTTGGTTTAGTTTTAACATAATCTTGTTTCCTTTGTTGATTTCTAATCTGAGTATGATTACATTTAACAATTTCATTGAATGGCCTTTTTCTATTTTTAAATTGGAAATTGGAATTCTTTTTCTTATAATATTATTTCTTTTGGTGAACAACAATTTTATATTTTTCAAATTTCTCAACTATTTGAGCAGCCTCATCGATGGAAGTAGGTTTTCCACACCATACACTATCCTTATATTCCTCTCTTAAACCATTAATAAATATGACAACTCTGTCAGTTCCTAAAATGAAAGGCACAAATCTATTTAGATTCTCAAAAGTTTGTTTGCACTTGTTGTGATTTTTAAACATTTTTTAAATCAAACAATTCATTTTCCCTTTTTGTAAGAAATGTTCGACAAATACTTCTTCTTAAACAAATTTTTAAACTTATTCCATGGGACCTTATGAGATTTCAGTTTTTTAGATCTCAACGTATCTTCCCGCCACCTAAGGGAAACACCTTTTAATTGATAAGAATTTATTTGTGTTCGACCTAACTTACTAGTATCATGTAATTCAAAATATATTTCTAAACTAGTTAACCAATTTTTAAAATTTTCTCATGTTCTTACTTCCCCTACATATTCAAGTAGCTTAATTTTTCAAGCAAAGTTTTGTATTTCTTTAGAATTTTTATTTGAAATTTCTTGCTCGGTATTATAAGAATCGGAAGAAATAGAAGAATCATTTGTTTCATCGAATTAGAATCATCATCCAAGAAGATTGTTCTCTTGTTTCTTTTCTTTTCTGATTTATTACTTTTATCATATTTACTCATAGCTTCTACAAATTGATTTTTCAATATTTCTAATTGTTAAGAAACTTGATTTAATTTCCTAGCCAATTGTTGGTTTCAGCTCCAGTTCATTGTAATAAATTTTGTTTCAGAATCCATTCCACCCAAATTGATTTGGCTCTCACTCTATGTATGCACAATTCACGTAATAAACTTGACTAAAAACTAAACTTCATCAACTCAAACTAGGATTCCACAAATAATTTAGGCAATAAAAATGTCACTTGATGATTTCGAAAATATTATAAATTCATACTAAATTTCCTATTTACCATAAATTTTAGAAGATAAAGGGATAACTTAAATATCGATAAAAGAAAGTCAATTTACAATGTCATTTTAATATATACACACACACACACACACACACACACACACACACACACACACACACACACACACACACACACACACACACACACACACACACACACAACAACAACAACAACAAAGAACAACAAAAATATGTATATAAAAATTTAGTAGCTAGGCCCCTATTCAAAGGTCTCAAGGAGGTCGAGCCAGGGGGCCGAGTTGGAGTCCGAGCTCTCATAACTATGCAACTTGACACATAATAAACACCTCATTGAAGCGGTTCGCTAAAAACTCACCACGAATGCGAATATTTATCAAATGGGACAAATTAGTCACTCAAAAAAATAAGTTATCCATGACCAAATTCACATTAGAAGTTGTATACTTTGTGTGGCTTATAAAGACCGATGCCACCCAAGACACTATAAATTTGGGATTATAATCCCGAATCTTCCATACATAGCCCACTTATTTTCCAAACACATGTCAAAGATTCGACAAAGTTCAACATGATGGCTTAAGTTGACATAAGCCCGCATAATAAGTTTTTTTCAAATAATTTTCAGGTATGGATGGTTAGTGGGGTCAAATCATCAAGGAAATGTGGTGAAGATTAGTGACAAAAGGAAAATACAAGTGGTGAAAATCCAACGGTGAAAGAAAGTGCTATGTGTCATTATTTCGGTAAGTTGAAGGCACTTAGGGTCCAATGGACTCAAAACCCCGAAATCAACCGTATTTTAAGAAATCTTTTGGGTCCGAAGTAGGAAGAAAGAAGACATTCCATTGAAAGGCAGAGACAGGGGAGTCAATCAGAGAGCACCACTTATCAATGATCTAACAACCAAAGGTGGACACATGGAAGCATTCCACCATACTTTTGAGAGATGGATCTCGGGAAGGCATGAAGTCCCAGAATGAGCCAAAATTTAATGAATTTCGGGCTCATACCTCCCCTCACAACCAATTTCAACAAAGATGTGTGCAACATTTCTCTCACCTTATAATATAGGTCAAGGATCACAACAAAAAGCTATTCCGTGGACTTAAGTTCACGGGATAAACTAAGATTTAAAATAGAGTTTGACGTCCATAGTGGCATAGGAAGTTACAATCACTTAGAAAATAAACATGTAAGACACGAAGGGAACACAATGAAAAATTAGAGGATTTCACATCATAACTTCTAAAATAATCGCAGAACGAGGGATGAACACAATAGAAGAATGTTTCAATGAAGAATAATAGCTCGATACCAAATGAAATGTAAGTTTTTCCCTGTTATAAAAATATCACAAAATATGACAATCTGATATCTAAAATTCGACTACACACGCCAAATTATTATTCTTCATTTACGTTATACAAACCATTAACAAAATCATAAGTATCTCAAATTATGTGGTTCTCTATTTTATACAAAAATAATTACATATTCCATCAAAATAAAGAATACAATAACAAAATATGTTCACATGCACTTTTGTCTAAATAAAAAAAAATATTTAAACTTTCTTTTATTAACTTTCATAGTTTTGAGAGAGAGAACTTATATAAGACAAATGATCAAGAATTTGATACAAAATTCCAGTGCATACACAAAAAGACACCAAACTATGGCCACATTATTGATAAGAAATGTTATACACCCAGCTTTATATTTGCCTTACCCCGACCAAGAACCATCTAAGGTTGTATGGTGTACCTATTATCCAAAATGAGCCCCTACTTATTTTGGCTAACTTACCTTCATTCTTTCCTTCCTTGTGCTTCAAATTCAATTTTAACACATTGTAATCACTCAAAATATTCTATAAATGGCTTCATCGTATAGTATTTTTCTTCCCTTTCCAGAAAGGTAAAGAATTCCTCCTAACTCCTTGTATTTTTTTAGTTATGGCTCGGCGGAGTTTGGAGGGGAAATTTTCCCTAGGCGGGCCCGCGGAGCTTGGGAGAGTTTTGTGCCAAAGAGGCTCGGGCCGGCAGAGCAGAGAAGGAAATTTTGCCAAGGAATTTGGTGAGTTGGCAGAGGCATGGAGAGAAATTCACCACTTATCCTTTTGGGGCAAAAGGGTTAAAGTCAAAATCTGGCCCATGCAAGCCCGCAAAGGAGAATGGAAGGAAAATGGTCAAGGCTCTGCTCTAATCAGAAATCAACACATCATCAAAAGGGGAAGTGGGGCATGGAAGGAAATAAGGAATTTCACCCTCTTTTTGTCTAAAAACTTAAGGGTTCGAATTTAGCCGCACCCCCGCATCAAATCATATGATGACACGTGGCAACCAAAGACTACAGGCGGGCAATCGAAGAAACAAAGGAAATTTTTCCTTTTTACCGAGAAATCCGAAGGAGCAAAACTAAACCAAGGTTCCACATCCAATATAAAAGTGCCATGTGTCATGTGGACCTATGGGGTAGTAGAGATTTTTTTGGGAAATTTTTCCAAAAGGGAAAATTTAAAGTTTGACCCTACCGACCCCAATTTTGACTCTGTTTTTACCAATTTTTCCCTAAATCTTCAAAGGGCCATATCTTTCGAACCAAAGCTCGGCATGATTTTGGTGTCATTGGAAATATGTTGACATCCTCTACACGATGGACCCCTCAATTTTGAATTTTGACAGATTTTGATGGGAAAAATTGAAGAAATGTCCCTAGCATGGGAAAAAATACAAAACCGACCCCCAACCACCAAAATTGATGAAGTATGGCATCCGTTTCTTCTCCAACATGGCCAAATGCATCAAAAATGGATTTTTGAGGGTGCCCTTGCTGTTTTAATGGATCTTGTCGGTGGTTGGAGTTTTAAATCAAATTTTCCCATGTTTTCTCATTTCCTTCATTCTATTCGAGCGATAAAATCCAGTTTTGGCTCATTTTGTAAAAGGTTGTTCATCCTTCTTCTCTACCTCTCCCTTATTTTCTTCCCAAGGTCGAAAATGGAGTTTGAACCTCCTCCCCTTCTCTATAATGGAATTTTTTCCTCTTACCCGTGAAATGATGCACTGTGTAAATTTTGAGCAATATAAAAACATGTTTTGTGATGCATTTGTCCATCCTTGGCTCGTTTTCTTTGTTGTTTTCCTTACCTCTCTTCATTACAGGTATTTGTGCATGTTTGGATGTTCATTGTAGGTTTTAGAGCTGTGTTCATGGAGTTTTGGAACATTTTCTGTGTGAAATCCATCTTTGTTCTCGTGATGCACTTGTCCATCCTTTCCATTGCTCACCTCTTCTTGTTCTATGGGCGCTTTGATAGATAATCAACACTTTTTTCTTCTACAGTGTATCACCGTTTTAGTGTAGGCTCTATTTTTCCTTGTTTTCTTCCTCTCCTTGTCTCCTTGGAAGTTAGATTAGGTTAGATTAGCTTTCCTACATTGGAATAGCTTTTGGCAGGTAGTTTAGGAAGAGGAACCAGCCTTCTTTGGAGAGCTTTCCCCATTTGCAAAGGTCCCACACTTTGGGAAAGCTCAATGTTTTGCAATCACACCAAATGAATTTTCCTTAGAAAATTATATCCATAACTCATTTAGGGTCTTGTGAATTTTCACTAACAACCCATGGTTAGGACACCTTTGGTTTCCCTCTCTCTTTCCTACCACTTTTCTATAACCTCGTCAACTTTAGAATTACTCCAAATTTTAAATCTTGGATACAATTACACAGTCTTTCTCAAACTCTCTTGTAATTTTTTTCTCCCAAATCATAAATCATGTTCTCTTTTCACTTTCATATCCCTTTTATAATATTTCATGGGTAGTTATGAACCAACACAATGGTTCCACACCTTTTCACTTTAATTAATCTTCTTTAATCAAATGCTCGGGTTGTTTACACCCCTTTTAATTTACAATAATTATTACAACACCTTTGTTACAAAGAATCTCAATTCAAACTTGTTTTTATTAAATAAATCAACAAGTCTTTAGTGATTAAAGCTTTGGGGATTTAGTCACATAACATAAGGAATTATTGTCTCTTTCAACATGCGCAACTTCTTGAGATGTGTAGTATTAAGCACATTTGATGCATATTTTCTTAAGGATTTATTTTGTTCCATTTTTTTAATTCACCCCGTACATCTTACCCCATGCCACTAGTAAGAGACAAGGGCTCAACACTGAAGACAAAATGTAGATGAGTAAGGATACTTTCCCCTTTCCTAGTCTCATACTACTAGTAAGAAGTATGGGCTCATCACCGAAGATTGTGAAGGATGAAAGGTGTAATGATTGATACACTTTTTTGTATTTTAGATTGATTTTTCCTTGTATGTTGATATTGTGTTTGTTGGGAAGGAATGTTTTCCCTTAAATCTCAGCCTTGTGCAACTAGTAGGACATAAGGGTTCAGCACCTTAGACAAATAGATGGTCAAAATATTTAGGTAAAGAAGTTTAGTGATTTTTGTTAAAGAGAGAACTTTGTTTGAAATGGGGATTTTTCATCAGCAATATTCTACACAAAAGTGTAGGTAAATGGGTTTGGAATGGTAGAAACCATAACAAGGATGAGACACACAATGCCTAAGATGAATAATATTAACATGTTTCATATAGGAGAAGAATGTGGAGAGATGATGATGTCATGATTAAGATATTTTCCAATGGATGAAATAATTAAAATTGTTTATTAGATGAATTAACAGTGCAAGCGACCTCCCCTAGTGTGGAGAATACATGTGGATAAGATGTTTTTACTTCTACGTTTTTATTTTCATATAGTACATTGATGATGGGTTTGATATGGATTTTTATTCTCTTTTTATACTTTTTTATTTTTATGAGTTTTTACAAATGAGGGTTTGCAATGGAATCATTAGGAGAGAGGTCCATGTTTAGGAAAATTGAATGGTCTAAATTTATGAGACTTGGGAAGACGAGGTCCAATTCAATGGATTGAATCAAAATATTTGATGAGTCTCGATTAACGAGACTTGGGAAGACGAGATCCAATTCAATGGAGTGAATTGAAATATTCAATGAGTCCTGATGTATGAGACTTGGGAGAATGGGATCCAATTCAATAGAATGAATCAAAATATTTATGATAAACCTAAGATTCAAAGAGTCCTAATGTACGAGACTTGGGCGAGAGATCCAAGCTAATGGGAAGAAAATGTAATTGGTCCCGACATATGATACTTGGGTGGATAAGATCCAAGTCAACAGGGGTATATAGAAATATTTTCAATAAATCATAGATTCAATGAGTCCTGGTATATGAGACTTGGGTGGGATAGATCCAAATTAATGGATTGGATCAAAATATTTTATGAGTCTTGATGTACGAGACTTGGGCAGACAAGATCCAAGTCAATGGAGTGAATCAAAATATTTGACAAGTCCTGATGTATGAGAATTGGGTGGATGAGATCTAATTCAATGGAGTGAATCGAAAGATTCGATGAGTCCTGATTTACAAGACTTGGGAAAATGAGGTCCAAGTCAATAGGAAGAAAACTTAACTGGTCATGGCATATGGGACGTAGGTGGATGAGGTCCAATTCAATGGATTGAATCAAAATATTTGATTATTCCTTATGTACGAGACTTGGGCGGATGATATCTAAGTAAACTAAGTGAATTAAAAGGCTCGATGAGTCTCGATGTGCGTGACTTGGTTCTACAAGGTCCAAGTCAATGGGTATGTGATTGGATAAGTTTTTGATGAGATCGAAAAACATATGTGATGTTAAAAGAAATTTTTTGATATGGAGAATATGGCAGAATTCATTTTCCCCAATAACCTTTTTGAATGATTTCCAAGGTAGGTGGAATAAAATATTTAGATGATTGGTGCTTTAAAATATTATTTACATCAATATGGCCTTCATCCATGAATGGAATGATGCAAGGAGTAAAGGATTGATCCATGATGGGCATTAAAGGCATCTTGTAGGCTATAGAGATAAAATATTCAATATTACTCCTTTCAGGAATTGGATTAATTTGTTTGATGATAGATTTATAATTAAATCTTGAAATGGTTGTGTGAGGATACCCCTAGGAATACACACCTCGTGGAGTGCACACATATGGATGTCTTGACACGTAGGAATCGTCATTGATTGTTTAATAATGTTTTGTAAAACACAAGAATAATCTACATTAGATAACTATTTTGAAACATTATTAAATTCAAGATTGATTGTTTGAGGTATTATGGACATAGAAGGTTGTGTTGTTGTAAGTTTCCAAACTTCTTGTTGTTGTGTCTCGACAACAAGACTAGGGATGTCAGTGTAGGATCTAGCATTGAAAGGATAGAATCAAGCTCAATAATGCTTGATGATTGACCCTCTTCTTTAGATTCTTCATTTATGTCATGGATTGGAAAGGATTCTTGCATCATGTTCAAGTTCTCGTTCGACATTCAAAGACAAAATTTGTCTAAAAAAATTTCAATTTCTCGATTGAACTAACGAAAGAACATCCAAAGGAGAAATTGATTGGTTTTGGCATATAAATCCTTGACCCTTGTTGTCTTGATCTCATTGAGTTTTATCATGTAAATAATTTTGGAAAACGTTCAACTCTTCACTAGAAGTTGTAGTAGTTGATGTGTTTTTTATTTCGATAGCTTCATTGTTGATTTATATTTCGATGACTCATAATTCTTGTATGTAATGATAGAGAGTTGAACAATGATCCATAGAGTGGCCTTCAATGTGGTGAAATTCACAATATTATAATTCTTTATACCACTTAGGCTTGGGTTCCCATTCAAATAAGGGTCTTGTGATTGGATATTTTATCATTTTAGCCTTTACTAATAGATGAAAAAACACTAGAGAGACTCTCTCCGAGGAGTGTAAAATTACTTTTGACTTTTCTTGGAGTAGTGTTTTTGTTAGGTCATTTTGATTAGCTTTTAGTTGATTACTCACTAAGGTTTGAAGCCGTATGATAAAGTTGTTTCATCATCCCATGAAGTTTTTTGAGTAACTCATCATTTGATGTCTTGTGTGAACCCACCATTATAGTAAAGATAAAGACCTAAATTAAGGGGGCAACAATGAGTTAACCCTTAAGAAGTTAATGCTAAAATGGAAGAGGTTGGAAATGAAAGGATAGGTAACTCAAACCTTAGCAAATTGAATGCTAAGATGGAAGAGAATAAAAGTTTTGATTTCTCGAACATTAATAGAGTGAATGCTAAGATGGAAGAGGTGAAAATGTTTGATTTCTTGACCCTTAGCAAAGTGAATGCTAAGATGGAAGAGGCTAAAAGGTTTGATTACTCGAACCTTAGCAAAGTGAATGCTAATATCCAAGAGGCTAAAAGGTTTGATTTCTCAAACCTTAGCAAAGTGAATGCTAAGATGAAAGAGATTGAAATTGATGATTGGTTTGATTATTCAACCCTTAGCATAGTGAGTGCTAAGATGGTAGAATTTAGAAATTATAAAGGTTGATTATACCCAAATCAAACAAAGTGAATGTTAAATTTGTAAACATATAATGGTCTAGTCCTTAGATTTTAAACATTTATATATTAAACTAAAAGACTTAGGAAAGTGATAGAGAAAAAGATCATGAGTATGCTTAACCATGATAAAGAAAATATAAAGATGTCAAGACTTAGATTGAGAATGATTATACTTAAGTTATAATATGGGTGTCCAAAACTCAAGATTTATATTTGATTGCAATGTTAGAAGAGTGGATTGATAGAAAGTTTGTATGATAAGAATGTGGAACCGTAGACACTAAATCATGCACTTTGGGTATTTATCTAGTCCTAATCACATACTACTATTCATATGATTCCTAAGAGAGAGAAATACTAATTAACCTTTATCTTTGGCCTCTTTTCCTTCTTTCTTTCTACGTGCCTTCTTGGTCTCACACACCTTCTTTCCTAGTTTGTATTTTCATACTTTGGAATTTCTAACTCTAGACACCATCACCCGGCCCAAGATGCTAGTGCCCAAGCACCCCATGCCCTTTGGGTGCCTGTAACCGTTTTTTACTTTTCTCGCATCTTTTGGGTCTCTTCTAGCTGTTTGGGCATCTCGTTTTTTTATTATTCATCCTTTTAGTGTTTAATTACGAAATTGGAGCAATGGATTCATATAAATAGAAATATATGTGGCATTAATAAAGGAAAAATCACTTAACATCTACTATATCCACCTAAGGTTGCATCTAAAGGAAATTACAAGAGCATTCAAGCATCCATCTAGCATCCACACAAGGGCAAGGAACTACATTATTCTACATACACTTCATAGGACGGGAAGTTCATTTTTCCATGCAAACATCTACTTACATCTAGCTATTTCTCTCTATCAAGTGTGACGTGTACAAGAGCCACCTAGAGCATGATTTCTTCACACACACAAAACTATATGGGGTCCGTAATGTAGTACAACACCCGGTCATAAGTTCACTTTGTTGACAACTGAGGACAGTCTGACCTCCCATTTTGCATCTTTATTTTTAGGATTTGATGTAGTTTGGGGGTTTTGTAGGTGTTTCCTTCTTATTGTAGGTTTCAGGTGTATATCAAAGTCCAGCGACATATAAGTGATTAAAGGTGAAAATTAGTAAATATCTCGTGACCCTTTAAAATAGGGTTTTGGACCTTCTAAGAAGACACACACACCCAAAACAGGTCCCTAGTGCCCTAGGCACCCCCGACCCTCCATAAAGCGCCCCTAGTCCTAAAATTTTCTACACCTCTGTAATTTTCTAGGCCTTATTACGACACATTGCCACTCTGTTCCAAAGCACTTTTCCAACTCTACACACCTTCATCTTCACTACAAATCAGCTAAGTCCTTTTATCTCATTATTTTAAACTGGGGTTTCTAATTTAAATTGCTTATTTGTTTGGGTCATATTTGTACTTAGTTTTTCATATCATAGTGATGTTACATATTTAGAATTAGCAATTATTTATTTCAATATTTGTTTAATCATTTAGTGAACCCAACACTCAATCCCACCTTTGCTTCTAGGAGTCTTTTTTTATTTTCATCATGGTTGTACCCTTCACCAATGATGATCTTCATGACCTCAATGTTCATATTTCTAAGCATCCTTAGGATCTATACCTTTTTTTTCACTACTCATGAGGAGGCCAGCAATCTTGCAGAGCTTAATTTACACTCATCCATCCTCACTTCCATGACTATCTCTACTCAATTGTTTGTTTCCACTCTTCCAATTACTTCTACTATTCTTGTTTATGTTCCTACTTCCACCAACCATTTCACTCCACCTATTCTTTCTTACATGCGGCAAGTATCTTCCACTTGCACTTGACACAACTGGCATGAGATCACCCAAAAAACTCATTCTTCTACAACATCTTCAGGATCCATTCTATCTCTTTCACTCATCACAAATCAAGTGCACATGTTCCTTTTTGCATTTTCACATGCTTTTTACATGCTTTGATCGATTTTTTCATATACATGTATTTGACTACTTGTTTATTCTTCTCTTTTAAAGGTCCATCCTTATGGGAAGCGGTAATAACATCAATCACGCATCAACCACACATCAAGCAACATAAACAACAGTACAATGTGACATCTACACATACGCTCTCACCCTAGGGTTGTCATCATCATTTTCACTTCCTCTTCTCTAGCTTCCATGCTTCACTTTTTTATCACTCCACGCTTTTCCTTGTCTCTCGACATTTTGTTCACCATCGATCTACATGGTTATCAAGTATGCATATCTTATCTACTTTATGTTATCGAGCATTTTCTCAATAACATAAAGTGGGGAAAATGTAGACACTAAATCATGCACTTTGGGTATTTATCTAGTCTTGATCACATACTACTATTCATATGATTCCTAAGTGAGAAAATTACTAATTAACCATTGTCTTTGGCCTCTTTGCTTGATTTCTTTCTACTTGCCTTCTTAGTGTCACACACCTTCTTACCTAGTCTTTCTTTTCATACTTCGGCATTTCTAACTTTGGACACCAGCTTCCCCAACCTCTTTGTCTTGACAATGAATACTTGAAAACAATATTTGACACAGAAGCTTTGCACAAAAACAAGACAGTGCTTGTGTATTTTATTAATATCAAAATCAAGCATTACAGACAAATGAGAGAGCTGCAATATTTATAGATATTGGACAACTTCTATCTCATCCACAATATATGGAAACAAATCATCTAATCTGAGAAAATATGTAGAAATAGCATATTTCCCTAATTGCCCTATTTCCCTCATGGAAATCATCTGGGAACAAAATATACAAGATAGAACATGATCCCAAAAACATTGGGATGAGAACACTATCACTTAGTTAACTAACAACTAAGGATAACTAATACCTATTGACATAATTTTAAAGTATTTAAATTAAATACTTTAACTTATTACATTTATTCAAATATCAACTAATGATGAATTAATCTAAGTTTTATTCCTAACATTCCCCCTTAATTCAGCATGGTCTCAAGTGAACATGAGAGAAATTCTCTAAATCCCTCAAATTTACCTCGAGTAAGTGACTTTGTGAAGACATCTGCACGTTGCATATCTGTTGAGTAATATTGAGTGGATGTTGTTATTTTGAACATGTTTGCAAATGAAATGTACTGCTGCACCTCAATGTGTTTGGTGCACTCATGAAAAACTAGATTCTGAAAGTTTTAATACTCCTTCGTTATCAACATGTAGGATGGTTGGATAATTTTGTGGTATTCCAAATCCTTCAAGTATACGCCGGAGCCATATCACTTCACGAGACATCTCCACCTATTGCACGATATTCTAAATCTATGGAGGACCTTGAAACACAAGTCTATTTATTACTCCCCAATGATATCGGTCTAGATCCCAAAAAAGAATACAAATCCTAAAGTGGATTTCCTGTCATTTATGTTTTTGCATGATTTGAATCAATATCATGTCGGAAGAATTTATTATTCTTCTTGTATTCTAGGCCATAGTCCATAATTCCTCTGATGTACCTTAGTATCTACTTTGCTACTTTCCAGTGAGAAACCCTTGGTTCTTGCATAAACTGTGAAAGATAGTTTGACTATAACTGATATCCGGCCTAGTGTAAGTCAAGTAGATGAGACTCTCGATCAACTTCCAATAGAGAGTTGCATATAGTTGTGGTGATGGATCTATTAGAGATAATTTAAGTCTTGTCTCCATAAGTGTGGAAAATGGCTTACAATCCATCATATTGAATTTCTCAAGTGTTGTCTTGGCGTATTTCAATTGTGACACAAAGATATGATTTTCTCTTTTCCAAACTTCAAGTCCAAGACAATAATGCAAAAGCCCGAGATCGTTCATGTCGAATGATCATGTTAGATCTTTCTTTGTTGACTCAATCATCCTCACTGATCCTCCAATGATGACTAAATCATCGACATATACTACAATGATCACTATCTCCCCCTTGTTTTTGAGATAGATATTAGGATCGTATGGACTCTTGTTGAATCCATGTTGAATGAGATGCTCATCAATTTTTATGTACCATGCCCTAGGAGATTGCTTTAGACCATATAGTGATTTTATGAGTTTACATACCTTTTCCTCTTTACCTGGTATGAAAAAACCTTCTGGTTGAGTCATGTAAACTTCTTCATGTAAATCACCATTAAGAAAGGAACTTTTCACATCCATTTGGTGTATTTTCCAACCAAATTGTGTAGCTAGAGAAAATATTAACCTGAAAGTTTTTATCTTAGTTGGGAGAAAAAGTATCCTCATAATCAATGCCTTATTTTTGAGCATATCCCTTAGCAACTAGTCTAGCCTTATGTTTATCAATTTTCCGTCTGATTTGTACTTCGTTTTGAAGATCCATCTGCATCCAATCAAATTTTTCCCTGGTGGAAGATCTGTAAGTTGTCATGTATTATTTTTCATAAGTGACTTATATTCTGCATCCATAGCATTTTTCCAAGGTTTAGACTGTATGGATTCTAAAAATGAGGATGGCTCAATAGTTTCAACAACTTTACTCATTAAGGCCAAAATGACCTCATTTCGAGCCATACTGCGAGTCCTCATTCCAGTGGTAGATGTGTCGGGGACATTATCCAATTTTGCATCTATAATCATACTCGTATTCCATTTAGGCATACTTTTTGTGGTTTCTATGGGAGGTTGAATTTCATTATCTTCCCCATCATCACTGTTGTCATCAAAGTGATTACCATCCTTTGTTTTCACTATAGGGATGGTTTTTTCATCATGTGAGTATATGGACGGAGCATCTGCTTATTTCTTCTCAAATAAATCAACATCCTGACTAGTGTATACGATAAGATAGCATGATCCATAAGTCTCAGAGCCAAGTGTTTCATCACTGTATCCCAAGAAGATAAGTTTTTCTGATTTCATATCAAGCTTAGTTATTTGTTTCTTAGGAATGTGCATACTTGCTTTACATTCAAAAACTCTAAGGTGTGAAATAGATGGCTTATGCCCTGTCCATGCTTCATGTGGTGTTACTCCATCAAGAGGTGTAGCGAGAACTCTGTTTAGTAAATACACTATCGTTTTAGCTGCTTCGGTCCAAAACATTTTTGATAAACCTACATCATCAATCATACATCACACCATATCCATGATAGTACGATTTCACCTTTCAACAACACCATTTTTTACGGTGTGTGAGGAGGATCCATTTGACGACGAATGCCATGTGTTTTCAAAAATCATTGAACTCATTGTTGGTGTATTCTCCCCCTTGATCTGAGCGGAGTGTTTTTATTTTCCTACCAGACTCTATTTCAACAATGGATTTGAATTTCTTGAAAGTTTCAAAAGCTTGGTATTTTGTAGAAAGACAGTATATCCACATTTTCTTGAAAAATCATCAACAAAGAGCATGAAATATTGAAACCCACAGTGGCTAGGTCTCATTGGTCCGCACAAATCGGTATGCACCAAGTCAAGTTTTTCCTTAGCCTGAAATGTATTAAATTTGAATGGTGCTCTATTTTGTTTTCTGCCAAAAATGCTTTGACATTTATCTCGTACCCTTTTTTAGAGGTGGTAAACCCCTAACCATATTGTATCGACGAAGTGTGTCCAAATAGCCAAAACTCACATGTCTAATTCTTTGATGCCATAGTTGAGTGATGATGTATCCTTGGCTACAAGTGCTTGATCATTTCGTTGAAAAAATCAAACTAAAAAAATTCTTCCCACATTTGAAGCTTTTGCAACAATTTTGGAGCTTTGTGACTTATCTCAAATTAGGCACATCTTTTTACCGCCTTTACAATCAAAGTCAATTTTGAGATTGTGATCTTTATTTTACCAAATCCTTCTTCGAATGTGTTGTAAAAATTTTTTTAAGTCATGTCCTTTTTAACCACAAATAAGAAATTTTGTTGGTCTTTTTGGCCTTCTTGAAGGAGGTTATCCATGTTTTTCCCCCTAGAAAATATTGGAACCACGACTTCGCATCCACGAGCTCACATTGCGGGATGATAAACAAGGTTGCAGAGGAATTTACAATGGAGTGGTGGGGCTGTAAAAGATCAAACGACCCCCTGGAGAACGGCTCTCATCGAGTGAATTTGTGCCTCAAATCCAACAAACAAATAAGATTCAAAGTCTTCGGGCTCTGAAATAGTTCAGGACAGTAACCCCAAAATCGACTAAGTATGGAGGAGACAATGAAGCTACCCAAGTGTCCAAATGGCGCACCTCCAAAAGTTAAAACCAAAGGGGAAGCTCAAACAAGCCAAGCCTCCATGCGTCGTAGAGCTCCAAAAAGCTACACTATTCCGTTGAAAAGTCTTTGACTCGGCGGAAGGGGCCAAGTGTCGGCTCAACACAATTCCAAAATGGGAGCCCAAGGTGGAGACTCAAACTTGCGCCAGCCCTCCACATAGCCAATGGTCAACAAAGGTCAAAAGGAGAATGGGCCCAAAATGGCTAAGTAATGAATGCAGGTGGAAGGTGTCAGGTGTCCAAACAATGCACATGCACATTCAAAAGTGGGACCTTGAGCAGGTTGTCAAATGAGCGCGGGCCTTCCACATGTCCCAGAGCCTGAAAAGGTGAGGGTGACCATTGAAAATTCCAAAGGCCCATGGAGGTCTCCACGTGTCATATCCACTACTCCAAAGGTAAAGTCTAGGGGCAATTTCTAAACATGTGCAAAGCCTCCACGTGTCTTGGGTCGGATATAGTGCCTCCACCCATGGAAAAGACTCAGGAAGAATACAAAGGAAATAGGGAAACCTGTGGATGCCACCACATGTCACATGGGTGCTATTCCAAGAGTGAAGGAAGGAGTCAAATCTCAAATGAGTGTAGAGCTGCCACGTGGACCCAGTACAGATAGACTCATTTAAATATTACGCACCCGTGACCCAAAAATTCAAATGACCATATCTTTTGACTGAGAACTCAGATTTGGGCGGGAGAAGATTTTTTGGAAATGTCTCGATGCCCTCTATGCCTTGGAAACATAAAATATCATTTTTGCAGGTGTTGGTGGGTGAAAAATGGGAAAACATCTTCTAGGCCATTAATACAGAGCCCGATTTCTCCAACTACTAGATCTGATTCGATTTGATCCATCGTTCTTCTTCAATATGCCGATAGACAGAGGGAGCCAAATCGATAGATTTGGGGTGGATTTGAAAGGGGCATTGATTGATAGTGGTTGAGTCTTCAAGGTAGGATTCAATGCATATCCCATGGTAGTTGAAATAGGATTCAACTTTTCCCTCTTCTCTCTCTTATTCTTTCTATATATTGTAACACTTCTCATTTGAGAAGGAGAGATTATTCTGGCATAGGGAAACTCTGTCAAATTTGTTTCCCGACTCCATTTTGAGTTGAAAACCTTCTCCTACACTTGGAAAGCATTTTTTGCCTCTAAGCAAAAACATAATGGTCTGTGCACCCATATAGAGCAATAAAACATGTTTTTGTGGTGTTTCTTCAACCCTTTGCATTGTTTTGTTGTCTCTCTGTGCCTCTCCCTTTCAAATCTATTTTTGTGCATGTATTTCACATTTACAGGTGTAGGGCATTTGTGTTTCATGGAGTTTTGATCATGGATTAGGATCTGGGTTTGTGTCACTTTTATCTGACCTTCCCATCTTCCTTTCTCCCATGTTTCATCCTCCCTCAATAGAGCATCTCACCCCTTTCCTTCTCTGGTGTATCACCACTTTAGTGTAGGCTTTTCTTTCACCCTCTCTTTCTCTCTGGTTCCTTGGAATGGTTAGATTAGGATAGTTTAGTTTTTTCCTACATTAGAGTAGCTCGTGGCAGGTAGTTTAGGAAGCAAGAACCAACTTTCTCTGGAGGATCATCTCAAGTTTGCAAGTCCCACACTTGAGAGATGATCCAATGTTATGCAATCACACCGAATGCCCCATTTTAACCACTTCACATCTTTGGCCATTCGGGGTGCTGTGATTTTGCACTAACAGTTTTGGCATGCACACACTAATAGTTTTGGCACAGTGGGACAAGAGGTCTTCACTTTATTTCATCAAGTTGATGTGTTCTTGGTGGGATTCAGCCTTTTGAGGCACATGCAAGCACATCTGGTGACTCCATCTAGTCAAAAACCCATTCTCTAGTTACAGACCTTTTCCATCCATTTCCACTCATTTTCATCCATTTTCTTCTTCCATCTCTTTCATTTTCTCCCATTCCATGAGGTTGTGCAATCATGACTTCATTCCCTTCATGGAACTCACACTTACAACAATGCAATCCACCTCCAATGCATTTCCCAACTCCTCCAAATCAGCATTATAATCAGATCCAGGACCATTATGCTTACCCATATGAGCAGGGTCAAAGTCAGTTTGGCCATGGAGCTTATCAAGAACAAGGGGACACATACAATGGTGACAACTATGTGGAGAATGTTGGTTTATTGGAGAAAATTCAAAAAATGGAGGTTGGCATGGTTCAGTCAAGGGGCATAACACAAATGAAGGCATTCAAGATTGGTTGCACAGGGCACCTTGTCCATGGGAAGGCCCTTTTCCAAGACATTACAGCCCTCAGGAGAAGCTAGACTTCATGGTTGAAATGCTGCCCCAACTTACACAATGGACTGAGGAGATCGAGGCTTATGAGTTGGAGTCAAGACAACCTTGTCAATGGGTAAGTCCACCATCTCATAGCTTTTCTTTTTCTCTTTCTCAAGCAGCACCATCTCAACCCAAGCTCCAATTTCCAAGCTTCCCAGTTGTTTCCCCAAGTGTTGATTCCATTTCTCCATTCCCTAGTCTTCCACCCCATTTCAGTTCCTCTCCCCTTTCCCTTCCAAACAGTCATCCCCTCCAAACAAACAAGAAGTTCCACCTCCCTCCCCACCACAAACAATTGCAAAGTTGGTTGAACCCCAACCTGTCACTCCTCTTGCTTTCCCAAGTCCATGTTGGGAAGAGACTCAAGAATCTAGTCAAGGAAAACAACAAGAAGGGGAGCCCAACAGAGAAGAAATGATAGACAATCTAAAGAGTTGGGCTGCCAAATTTGGGTTTATAAAGATCCCCTTGATGGTCAAGCCAATAGAGGAGGTCAAAGTTGAAGAGCCAGTGGTGGCTGAGACTGAGTTTGTAGCAGAGAAGGAACAAAAACAAGAAGAAGAAGATCAGCAGTCTTGGCTGCTCCGATGCAGTGTCCATGATGGCACTTTGTCTGAAGAGGATGCTTGAGCTGATCCAAGTTGCACAACCAGTTGAAGAGGAAGAACAACCAGCTCCAAGTCCCATTGAAGAGGAGCAGCTGGGAGAGATCGAATCAGAGTTGAGGCCACTCAATGAAGAAGGCATCATTGAATATTTTTTTCTTTCATTTCAAGGGCCTGATTTGATTGATGAACCCATGATGGAGGAGGACCATACAGTTTCAGAGGTTCCAAGTGTGGAGCAGGCTATAGGAGAACCTTCAGTTCTTCCTTCCACTTCATCCCCTTCAAGCTCTGATGTTGAAGAAGAGTTTGAGCTTTCAAAATTCATGTTTGAGGATGAAGGGAGCCATGGTGATCAAGTTACAGATCAGGAGGACACCATGGAGGAGGTTGAGCACATGCAACAGACAACAACAAGGTAGATTATCTATCTGACTTGGAGGATTGCTTTGATGGAGAAAATCCCATGGAGATCACATCATTTTCTCTTCCATCATCCATCTTCCAAGCACATGAGCTTGTTTCCATAAAGGAGGGCACTCAAAGACAACAACTTGTGTCTCACAACATCCCTCTGGAACCAGGGTTGGAAGATCATGGTCTTCCATGTTCTTCACAAGAGAAGGAAGAGAAAAAGCAAGGAGATGTCATCATCTCTCTCTCTCCATCCATCCAAGAAGGTCCACAAAAAGACTCCATTTTTGGAGTTAGAGTTCAGAACCATGGGCAGATTCAAAGGACCATACCTTTCCCAATCAAATATTTGGCTTCATTGGAGCCAAGGGAGAAGCCAAAACCAGTCATGCCTACTTCAGGGCATGAGGATGAGCATCAAAGTACCAAGGGTCATCATCAACACCTCCAGGAGTCCAATGCCAATCAGCTTGAGGAGGTATTTTTGGTTAATGTAGATACCTTGATGATTTGGGTGGAGGACAGGCTTAAAGTCAGTTTTTTATTCATCCAGGAGCCATATTCAGTGTCAAATCATTTGCATGGCTGCCCCTTTTGAGAAAGGGAAGCTATTTCTCCTTCTGTAGCGGGATTTGTTTAAGCTTTTCTTTCTTTTTGGTTAGTATAGGAGTAGGAGTAGATTTTGTTTTCAGTAAAAAAGTGCTTGTGCACACTCTGCATGTCTCATTTGAGGCATGTATGATTTGATTCTTTGTACATAGCATTGTTGTTGTGTTTTGTTGCTCCAAGGTTATGTCATTGCGAAGTTCAATGTGCCCCAGGTAAACATTGTAACAGTCCATTCTCGGGATAGACCAAGGCCAGGCTCTTCAGTATTCATGGCAGAAAGATCCATAGCTGTCTGTAGTAGTTGCTAGTTCCAAAAAATGAAACAAATGCAGAGCAACCAAAGGATTTTTTTAAGTCAGTCCATTCAGGGACAAATGAAAGCCCCAGTCAATACAATTTTCTACTCTCAGAAACTCCATTTCAAGATTTTCTTATGAAAATTGAGAGTGCAAGCATGCACGGGCAGGCTCAGGGATAGGAAGAACATAGAAAGTGCAGGCAGTCGGGGAGTCCATTTTGAAGGAAGGGTCAGTACCAAGCCATTAATTGTGACTCCATGCCCAATGGATGCTTCAAGGCTACTGGTCTCTTCATCTAGCAGTATATGTCCCATGAGTCACCAAATTGTTATCCCAAATTTTCCCCCCGAAAAAATTTGTCAAGATCAAGTCCCACATAAGAAATTATGAAGGAAATGACTCAAACCCATGAGCTCACATTCCAGGATGAAAAACAAGGTTGTAGAGGGACTTTACAATGGAGTGGTGGGGCTGCGAAAAGATCAAACGACCCCATGCAAGAAGAAATTCAAGAAACGGCTCTATCAAGTGAATCCATGCCTCAAATCCAACAAAAAATTATAGGTGGGCTCAAAAATGGAATAGCAGGGTTGGGGAAGGAGGCCGAGTGGTGTCAAAGGAACCAGAGACTCAAAGGAAAAGAAACGATGAAGATTCAAAGTCTTCGGGCTCTGAAATAGTTCAGATGGACCCCAAAATCACTAAGTATGGAGGAGACAACGGAAGCTACCAAGTGTCCAAATGGCACCTCCAAAATTAAAACCAAAGGGGCAAGGCTCAAACAAGTGCCAAGCCTCCACGTGCATCCAGAGCTCCAAAAGTTGCACCGGCCATTGAAAAGTCTTTGACTCGCGGAAGGGGCCAAGTGTCGGCTCAACGCAATTCCAAAATGGGAGCCCAAGGCGGAGACTCAAACTTAATGCTGCCCTCCACATGTAGCCAATGGTCAACAAGAGGTCAAAAGGAGAATGGGCCCAAAATGGATAAGTAATGAATGTAGGTGGAAGGTGCCAGGTGTCCAAATAACACACATTCAAAAGTAGGACCCTGAAGTAGGTTGTCAAATGAGCGCGGGCCTTCCACGTGTCCCAGAGCCCAAAAGGTGAGGGCAACCATTGAAAATTCCAAAGGCCCACGGAGGTCTCCACGTGTCATATCCGCTGCTACTCCAAAGGTAAAGTCTGGGGTAGTTTCTAAACATGTGCAAAGCCTCCACGTGTCTTGGGTCGGATACAGTGCCTCCGCCCACGGAAAAGACTCGGAAGAATACAAAGGAAATAGGAAACCTGCGGATGCCATTCCACATGTCACATGGGCGCTATTCCAAGAGCAAAGGAAGGAGTCAAATCTCAAATGAGTGCAGAGCTGCCACGTGGACCCAGTACAGACAGACTCATTTAAATATTATGTGCCCATGACCCAAAAATTCAAATGACCATATCTTTTGACTGAGAACTCAGATTTGGGTGGGAGAAGATTTTTGGAAACATCTCGACACCCTCTATGCCTTGGAAACATAAAATATCATTTTTGTAGGTGTTGGTGGGTGAAAAATGGGAAAACATGTTTCCAGGCCATTAATACAGAGCTTGATTTCTCCAACTACTAGATCTGATTCGATTCGATCCATCATTCTTCTTCAATACGCCGACAGACAGAGGGAGCCAGAATCGACATATTTGGGGTGGATTTGAAAGGGGCATTGATTGATAGTGGTTGAGTCTTCAAGGTAGGATTCAATGCATATCCCATGGTAGTTGAAACAGATTCAACTTTTCCCTCTTCTCTCTCTTATTCTTTCTATATATTGTAACACTTCTCATTTGAGAAAGGAGAGATTATTCTAGGCATAGGGAAACTCTGTCAAATTTTTTCCCGACTCCATTTTGAGTTGAAAACCTTCTCCTATGCCTAGAAAGCATTTTTGTGCCTCTAAGTAGAAATGTAATGGTCTGTGCACCCATATAGAGCAATAAAACATGTTTTTGTGGTGTTTCTTCAACCCTTTGCATTGTTTTGTTGTCTCTTCATGCCTCTCCCTTTCAAATCTATTTTTGTGCATGTATTTCACATTTACAAGTGCAAGGCATTGTGTTTCATGGAGTTTTGATCATGGATTAGGGTCTGGGTTTGTGTCACTTATTTATCTACCTTCCCATCTTCCTTTCTCCCTGTTTCATCCTCCCTCAACAGAGCATCTCACCCCTTTCCTTCTCTAGTGTATCACCGCTTTAGTGTAGGATTTTCTTTCACCCTCTCTTTCTCTCTGGTTCCTTGGAATGGTTAGATTAGGATAGTTTAGTTTTTTCCTGCATTAGAGTAGCTCGTGGCGGTAGTTAGGAGAACAAGAACCAACTTTCTAACTCTTCAGGATCATCTCAACGTTTTCTATAAAGTCCCACAAGTGATTGAGAGATGATCCAATGTTATGCAATCACACCAAATGCCCCATTTTAACCACTTCACATCTTAATCAAATTGTGTGCAAATTTTTGTTTTCCATGTTGGATAATTATTAGAATGCAAAAGTTGAGAATCGCAAAAATAACGTTGGTGTTGTAGTTGAGCCATTGTGAAAACTGATAAACATTAGAAGAAAAAAATTGATCACTTTTCCCCCTTAAAGCATGCACACCTCCCCCAAAATATTATTTTATCTATTTTGGGCTCCTTTTCGGCCGTGTACAATGAATTTTTGGCACTATTGGCCCTGTTACAATTTTGGCTTTGTGGTCGATTTGCAAAAATAAAATGGCTCTCTTGGCTGATTTGAAAAAAAAATTGGACTCTTTGGCCTCTTTTGAAATACAAGAAATCTCTAATTTGTTCAATTTTTACAAAACAAATCTTATTAAAAGTTGGACCAAGACGTAGAGATTGCAAAAATACACACTTTCAAAAAAAAAGACCTCAATCCGAGGTACCAGTTGAAAGTTATGGCTCTTTTAAGTTACAATTTCATTATCTTTCTGGCCCCTTTCCAAAAATGGAAAAAAATATGCTTCGATTTTTTCCATGACATCTAAAAATGGAAGTTTTTTAAAAGTATTTTTAAAACCGAATGTAGATAATGACTTACATGCATGCGTAGTGCGTTTTAGGGCACAACTACAGTTCAACCGCTTTTCCTAAGCGTTATAATAACCCTTGCCACAATTTTATTATTGCTTCTCTTTGTATGCAAGTTTTTCTTCTGGGACGCAACTTTTTCTTCCTTTTTCCAACGCAGCTTATTTTTTTACAGGTTGCAAATATTCTCCACATTCAATTTGTAGTCTTCGTTTTGGATGTAGGTACATTGGAGATCATTCAAATATCCGATCTTCTACTCCTCTGGCAGATGTAGGTTCACAGAGAACCTTCCACGTTTGATTGGATCTCCTTTTTTAAATGCTCAAATATAGAGAAGAGGAAGAAGAATACAAAGTACAAAGAAGAGGAAGAACAAGTAATGTGGGGAGCTTGAAAATCTTGGGTCCCCATAGATCAAAAATATTGTATATATATATATTTTAAATGCTTCTAATTTTTAAAACAAATACACGTACAGGTAATTTTTTTTTAAAAGAGAGAATGAAACAATGTCACCTTTTGCAAGAGAGTTACATCCAGGTCATGTAAGGGCCTGTGATTGCACTCAGTGTTCTTCAATTGAAAATCAATCGTGATTCAGGGTGTGGAGCCGGGTAGGGGATGTGAAATGGCTGGGGGCAACTATGGTTCCTCGTAGCTCTATAATTTCTCCAGATCTCCCTAAAACTTCCTACACTCCTCTCTGGATCAGAATACTACTCTGATACCAAATCTTGACAATGAATACTTGAAAAAAATATTTGACATAGAATCTTTGCACAGAAACAAGATGGTGCTTGTGTATTTTATTAATATCAAAATCAAGCATTACGATACAAATGTGAGAGTTGCAGATATTTATAGATATTGACGACTTCTATCTCATCCACAATATAAGGAAACAAACCATCTAATCTGAGAAAATATGTAGAAATAACATATTGCCCTTAAGCGCCCCTATATGCCCCTCATAGAAATCATCCAGGAACAAAATATACAAGATAAAACATGATCCCACAAACATTGGGATGAGAACATTATCACTTAGTTAACTAACAACTAAGGATAACTAATACCTATTGATATAAGTTTAAAGTATTTAAATTAAATACTTTAACTTATTACATTTATTCAAATATCAACTAATGATGGATTAAGCTAAGTTTTATTCCTAACGCTTTGTACTTTGCTCGCATCTTTACGGTCTCTTCTAGCTATTTAGGCATCTTGATTTTTACTAGTCATCCCTTTAATGTTTAATTACAAAATTAGAGAAAGGGAATCACATAAATACAAAGCTATGTGATAATAATAACGGACTAAGCACTAAGCATCTCCCTGTCTCCACCTAAGGTTGCATCTAAAGTCACTTATAAGAGCATTCAAGCATCCATCTAGCATTCCACATAAGGGAAAGGAACTACATTATTCTGCATACACTTCATAGGAGGGTAAGTTCATTTTTCCATGCACACATCTACTTACATATTTTACATCTAGTTATTTATCGCTATCAAGTTTGATGCGCACGAGATCCACCTAGGGCACAATTTCCTCACAGAGAGAGAGAGAGAGAGATAACTATATGGGGTCTGTAATGTAGTGCAGCACTCAGTCATAAGTTCACTTTGTTCATAGCCAAGGATAGTTTGACCACCCATTTTGCATCTTTCTTTTTAGGATTTGATGTAGTTTCAGGGTTTTGCATGTGCTTCCTTTTTATTATAGGTTTCGAGTGTATATCAACGAATTCTAGCGACATACGAGGTATCAAAGGCAACAAGCAATGAATATCTCATGACCCTATAAAATAGGGTTTTCAGCACCTTCGAGTAGTCATAGGAACCTAGAATAGGTCCCCGACATCCTAGGTGCCCCGACCCTCCATAGGTTCCCTAGTCCTAGCATTTCCGACACCTCTCTAATTTTCTAGGCCTTATTGCGACACATTGTCACATTGTTCCAACAAATTTTCAACTCGCCCACCTTTGGCTTCACTATGAATCGCTTAAGTCCTTTTATCTCCATATTTGCAACTAGGGGTTCTAATTTAAATTTCTTATTTGCTTAGGTCAAATTTTTACTTAATTATTCATATCATAACATTGTTACATATTTAGAATTAACAATTATTTATTTCAATATTTTCTTAATCAAGAACACAAACTTTGTAACATGTAAAATAGATGAGATTAACATTGTATAAGGAAGGCCTCTAAGCTTAATTTGTTTTGTCGAGTAGGGATTCCTATAAAGATATTTCTCTCCCTAAATGCCAAAATATTACCCAAGTGAGTGCAATATACTATTTCTAGTTTCTAGATTTACTTTACCCCTCTTGATACAATAAGTCAAATTTTACTCCGCTCAAAGGATCAAACTGGGTCGCAACTATGGATAAATTTGACTCTAATCCTCACAAAGGTATACTAGTCAAGTAGGTGGGGATCCTGTTTCATTGGCCAATTCACTCAAGGTGCCAACTACTCTGGGGTTCCTATGGTACTCCTCAATAAATATTTTCTAGCCCCTGGCCACTTACTTCCCACTTTATTCTATAATGGAGGGGAATAAACCTATATCCGAAAATTTTAATTAGAGAAATTTTTTATAATGTTTAAGAAAATAAAGTGATAAGGTTTTCTTGACCCACAAATGAGGCAACCCACAATATATAGTTTTAAATAAACCTTTGTAGAGATGGTCTTGCAAACAATGAGTTAGAATTTTTCCCCGTAGTAAAAACACAAAAAAACAAACCCACGTTTCTGATTTTCAAGATCACTTATAAAAGTGTGAGAAAATAACATACGTGTGAGCTTATCGAGATTAGTTTCACAAATATGACTTCCCGAAACACAATAAAATCCCCCAATAATCTTAAAACTTTCATGATATCCTACAAAAGCAAGTTAATGCAAAAGAAGCATGAAATACCCTTAATCTAGTGTTTTCTAGTTAGTATGTTTAATATAAGATTAAAAATTTAATTTAGGACCTAATTTGTTAAATAAACCTTCATTAATTAAAATAATAATTAATTTAATGAAAAAAAAACTAAACAACTTGAATAAAAGAAATTAAACTTAAACTAAGATAATTTTAGATTTAACCTAAGTTTATATTTAAATCTAATTTTAAAGCCTTTAAAAGGAAAAACCTGAAAATCTAGGCTTAGAAAGGGAGAAGCAAATGACTCGGTGCGGGTTTTGCATAGAGGAGTGTTCGGGCTCGACTCTGCAGGCCGAGTTGGGGAAACTTTTATAGGGTCAACTCGTAAGGCTAGCTCGATCAATGAAGGGTGGAAAGGAGGTCTCATGTAGTGGGGATCTCGGTGAGATCAAGCAAGGCTCGAGTTTAGACAAAGACAAGGTGGTTGAATGGTGAGGTAGTGAGGGAGGGTTGTAGCTCGGCCGAGCCGATAGGGCTTCAAGATCATGTTAAAAGTGAGATCAAAGAAAACAATTTGAATGGAGATCGGAGGCGGGAATGCATCTTACTGGGTAGGGGCTCAATAGGGTTTTTCACAACTGAGAAGGGAATTAGAGGGCACGAGAAGGTGGATCAAGTGTGAGCTCGATGGAGCAAGGAGTTCAATGTAACTTGGTGTTGGATGCGCTTCACCAACTCGGTAGAACTCAATGTAGAGTTCGGTAGAGTCGATGTAGAACTCGATGAGCTCGATAGGGAGTTGAGGAAGGTGAGTGAGCAAAACAGCTCGGAGGAGATTGGGATGGCTCGGCAAGATCTCGACGGAGTGGTGGAGAAATCAAGAAGGGATGCAATGAAGCTTGGTAAGGAAAATGTGGAGTGGGCCGAGTTGGCTATAGGGAGGGATGTAGCTCACCCAATGCAACCCGATGTAGTGAATGTATCTCGATAGCTCCAAATACAAAAAAATTAAATACACCTCCAAATATAAAAATGCCAAATGTGGAAGATATTAAATATCCCTCTAAATTTAGAGGAGAAAACCCTAATTAGGGTAGATTTATTTCATTTTATTTTTAATTCTAATTTTTATTCGAGCTCTCCCAAATGCAACAAATTTATAACCTATGCAAATACCACAAAACAACAAAACACACTGCAAAACACGAATGGGAGCCAAATAATGCTAAATTTACGTAAGGGTTAATACAAACACTAAAAATAATAACAAAATATGAAATGGAGAGTAATAGAGTGTGGGTAGCTGCCACCGAGCGAGCTTTAATGTAAGTAGTGAAAAACTCAACGTAAGTGAAAGATAAGAAATGTAAACACATCAAACCTTTCTCCAAGTCTTTCGTGTAAACCTCGATGATAATATTGCTAAAGTTTTAAACTTGTAGAATCTTTTAATGGTTGGATTGTGGGTGCTCTATAAACTATTCTCCAAATGAAGAAGTGGCAAATCTACGAGTTAAATTTAGACATAAGGAAGGATAATATGGAGATATCAAATAGCAAATTAAGAGGAGTTTTTCGTAAAGCTTCCTAAGTATTCTCCAACATTACTTGTGAATAATATAGCCTATTTTTATAGAGGCTATGGAGTGGTTACATATTATAATGAGGTTTGCATGCGATTCTAAAAATAGCATTGGAGGAGGTTGCAAGCAATTCGAATGAGTTCATTATCCATAAGCGAAGTAATGAATTTATGTTGGCATCAATTTGCATCCGAGAAGGTGGTTATGTGTGCAATTTTACTACCCCCACCTTTGTAGGATTCTAGAAGTGAAGTGGAGTGGAGTGACTAGGATAGTGAAGTGGAGTCCAAGTGGAGAATGAATAGGAAAATATATTTATTTTCCAATTTTAATAACTAATTTAATTATCTATGAAGTGTGAGAGAATAATTAACTATTTAATTAAATAATGTTTAATTAAGTTAGCTAAAGGGTGTAGGAGTTAATTTAATTGATTCCAAAAGTATATTATAAATTAAATTAATCAATTCTAAAGGGTATGGGCATTTAATAGACTTAATTTAATTAATTCTAAATGGAATGGATTTAACTTTTAATTAACATTGAAGGGATGTAAATAGGATATGAATAATCCAATAATAGGCTAGAAATAGGCATGTATTTTTAGGGTGTCTACAAACACCAAGACAAATGTCAAAGTATTATTATCAAGCATATAGTAGGACCAAATTTTGGTACTACTATTTCCCCATTTTAATAATGAAATTTTTGCTTTAAAATTGGAAAGGGATAAGAAAATCAAACCTCTCTCTCCCCATCCCTAGGGGTGTGATATGTTTAAACCAAAAATTATTCCCGTGCCATAAGTTTGATAATTACAAATCACATGTCAAATACGTGTATTAACACTCGATATATATGTATAAAATAAATAAATAAAAATTTAAATGTGTAATATTGTAAGAACATGAAACTTACATACATAATTTCTCCATTGTGTTTGTAAAGGGAATGTGTAAGCCAAATATGCAAGAAAATAGCATTGGAATTTTGTGTCACCATGTAATGTTATGTAACGTATTTTATCATATAGCATTAAGGTAGCATGTGTCACCATCTAGCCTTAGCTAGCTATTATCACCATCTAGTGTTAGGTAGCTCGTGTCGCCATATAACATTACAAGGTAAATTTTGTAACCATGTTATTTTTCATGAAGATTGTTTATGCACATATAATTGAGTAAATTTCATATGTGCGGTTGAATTTATTCTAAGTGCATGTAAATCGATATAATACATGTAATGTGTAATGATTCACTATCCTCGACAACCCATGCAAATTTTCCATAAAATTTGTATTATGTCTTGAATAACTATGATATGTGTGAACTAGTAGAAGAACCCACTATATGCCCCCTTATAAGATTAGGAATGCTATAATTTATTGCATAGTTCAAAAGAGAGCTTTAGTTATAAATTGTATATAACAAACACGTCTAGGATATGAACTATGTATAGCCTATACAAAAACATGGTGATATAAATAATATGCATCAAATATTATCATTAGAGAATAAGTAATAGATTTCATCTCATGGTTGGGTGTCACGATAAACATATCAAAGAATCAAAATAAACTGATATCTAGGAATGTTACAATGAATAGTAAAGTAGCATGAAATATGACATATGAATAGACACCTAATGGATCTATTGCAACCTGCAACACAATATGAAAAGATATGACATGACAAGCCCACCATAAAGCAAAGATAAATGATAAGGCATGACGTCTTAGAAATTATTGGTAGTTGTTAGTTTTTTGTGTGAAGAAAGTATGTGTCAATAAATGTGCCATGAAAATGTGTGTTGAATTAAAAATGTATTAATAAATGTGTTATGAGAAAAACTAAACTAATATGCTATGAGAAAGATATGTAATAATCAATGTGTCATGATAAATATATGTGTCAATCAATATGCAATGATAAATGTGTTCCAAATCAACATATGTATCAATAATTGTGCTATGAGAAAGTGTTTACCAATGTGTGACTAAGATATGCATCAATCGATGTGCTATGAGAAAGATATGTGTTAATAATTGTGTTGTTTGAAGGATATGTATTGTTCAATGTGTAATGAGAAAGTGTCTATTAATCAATGTATGATGATCAATTTTCTATCAATACATGTACATACATATATATCTACACACACACACACACACGTGTGTGTGTGTGTGTTGTTATATGTATGTATGTATGTATGTATGTATGTATGTATGTATGCATGTATGTATGTATGTATGTTATATACATAGATATTATGTATATGTATGTATATTGTGTGTATGTAGAAAACAATGGCATAAGATTAAACCAAGTATAGAGCATATAATTTTATATAGAATATAATGGCATATAGAAAATAGAGCATATAGAACACAATGATGTAGAGAAAATATTACATAGAGCATATTAGTACATAGAGAAAATAGTGCATGAAGCATGCAATGGAGAATAGAAAACAAGTACATATAGAATACATGCACATAGAGTAAACAAAGCATAAAGCATACAATGGCATAGAGAAAACAAATGCATAAATCATATAGCTAGATAGGTCATACAAAAGGCAAAGAGCATATAAGTGCATAGAGAAAACAAAACATACACCATATACTATCATAGATAAAAACAAGTGATTATGAAAAATCATAGATCAAATAATGTGTAAGAAATACGTCTATAGAATAAGTGATGTATAAATTTGTGTGAAATAGCCAAAAACATGAGCATGTGTCCAATAACAAGTATAGTAGTGTGCAGTAAACAAGTAGTAAAGTAAATTATTGACAACAAATAGTCATGGCGTATGTCAAATCACTACATAAAGGTAAGCAATGTGATCATCATATGTAGCAAAATATAGCACGTTTCATAAGATACAAGATGGTGTAACATAAGCAAGATAAGATATGTATCGACAATTGACTATGTAAGGATATGATCTATATAAGCTCAGTAAGTGAGATGCCCCCTATGCAGTATTCCCCAATATGGTGGGTATCCCTTAAGGTATAGGGATGTAAGAAGTTGAAAGTGTAAAATATGTGATATGATTAGGCTCAATGTGTTAGATTCCCCCAGTGTAGGTATACCCCGAATGTGGTGGGTTTCCCTTGGGTATAAAGCTTAAGAAGCTATAAAGTGTGTGTATAGTGTCCATGGATCATATGAATATGAAACCATATTGTTTTTACTTTGGGGAGAAAGTGTGCAAGTATGTAGGGTGTGTAGAGTGCTAAATCCAAATAACCTTAATGGAAAAGTATATGCCATGAATGAGCAATTCACATGCGAGTCCCAGCTTTTATTATTTTTCGTATTATTGTTTTTCATAATAGAATGATATGAATAATACAAAAACTTGGCTTTTTACTAAGAGTCTTGTGTCATTGGTTTTAACAATAGAAGTGATGAGGTGGGTTCTTGAGTAATATGTTTTCCCTCAATAATCACATCAAACCCTTGGAATGTGTTGCATCATTGGGTTGTGCCTAACCATGGATTAGGGGTAGGTGTCAAAAGAATGATAATAATGTGAAAAAAATACCATTGGTGTTTTGATAGTAGGATTATATGTGCATGTCGAATCTAAGGACAAGTGATTACATTTACACAAAAGAGACTACTAGTGAACATGTCACTCAGAAAAGATCTTGTATCCATGGGTGTACTAAATACATTATGCATGAGATAATTATGAGCATAACCACTATCATAATCGGGAAAGTAGGTTAATGTAGTATGGTGACCATTACTATGGGTCCTGGATGTGTGGAGCCAAATTATAGGCCAAGAGTAGATCTACTTCTTAAGGAATATGTTGCATAATAGGAGGGTCCATTGGTGTATTATATGGTCACCCTTCTAAGTCTACGATGGATCTATTGTGCAACACATATGGACATAATACTCATAAATTTATGGGGATGTATAAATATAAGAGACATGGGATGTCATGAGGTATTTTAAGTGGTAGATCTAACATATTGTTATGTTTGGCTTATGCCAAGTGTGGTGTATGGTATATTTTCAAAGTGTTGGAGTTGTAAAGTGGGATTTGGTATCATATAATGTGTTGTTACATTTTTATATCACTTTGGTATGCATTGTTTATTATAAAATGTAACTTGTAATCGAGTGATAACCATTGCATGGTTATCCTTAACTAAATGACTTTTAGATCTAGAAGTGTTGGGACTAGTTTGAGCCTTGTGAGGAGACTCATGTTTTAGGGGTGGATTATATAGTTGATATATGTCAAATGATAATAATTCATCTTAGTATTGACCAAGACCTACTATAGTGAACTTAAGTTTAGCCTACATGTTGTTAATATCGGATAATATATTCGTCATTGTCATAGTCATCATTTAGGTATTACTCAAGGCCCGTGTATTGGTTAGAAATTTCACACCTCACTTCAAACATGAGGCTTGCTTAGCCCATAATGATATATCATTATGATATTTTAAAACCCATGGCATGATCTCTAAACTACTAGCACCCATTTATTATCACCACTTTTTGTTCACCAAGATCTTATGAAGGCAAAGTGAGAGCATAATGTGAGTAGTTATAGTAAGCCATTAAAATATTGATGTGATTGTCTAAAATTGGTTATGGAAAGAGATATAATATTAGTTGTTACAAAATTTCACGCAATAATCAAATGGGCATAACAACATGTAACTAACATATTCCTCAATGAACTCAAAAAATAGCTACAAGCCTTGCTTATAATTACACATATCACAAGCCTTGTTCAAGGGAAACCTTCTTGAAAGAAAAGTAAGAATCTAAAATATATTCCTCCTTTCTCTTCAATATAACAACAATATATCTAGGCATTACAATCCTAACCCTAATACTCATGTTGTTTCATTGTTTTCTTTACTTTATTGAGACAAAACAGATAAGGGTAAGGGCTGAGGAGGAATACATTATTGCTTGATCGGTTGATGGTTGTTGCGCGTTGACTTCTTGATCCAATGCCGGTTGTGAGAGCTTCCTTTTGGTTGGGAGGAACTACCTGAAATAGAAAACAAGACCACAAAAGAATAGTTAAATAATATATGACAATGGACTACCTAGCATGTGCTAGATCTGGGAAGTGTGATACTCCCTAGATGGTTGTCAATACACTGTATTTAAAACAAATTAATGCGAGAAATAAGAAAAGTCCTACTGTAGTTGATATGATTTAGGTATCTCATTCAATCACAATAAGAAAATCTAATATAACAGGCTACGCTATAGTCAGATCCGAAGGGTTGGTAGGTGTCGAGTCTTGAACCTGGCCAGTCGGTCAAGTTCTCGGTTGCAGGTTATTTGGTAAAAGGTTGTTTGGTTCTATTATTGGCACATGGTATGAAACACAAAGACCAATGTCGACAAGTAGGGTGACAACAGCCAATGAAAACCTTATTGTAGAGTCTGGGTGAGGTTAGATGGGGCTAAAGAAGGGGATGACGAGGTATGTGGGAATGCTAAGAACACTCAGGGAGGTGGAAGGCCAGGATAGGTAATCTGATAAAATGGTGGGTGAGGTCTTTGAGTTTGTCAAAAAGAAGGCTATGGAGGAATGGGAATGTTAATAGAAGAATGATAACGAAATGGTAACAACTCTATGAGCAAAATAAGAATGGAAATGATTAATGATAAAAACACTTACCAATGTTACAGGTCCAATGGTTGGGTGGTGGTGATGATCGGTTGGTGGAATGGAGCTTATTGCAATAGTGATGCTTCCCAGAATGTTACCGTGAGTGCAAATGCTTCTATCTATCCTGGTGTTGGCTATGGATGTTTGGGTGCATGAAAAGACTCTGGTTCTGCTTGCATGCAGATCTCTTCTCGTCCTCTTGCTCTTAGAATGTGCCAACCCAAAAACAAGGTTGCTAAGGTGAATAAATAGTAATCGATGGCGCTTTCAAGTTGACCAACGCGTCGGTTTAGGGTGACCTAAGCATCGATTAAGGTGGGATTCCCTAGGTTTACTAAAATTGCGAGATCTCGCTTCTTTTAGCTCATGTTCGCTTTCTTTCTTCCCGGATGTATAACGAGACGTTACATTTTTATGAGCGGAAGGTGGTTAGAGGGATAGTAGGCATTGATTTTTAGGGTTAAACTAAGTCTTAGTTAGTTATGGAAACATGCCAAGAATAGGTCTAAGGTGAGGTGGCTAGGTGAGGTGGCTAGGTGAGGTGTCTAGGTGAGGTGGAAATTAGCTTAATTAGAATAATTAAGTAATGTATATTGTGAGGGTGGGTATTAATTTAATTAAGTTAATTAAACTAATATTAATGTGGGGTGAAAGGGGCCATGGTTAGGTGAATATGTTTGAGTTGGTTATTCGATGGGAGGCCAAGGGGAGTGTGACCCAATTTTGGTGTCTACACATGTATCAATCTCACAACAAAATAGGCACATGAGTTGCATAACAAACCCCAATCCTAATTCCCAAAGGCAAATTTGATCTATTAAATAGTCATTCGAGCTAATTAACTAAACTATAGCTAATATAACATGCAAAAAGAGTAATAGATGGTTATGGCATAGGGTTCTAAACATCCCCTAATCATTTATGCATTTCTTAGTGAGGTTATTAACACTTCTAGGTATGTGTTTCTATGTTCAAATTCGACGATTAACATATGATCCTAAGTTATTAAAAGATCAAGCACTATGTGAATTTCCTACTTATGGATTTGACACTAGAGATTTGGCATTATTAGTACTATATGTACATGCATGTTATGCTTAATTCAAATCGATTCTAGGTTATTTATGCTACAATTAGGTGTAATCTAATTTTTCATATCGAATTCTCATGAGCACACTTTCTTGGACACTCCTTATGGTTTAATTGTTTGATGAATCGAGAAAAGAGTAATAGATGATTATCGCACGTGGTTCCAAGCATCCTCTAATCATATATGCATTTCTTGGTGAGATTCTTGACACTTCTAGGTATGTGTTTACATGTTTAAATTCGGACGACTAACATGTGATCCTAAGTTATTAAAAGGTAAGTATTAAATGCTACGTAAATTACCTACTTATAGATTTGAAATTAGAGATTTAACATTATTAGTATTATTATATACATGATTCTTATGCTTAATTTAAATTGATCCGAGGTTATTTATGCTACAATTAGGTGTAATCTAATTTTTCATATCAAATTTTCATGAACACACATTTTAGTACACTCCTTATGGTTTTATTGTTTGATGAATATGCAAAATCTCCTAAGGTAGATATTACCCATGTGTTAATTTGGAAATTCTACGGTTCATTGTGCTAGATTTAAAAATCCCTAACTTTATTTTGTTGATTTTTTTGATGTAGATTAAGATATATTCAATTTTTTAAATTCTATTTTTCTTACATGGTACATATTTTTCTCCTTTGATCTCATTTATGCCACCTAAATTGATTGGATCTAGTATTTTTACCAGAGAAAATTATATATATATATATATATATATATATATATATATATATATATATATATATTTTTCTTTGGTTAATCCAAGTTCAATGTGGAAAAAGAAAATGGATTCTATAAATGTGTTTACTATTGAAAATATCAAGCTTACTTAAGAAAAAATGTGAATGATGTGCCTTTGTAAAATGCCAATATGTCTTGTTCAAATGGCAACAATAAAATGTTATAGACTAGTTATGAATCACAAGATATTCATATAGAACATATTGTTCAAGAAACTAGTGATAAAGATCAAGATATTTAAAAAATCAAGATTATTTCTCAATATATCTTGATGAAATACCTAGGTTCATGAATGAATGAGAATTTTTAGAGTTGTAGAAGCAATTCCAAGAAGTTGGATGTCAAAGTGAACTTCCTACTATGGTTACTTCTCAAGTTTCTTCTCTTTGTATTCTTCAAAATGATCTTATTCTTTCTCAACATGCAAGTTTATTGCTTCTCAATGTGTTTTTATTGTGTTTAATGTTCATCTTATATTTCAACACACATATACAAAGGAAACACATTCATTTTGTAGGTTTTGGGTGTATCAAGTTAATTGGTATCATTTTTAAGGGCCTAGAATAAACAAAAATGATGTTGCGAAGTTGATCAAGGAGAAGAGAGAAACAAGGGTAATGAGAAAGGCATTCAAATTAAAAAAAAAAAAGAGAGACAATGAGCAAAAACAAAGTCACAAAGAATGATGTCAAATCAAAAATATCGAAAATCAAACACAACATAAAGAAAACATCTCAATTTTTAAAAATCACAAAGACAATAAATCAAAAATTGAATAACATAAAAAATTACAGACCAACAAAAACTTTATTTAATTCGATAATCAATAAACACATCTCCCATACCAAAATAGGGTGTCCACTATAATTGAGTTAATGAGCACAATGAAAAAGATTGGCAATCTCTTTATATATGTCATAAATTCTCTAATTATAGATACACTTGTAGTGGTCTATCATGCAAACGTGATTCAAATGTTATACCATCCATCCTTTAAGCATTTGTGTTAAAGTGTCTCTCTCTAATATTATATAGTCACCAATGAAAAAAACAAAGGTAACGTTAATGACCTTCCATACTCCATGCACACATAAAAGCACGTTGTGTCATAATAATAGATATCTACTCCAAGATAGCAACCTCATACCAAACTTAAATACTCCTACATTTAGAATGCCCTAACGTGGGCACAACACGCCATTTACTCAATGCGTAGGTTTTTTTGTGGCCAAGATTAGAATTCCCTGTCAATTCTAACCATCTAGGATATAAATTTGTTCGTATAGTCTACACACTAGACTCTATGTTTATCCATGTTGACACTTTTAAAGGAAAACATTCTCCACATTTCTTTCCCTTGTGTTTGGTTTGTGATGGGTTGGGAAAGTATGTGGCAAACACTAAAATATGTTAGGAAGGGATGTCAATTTAAAGATATTTTATGTTGATGTGATAGTTGTATTTATATATTTATTAGTGTAATTTGGTTTTAGTACTGTAAATGATAAAAATTTGATGTATTGAAAAAAATAATTTTGGACTTCTCTTTTTCTAATTTTTTTATTCAATATGGATTTATCAATTTTTGTGGGATTTTATTTATATGTGTTAATAGAGCTTAAAAAATAAATGTAAGACTTCACTCTATAACCTCTTTCTCCATTAAAATAAGAGGTATAACATGTCTATGTTGATAGACAAGGGGTGGGAAGATGTTGCTTTAAACTTAACTCTCTAGCCTTTGTCTACATTAAGACATAAGGTTTAATATGTCTATATTGATAGAAAGGGGACCTAGGAAGAGGTAGTGTAATCTAGTCTTTGAGTGAGGATGTCAAAAATGGTTGCCCTGAAATTTTGCATTGCTTTGGTTAACATAGAATAGCTTTTCCTTTTACTTGAAGAATGTGATAGGAAAAAGTAAATATTTGAAGTATTGCTTGCTAGTTGTCAAGAAATTTGGGAAAAAGGTGATTGACAATATTGTGACAAATCCAAGATAAACACTTCCAATTTGACAAATCTCGCCATTTTTCAAATGGCTATATTTAAAATCAGTAAACTAGTTCTATTGACAATTGCTAGTAAAGTCAACTTTTGGAGAAAATGCAAAGAAATCAAGAAGTAGCAATTACTTTTAGTACATGGTGGGAAGTTCTATAGGAATTATACTACCACCATCAAAACTATGCTCATTTGATGATTATAATCCGTAAACAATGGATAAAGAATGTTTTGCATAGTCATATATGGGTTCAATCAAATTTGATTGGAATTAGTGGTCTTTCAATGAAAAACAAGGTGCTATTGAATGTTGCTAACCTTTTGCATGCAAATTCTCTAACAAATAAACTTTACACCTTGTTTCTACTCTTGCTATTATCTTTTCATGTTTTATTGCAATATACCTAGTTTATTTATATCGTATCCAAGTGCACAAAATAACATTGACAATAGAGGATTCAAACAACTCAAACAAATTTGGAGGTGGATTGAATTTCAATAACAGCAACACATAGTTTTGTAACCATTTTCTTTCTTGCACAATTTCCATTTAAAACAAAAATTACATACTTTTTTACTTTCTTTGTTTGAACAACTCTCTCCCATCAACTACTCCACCGATGGCAATGAATGTATCAAAAATAAAAGTCTTTATATAATTAAAGAGCAATGTAATTAAAATGTGATAAATATAATGGTATTAGGAAAACTGATAGAAAAGAAGTCCCAAAAAGACTACAGTTTTTAGTTTATTATTAAATTTATTACTATTTTAAAACGAAATAATTAAATAACTATATTAAATTAAAAGTTTTCACATTAAAAAAATGGTTTGGATTCTTTTAATTTTGATTACCTAGCTTAATAATATTAATCACAAGTTAATAATAAACATGAGACTAGGAAAAAAATCTAAAACTAAATGAACTTAAAATAATAGAAATATTTAAAGTTAAAATTTAAGGAAACCAAAAATTTCCCACTCACTCTTCTAAAAAGGCCGAGTTAATCTCATGCTATATTGGTCATCAAAAAAATTAAACTATACAATATTGGTCACAGTTTTGTACGATTCCCAAAGTAGTGAATGAGACTTGTTTTTTAAAAGGTAGCGTGTAAAGGATAATATTTGAATATTATTATTTTATTATAAATTATATCTGTTAATATTATAAACTTCTACTGCTCATTTTAAGTTTAAAAGTCTACCCATAATGATCTGTTCAAAAACTTAAAAACTGTAATAAAATAGTTTTTATTTTCAGAAATCCTTACCATTCAAAATAACAGATCATAAATGCTGAAAATGAAATTGTCTGTGACATTAAATATTTTGAAAGCAAAAATTTGACACTTATATTTCTTATAGTTAAAGTTGTACATTACTGAACTTTAAAGCATATATAATCTGCTTTAAAAGTTGGGAAGAAGAGCTTACAAAGAATGTGGCGAATGAGCCACCTCTAAATTTTTAAAATAGATAAGCTTACATGTATATACATTTTCATTTTAGTACCAATTACTTAACTAGTTTCAAAACCATGGCTGCTATTCTCTCTGAATCCGTCAATTATAAAATTACAGAAATACTGGCAAAGAATCATAAAGCTTTAGCTAAAGCTTCATATGAAATTGACCTCCCAAATCCATTCATCCACGTATCTGGACACATGAATATCTCAATGCAGGAAATTACAATTCCATTTTCATGTGATTTATATCCAAATGCCCTGAAACAGAGTATGCATTTTCATCAGTTTTTATTGTTTAGAATTAGTTCTGGAAATGGAACCACATATAGAGTAATGATGGACTAACCAGGGAGTCCTTGGGATACAAATGGAGGCTGCCTGCCTTGAACTAAACCGGCACTAAAAACATTTTGCAGCTCAGTATCCCAAGCGGAAGGTGGATGCCCCTGTCATCAGTTAGGATTTCTGTCAGAAAGTATTCCAAGGGTATCTATTGGGGTTTTTTATAATGGTGGAAAGGGAATTGAATATTCTCACCTGGAAATTGGCATCCACAAAAAGTTCTGCAGAAACAGGTAGAGTAGCTGTCCTGTGCAGTGAAGTTGTATCTGAGCTTACAATTGTGGGTATGTCAAATCCAGAGCATACCCCTGCTTGCAATGAAGCTTGTTGTTGCTGCATTTGGTGAAACTGAAGGTAGGGGGCCAAATCTGGAGACATTCCTCCAAGAGAAGGGAAGTTTCCACATGGAGCCATCATCTGTATAAATTCACATTTAAGCAAATTCCTTGAGCTTTGTCCTTAAAATTTTCAAAACAAAATTTTCAGTTCACTTAAATCTTATCAGGGTTTGGGACAATTACCTCTTTGGCAAAGAAGTTGTCAATGTTCAAGTCCAGCCTTGGATTCACAGCTGCTAGTTTCATTGATAGGAACTGATACAGAACACAACATATAATAGAGGTCAGAATTTCATAAAATATTTCAGAAAAAGTCAGTCTTTGTTGAATACTATAAATTGAAGCCTGAAGCAAAATTGATCAATGTACGCAAAATCCCCATTCTAGATTTGTTTATACCTCTACTTGTCTTTGCAGAGATTGGACGTAGTTGATGATTTCATCACATTACTGCTTTGCCTGTCACCTGAAAGGCAAGGAAAACTATATTAAATAATAGTAATTTCCATTTTTTTATAAAACCATTACACAATAAACAGATATGTACACACTACAGACCCGTTGAAAAGGGGACACTTTGTCAAAAGTTACTTTATTGGGACATTCACATTGTCAAAAAGTCGATTTAAAGTGAAAGATAATGTATTGGATAACAAAAAGGAGCACAACAGAGCACAACAATAAAGCATGGAATATAAGGAAAAGTCAAAAGACTTACTTTGTTACAGCCAGGCACTAGATCCTGCAAATATTTCATCCTTTCGCTAATCTTCTCTCTTCTAACCTGTACACATGAACGTTTTAAATCTTAGAAAAAGCTTACAAACTGCATCATCATAGATTTGGGCTTCACTCACAAGAGTTATTTTAGAAAAGCAAAATATCAAAGGCAAAAAGTAGCAGGTATTTTCAGAACACTAACGGTCTTTTGCATAAACTAGAGTAAAATAGGCCAGTTGGCGATGATGGGAATGGAAGTCCCACCCTAGTTTTGGCAGAAACCACTCAATTCTAAAGATGTTTTAAGCTTAATAGTACCTTGAGGCAGATTACTGTCACTGTCTGTCTATTAAATACCCATAAAATAAATTAATAAATTCTCAAAGCTTATGAGAGATGGGTTCTTGTAAATGAGTGGACGAAGTAATATGTTGAATTGAGGAAAATCTTCATAAGCATAAAATTAAATGGCTAAAACCTACCCTTTCGGCGAGGCTATGGCTGTCAGTAGCCTGGCCCCGGCGAGCTCGGACATGGATGTAATCCTGTTTCTGACCCTCAGAAACCTTTGAATTGTCCTTTACAGACTTTGGACTGGACTCCACAGAATTGTCACTGTTACTCTGTTCTGTGTTTCTCTTCCTCAAATTCTCTTTTCCTTGACACAGCTGTCGACAGATTTACTTCTTTTTCTTTGGATTCTTCGGAATCTACTGCCTGGATGCCATTTTTCCACAAGAGTAAAGTCAACATCTGTACATTAGGTGGAACGTAGAAGGTAACGTCCTTCAAGAGGAAAAAGATTTTCCAAAATCATGGACAAGAAATTCAAAATTAGTAGACTTTTTGAATCAATAGATCTAAAGAACTGGAGTTTTAGAAAGAAAAATATCATCAATAAAAAAAAATTACAAAAATTATCAAAATCTTCATAAGGACTGCATTATATGCAAAATCTTTGTAATTTTTTCTTGGCAAAGGAACAAATAAAAACAGGCAACCCTCCAAGTGAGATACTATTAAAATATGGTACCATCCCTGACAAAATATGCTTCCTGTAATAAGGAGTTCTGGGATGAAAGTAAGAAATTTCTTCACAATATTATAACTGTCAAAATCATGCACAAAATCCTTAAATTTGCAAACTTTCTGATGAAAACCCAGAATATAAATCGATCTAAAACGAAACTGGCTGCAATTATCACAAGAGGCTTAATATTATATGCAGATCTTTTCTCAATATTTCTTAGAAAAGGCACTAGGTCAAATCTTCTGCAAGCAAAGTCCCCATTATCCTCTCAAATGTGAGCTACAGAGAGAAAATAGATATTCAAGCGTTCATTTTCCCCAACAATACTAATATTTTGTAACCTATTAAGAAACCCTGCGATGGAACGACGAATTTTTCAACAAATATAAAAATTTCATGAATGAAATTTCATCTCAAAATGTAAAAAAACTGGACGAAGAAATTTCTTAACGAATTGTTAAACATCTAAGCAAGTTGAACTTTAAAGCGTCAAAATTAGGAAGAAAATTACAAAAATTGCAAACGTCTGAAGTAATTATCTCAAAAGAACGGGGTAAATAGTCGCTAGACCCTACAATAGGCAAGATTTCTTAGAAAATACAAATCTTGCGCATACAGATCCTTCAAAAATTCACAATACAGGCAAATTCTGATTGTAGACCTCGAAAAGAAAGTTAATCTTCAAAATCTGTTACCTCTCAACCTCAAAAGTAACTTCTTTGAAAGGTCGGAGAGAACAAACAACTAGCGTACTTTCCAAATCTAAAATGGAAAAGCAATAAGCATACCTTCATTTCGTGAGGCCTTGTTCTGTCGGTTTTCCTTTTTCTTCCAGGATTTTCATGTGAAAAATTGCCGTTTCCTCCCGATAATTTCTCCGAAACAACAGACTCGTCCACTACGGCCGTCAATTTTTCTGTAGCTTTCTCGGCGCTTGCAGTCCTGCAAATCAGCTTTCTGCCTTCCGAATCGTTTGAACAAGCTGTCACTTCTGAAGCGTTATGCACCATTTTGTCGCCCTGCGCCTTTTGATACGCTAACATTTGTTCGTTACCGTTAAAAGACGAGAATTTAGCTGCGCGCTCTGCAAAGCCCGGGTCCGAATCAAACGGTGCCGCTGCCGTCACAGCGCTGTTATTTTCTTCGCCGTTTTTTACCACACCAGCACCGTTTAAGTTGTTTGCTAAATTAGGCCAGCCATTCTGCAAATTCAGCTGATTCCTCGCACCAAACATCGCCATGTCCCCTCGATTTGCCATCAGTAAATGCCCGTTCTGTGCAGCAAATTGCTGCCATTCCGTTGGCATAACGCCGTCAGAAAACATCTCGGAAGAGTGAAACGGACCATTCATTTGTTCAGAGCTTGTCCAATTCAGCGCATTAAACCTTTCCCGTTGCCTGTCCAGCACGCTCATCTCCATGGCGCTCAAGCTGTTATTATTACTATTTTTGTGGTTGTTCTGCAGGGAATAAAGCAAATGCTGCGATGATGAAGAATGAACGCCGTTCGTTATTTGTTCCATACAAAGAAACGAATCGTAGCTGAGAGGAGCCAGTTTGGGAGCAAATTCTTCAAAATGTGCAAAGCGGCACCTTTCAGCCTGTAAAGCTTCTCCACCGCTGCAAAACAAAGCAGACTAACTTAGCATTGTGAAAAACCACCTCAAATACACAAAATAACTCCATTACGCAGCAAACATCTATGTAATTAAACCATAACATAGGAAATAAAAACCGTAACTGTAATTAATCTAAAACATACGAGATAACACTGAAATTCGCAGCAAAACACTTAAATTTGGAAAATAATACTAAAACTAAGAACATAGCGCTTACATTTCGACCACAACTTCGCATTTTGCGACGTAACACTCAAGTTTGCGATATAACTCTAAATTTTACAGAAATAAATTGAGAATTTGCAAAGCAACACCCAAATTTGCAAATTAACTTTAAATTTCGGAAAGTAGAACCCAAATTTGCTAGACAACTCTATATTTAGCAACACAAAACTATAATTTACAGGCTATCGTTGTTGAAAGGCACATCTTCCTACTTACGCCAAAACCAGGTCCAACAGCATCGTTTTCAGACGTTTCAGCGACAGAATAACTTCAAAACGTACTATATTCTCACGGCCTTCTAAAATTATTCCAATCTCAGCACATTGAAAGTTATTCTTCCGGGTTTTGGCTGTTTTGCAGACTTATTCCATCCTAAAGCAAACATTTTCGCTAAGTCGGCACACTAAGGACCTTACAGTTTCCGTTAGTCATAATGGAGGGAAAACCAAAAAAACTCAAAGAAGGTTTAAAAATGTGATTTAAAGTAAATTCCGCACGCGTAACCCTAAATTTGCTAAAATACAACTACAGCTTTAAGCGATTCAGCCGTAAGACACTACAAATTACAATTCCTGCCGCGCAAGCAAAGAATTATGATGACAAAGCCACAAAACTAACTTATTGTTGGAATCGTTTGCAGCGCTCGCTCCAATGAAGACACAACAACGACTGTACAAATGGAATAATGAAAATGCACTACCAATTCGTTTCCCTAACAGAGCAATCAGAAAGTGGAGCTTATAAAAAAGATGCAACAGACCATTTTTAGCTTGAAAATATCAACACCGCCATCTCACCTTATTTTTCCTACGGTTGAGAGTATTTTCGCTACATCCAAATTTCTGCGATCCCTTTCGTGTGAGTTATTTTGCCGCTGTTGCTGGTGCTGTCAGTCTATCTGATGGACATTCGAAGGCGGGCAAAGAGACAGAGATACGAACGGAATGAATGAATAAACAGGCGAAGAATAGCAAGCGATGAAAGCGCCCCTTGTGCCCTTTATAAATTTGCGCCCAAAAATTCACAATGGATGATAAATCCAATAACACGAGTGAAAACTAAAAAGTCCAACGACATAATGATATAGAATGGTTGATAGTTAAAATTTAATGAGTGTGTGTGCGGGTATTTCTCTATTTTTACGCTAGTCAAATGGAGATAAATCTATTGCACTATCAACCATAGGGTGTTCATGCAAGTTGTCATGGGTCCAATGTATAAATAGTTATGAGTTGTTGGTGTTGACTCCATGTTAACGTATAGGATGTTTATCATTTTTGGTGTTTTTGAATGATATTTTTAAAAATGTGAGAGCACCAGTTGTTTACGTGAGGTTTACTTGATGAGTATATAACGTTTTGTTTTTGAATCATGAAGATGTCAATTGCTAAAATCATCGAGTGTGTGTTGTAGGATACCTCAAGCTTAAATCGTCAAGACATCACTTGTTTATGATGTATTGGGTTACAAAACAAATGAGCATTAAATGTCTCGGGTTCAAATTGTCAAGACACCACTTCTTTGAAGCTTATGAGGACATGATGTATGATGTCTTGGGTTTTAAAAATAAATGAGCATACCATGTGTAATGAGTAAGGATATGTCTCAAGTTTAAATCGTCAAGATGCCACTTGTTGAAAGTCGAATATGATGTGGGTTGTCTTGGGTTCTATAGATTGATGGACATAGGATGTCTCTCAACTAATGGTCATGGGAATGTTTCTTGGCCAATAAGCAATGGATGTCTCAATTACAAATCACCAAGACACCATTTGTTAAAAGCCAATGAGCATGCATATGATGTAAGATGTCTTTGGTTATAAAGGTTGATGGGCATGAAATGTCTCTATCGATGTCTATATGATATCACAAGGTTAATTGTCAAGACACTTTGCTTGTTGAAATTTGACGAGCATATGATGTAGGATGTCTTGGTTTTGAAGGTCGATCAATGGGCGAGATGATGTCTTGTTAAGACACCACTTGTTAAATTTTGATCACCATATGATGTAGGATGTCTTGAGTTCTAAAGGGTGATAAACATAAAAGTTCTACAGAGAATGAACATAGATTGTCTCAAGATTAACTCGTAAAGACACCTCTTGCTAGAACTCAATGAGTATATGTTTTAGGATGTTGTGTGTTCTAAAATCTTATGAGCATATGGTGTATGATGTTTAGGGCTCCAAAAGCCACTTGACATATATTGCATAGGATGTCTTAATTGATGGGTCCATATAATGTCTTAGGTTAAAATTGTTAAGGTGCCACTTGTTAAAAGCCAATAAATATGTGCTAAAGGATGTCTCCAATTCTAAATCTAATGACCGAATTATCAAGATAACACTTACTAAAATTTGATAAGTATATACTAGTATGCCTTTAAGTTTAATCCTTTATCTTCTCCCCTATAATGTACGGTTTTCCCTTGGGTTGGGGGCAAAGCGGTGGGGTCGGGTGGGGAACATAAATCCTTTCACCATCAATCCAACTTGAACTATTAAGAGTGTTATATCCTTATTTCAACTTGAAAAAAATCGAGATACATTTAAGTGTATATTTAAGTAAGATTTTAGATTTGTAAATATAAAATTTCAAGATGTATTTAAGAGTTCATTTTATAAAAAGACATACATTTATGGGTGTTTGAATAATATTTTGTTGGATTATAAAGTCATACGAAAGAGAGGGGGAGGGCCACTTCCATTCTATTGTGATTTCAGTGGCATAAAAATTATATATTGATTTATGGGTTTAATGAATGAATGAGATTTTAGAGTAGTAGAATTAATTTCAAGATGTAAGGGAAGGTATGCATTTTTAGAAACAATTGAACAAAATAAATTAAGTCGTAAAAACAATTTTAAGATGTACTAAAAACACAGTCCAACATGATAATAAAACATATATCTAAAATCATAATGTCATTATTAAGATAATGATTAATCATGATAATCATTTTAACTTATACACAAATAATAAAATCCCACAAAAATGTATAGTATAATTATTTAATTTATTTCTTAATTATTACATATTGGAGTGCTCGATAAAATATGAGGCATGCCTCGAACTTGTGACCTAAATTTAGCAAGTTTTTGGCCCGTCGTTAAGCCATAAACCTCACATGAAATAATTATTTAGATTATTGTTTCAAAAATATTGCAAAAAGGTCATGTGCAATGAACCCAAAGAGATTACAAATAACTTAAATGTTAAGTGAAACTAAAAATATAGTTAGCTCTTTTATAATGGTCAAATGTTCATATAAAGCACTTGTTAAGATTTAAATTTGGGTGGGCGTGATGAGTAGACCGATAAGGATTTGTTAAGTGTTTGTCAACTTGAGGTCAACTATATCACACACACAGAGGGTATTCCGCACTTCATGCCAAGTCTATCAAGGAGAGGTGCGGGTATAGGGGTAACATGTTAGAATCAAACCCTAGCCAATGGCAAGATTAAGGTAGTGACATTTTTATTCCCATGCTCACCTGCACTTGTGGGTTAATATGGACCTATGAGATGGGTGGAAAAGGCAAATGCCTCACCTCAACTTGGTTATTGAACCCCTTTGATGCTAAGATGAGGAAGATAACGAAGACAAAATGTTGGACAAAAGGACTAGTATCCCATACTTATAGTACTATGCTCTCTCTTGGTGGAGGTTGAGGAAACAATCTTGATAGTCTAATGTCTTCTCCCTCACCAAATTGGTAACATTTGTTGCCTAACTATTGTTATTGAGTAGTAAGCTTTATAACCCTAAAATGTAATTTTAAGTAATATTTGATAGGCTTGGGCTGTTTTTGACAATAATATCTCACAAAAGTTTTTTTAAAATTAAATTGTTAATTTTAACAATTTTTAATATACAATTGCATAGATCAATATAACTTTATATAGATTTTGTATAAAAGTTGATTATTATATTTTATTTAAATATATAAATTAAAAGAAATATTGATGTCAAATTTTTAAAATATTTTTTCAACTTAAAACCCCAAAAACGCATAAACGACCGTCAAGTTGAAACCCTCGTTGCCGTTATCCATTAATATCGCCCTGTCAAGTAATTTGTATTTTAACGTGTTAAAAAAGTAAATACGGTCCATTTACGCAAGATTAGGGAAATATGCTATTATAAATATTTAAAAAAGAAACAATACAGACTTACGTACAAAGCTACGGACTGAATTTATCATTTGTCTACCCTACGGACGGAATTTATCATTTGTGTAAGGGGAAAAAATGAACGGGAAACAAAAACATTTAATGGCGTTTAGAAATGGATAGAAATTGTTGGGTCGGGCAGAGAGCCTGTGGCAGCGGATTGGTGGGACCCATCCGTATGATGTGACGTGACCCCCTGGGTATCGGTCCCCCGCCGGGTCGGTTTACTGACCGTGATCGCAGCCGTTAGCTGCGCAGGTCCCCACACACGTGGCCACTTCCAGTTGGAAAGACATTCTCACCTCTGACACCCCTGTCGGCTTACATGCCACCCAGCCCACGAGGTCGCGACGAATAGAAAGCCGCGTTTGAGAATAAATCTGCCACGTCGGCCGCCACTGGGCAGACAGCGTTAAATGCGCAGCGCACGTCAGCATGTCTGCGTCCAATCGACGTCTCCGCGACCCCTTACAAGGGGTGCTGCCACTGCGGCTACGGCTGCCGCGCAGCTTCCTTTTTCATTTTATTGTCGTTGTGGCCTCACACTCTCTGCACACTGCATTTAACCTCTGCCAAACCAAAAAAAAAAAAAAAAAAAAAAGCGGTGACCGTCGAATTGAATAAAAGGATAAATGTGGAAAAAACAGTGTTATTCTATTTCGGGGAAAATATCAAAAATAATAATGATTTTTTAAAGGTGACTGTCTTCGGATCTACTAAATATGATATGATATGTTGTATTCCTAGCGGTTGCTCGCACGCAGCAACGAACGCCGTTGTTTTTAAAAAGGTGTGGATATTCATTCAATATTTTATGTGTAGTCAACAGGGCGTTGGCTTATTGCGATTTATCACGGATTAAATTTTGTTGAGTGTATTTTAAAAGTCATGTTGGATAGAGTATTGGATTCGTTACTTGATTTTGTTTCTAAAATCTACTAAAATTAGTCACATATTTTAAATATGGGATAAATAAATACAAAATGTTCTTTTGAATTGATTCTAGTTTATTATTGCAAAATTTATATTTGATTTATTTGAAGTGTACACTGAAATTGGTTGACTCTAGTTTAATTCTTTGAAAAGAGATATTTAAATTTTTCAAAAGAGACACCAAATCTCGTTGATTCTCGTTCAATTCTTCAAAAGAGACATTTGATTATCTCGAAAGAGACACTAAAATTCATTTGAACATTTGTATTTAGCCCATGTAAATACAAAATGCTCTCTTTGTTCTCATTTATTATTACAAAGTTTATATACTTGCTATAGCAACACACATTGAGCCCTCAACACATGTTGTCAGTCAATCGTGAGATTTAAACCGACAACGTAGACCACCTAAAACGGTGGTTGACACTGAATGAGCCAACCTCAAGGTTGCTTAATGTGATAGTGTTATGACATTTGGGTCAATTTCTTTCATGTGTGTCGTATCATGTCTTCAAATTGTAGTGTCAATATTTGGTGGGCACGTTCATACGTAGATAATTTAAATTTTGAATCTTACTCATGATTTGATAATTTATATAAAACTATAAAACAATGGAACGAAAATTCAAAATCTAAATCTCAATTATATTCTAAATAATTGTAAATATTATCTTAAAATCCTAATTACATTGATAAATATTTTATAATGACAATAAGAAATGAGATATATTAAAGTGAGCACGTTCCTTTTTTAATTCCCAAACGTAAATTTAACACCTATTTAACTAGAGAAATATTATCCTAGAATTTAAAATTCATTTAATTATCACTAAAAATAATAATATATTGATGTTTTTTTCCCAACCTAACGATTTCAGTTTTTAATCAATTATTAAACAATTAATATAGCATATTTCTCTCTAGAAGATATTCATACTAGGTAAGCAATAACAAACTAAAATTCTTTCCAGTCGCTGAAGGGTAGAAAAATGTAAAGGGCATTTCGGCGGCGAAGTTGTAGCCACCGTTTGCGGCGCACAATACCCACAAGTTACCTAGTAAAATTTCCATTGGTGTGCTCTTGACTTGATTTTTCATTTTGATAATGTTTTCATTTACGCGTTTAAAATTTAATGTTAGGTGAACCTTTTTCCACGAAGTTGTAGGGATTCATGGCCCACATAAGTTTTTTTTTGGATTTTTAAACGCACGCGTGTATGAATATGAATATATAGGCACGTAAAGGGATTACTTAGGCTATTAGTGTAACTTTGTTAAATTATTGATTTGTATTAAACATTTATTAGAGTTTTTTTAAATGTTTATTTACTTTTGATTTTTTGGGTATTGTTGATAGACTTTGTTTTGAACTCTTGATTTTTATTTATTTTTGTGTGGCCTTTACAGTTGCATCGTCTTTCTTCCATTTTCTCTTTCTATTTTGATATTTTCTTTTCATTTTATTTTTAATATGTTTAGTTAATAGGCTATTTATGGGAGTTCGGGCAAAGTTGCTTTAAGATATATGTATAATGTCAAGTTGTTTTGTTCGAAAAGTATGTTAAGGTCCTTCTTCATCTTTCCACCTCATTATTTATGTAATAATAAATGTATTTTTTTATAATTTTAAGTTTAAAATAAATATATCAAATGGTGTTTTACTCAATGGTGAAAGATGTTTTTTTTAAAGAACCCACCAGGGTTCAATTCTTGTTGAAAGCGAAGCCAAAAGATACTAGTAATAAGGGATGAGGTCGGGATCGTGCCTCGGTCGAATTTGGTGGAATGGAAACCCCTCAATCCTTGGCCGCTTAGCCAAAGAAGTCTGCCTACCTCAATGAGATATGATGGTATAAGACCTACCGGTTTCAAACACACACGCACACACATAATTTTGTATTTTTATTATATTATTTTATGTTCAAAAATTTTAAAAACAATTTTACCAACTTATATCTATTTTGTTATAATTTTGTTTTATAAAAAAATGTAAACATATTTATATTAATAATTTGTTTACAAATATCTATAATATAAAATTAATATTTGACAATTTTGAATATTAATATCGTAATTTTAATAATTTCAAACCTTAATATAGTAATTTTAAATATGTATATTTAAAAAAATACATCAACAATGATGTTAATAAATATTATTATTATTTTACAATTCACGTGAATACATCGTTGACATACGTGAGTAAGACAAGAAGATACTTGACTCCTACTCTTTCGTCTTTAGCATGGGCAATGCCGCCGAAGGTGGTGATGAAAAACATGGTTCATCAAGTGAACTCGGTATATCTTAGAGTTACTTGTCAACTCTAAAAAATTACATTCAATTAAAAAATCAATCCCACAGTAGAGGTGGCCCTGTCACTCACATAATGGTTGATTAGTTGCGGGACACATACATTTTCATCCTTGCTACGTAGATTAGATATGTCTCTTCATTTGCATGTTTGAATTGTTTTGATGACTCTACAAACCTTACATGCCTTACTACCTAGGCCAGATGTAACTCTTTAGTGCATCTTGAAATTGCTTTGATAACTCTACAAACCCTTATATTTTTACTCTCAGGGTAACATTGCACCTCCATTCGATGCAAGTGCTACTTTTTATTATCTTTTATTTTTACAAAGAAGGTGATTTTTATATCTCGCGAAAATGGTTAAATCTTTATGAAAGTGGTCCTTTGTATTTTTTAGTCCTTTTGGCCTAAATTGGGTTTCCATGAGATTTTGGGCTTTTCTTTGGTGGCTTTCCTATTGTTGTATGTCGATTACTTGCCTTTATGGTCTAAATTTGAATGTTAAGAGGTCTATAAATACAAAGGTGTACTAGTGCATTTAGGAACATGTTACACATAAGTTACATAAAGCACGTGAGAGCAAATCCATGTTAAAAGAAAGAACTTGTTATTTAGATTATTAATTTTTGTGGGATATTTATTCATGTGTCTTTAAGTCATCCGAAGATGACCCACGTGATTAACCATTAATGACATTTGTATTTTTGGTAATAAATGCAAGTTGAACCACTTAGCACACAAGCACCACAAGCATTTGTTTGTAGAGGAGGAACAATTAATGTAATTCATCAATAGAGATTGAATTAGGGTTTGGAGAATTTGATCAAGATCTTAGTGATTAATGACAAATTCGAAAAAATGAGGCCTAATTTCACATATTATTGTATGAAGAATGGATTTGTAAATTTAGATTTAATTTCACATATACAAACCCATTTTTGTACCAAGGAAAATGGTTCAATCTTTACAAAAATAGTTATTAAGCTTTTGAGTTCTAGTTTCTCTAGGTGTTGATTGTCTTGTCTTTTGATCGCTTTCCTCAATTTATATTGATGACTAAGTACATAATTACGTAAATTTTAGTATTATCATGCAAGCCCTAATTATCCTTTAAGCATCTAAATATTTTATATTTTCCTTTTATCTAGATAGCCTTTTTATACAATTGGATGTTGATATACTAATTTAATCTAAATTAGGTCTTACTACAATGTGTTGTGGTCAATAGCGCATTTGTTAATAAAACTACTTTCCACATGTATATTTTGGTGAACATGTGTTTATATTGAATACACAATGTAGGGTTTACATTTGAAAACCATAACAATTAATACTCAACATAAGGTTTTCACTTTATGTAAGAACTCTTTAGCTTATTGCCTTCGAGAGGTTAGTTTGCAATATTCCTATGATTTATTCATCATTCAATTTATACATTAATTCAAACCCACACGTGTCTTTGTCATATTGTGTTTCCAAATTTTCTTCTTTTATTGATGACAATATGTAAGAAATATATGATTGTGGTAAATGAAATGATTTTCATAAAAATGAATTGAGTGAATGAAAATTTAAGAAACTAAAAAAATACGTCGAGGGTCTCAAAAGACGCATGTTGGGGTCGATTCTTAGGATATATTAATAAACCTCGGGTAACACATGATGTTTTAGCTTATACTTTTTCAAATGAGTTTATTTCTCCTATGTTCACATTATTTGATGGAAAAGGATATCCTTCACACCACATGCAATCATTTTACACCTCTTGCTTTGCTTATGTGCATAATGATAAATTATAGCTCAAGTTATTTCCATTGAGACCGAAGGATTATGCACTTGACTAATTATATTCATTCTCCTATGGAACTATTTAATCATTCCATGTTTAATGAATGAATTCTTGGCTCAATTTTCAATTAATATTGTTTTTAAGGTTAGTGTTGGTCGTTCGGACTTGCACCCGTGTCTCAGATCTGAATGGACTGAGTCGGTTAAGTCGCCAATGAGAGGCTGTCTCCAAGTGCGGGACCTTGCGCACTTGAGACAGACCTCCAGAGAAGGCCGGTTCCTCTATCTTTTTTTACTTCTAATACTACTCCTAATGTTGGAAAGGGAAACTAAGCTAACAATGCCAAAGGACCAGGGATAGAAGGGTAACATGAAAATGGAAAACTAAACTAAGGAAGGCAATAACACCAGAAAAAGTGGGATGAACACTATTTGTTTTGAGTGAAAACGAAGGAGAAAGCATATAGGGAGTACAAAATGAATTCACCTACTCGATTTCATGAAACACAACAAGAAAATGGAGTCAGTAAGGGATTTAAAGTGACACAACAAGCACACAATGCGAAAGGGAGGCAAGAAAGAAGAATAGAAACATGTCAAGGTAGAGAATAGCCATAAAACGATGTTTTTATTACTTTCAAGGATGCACAGTCTGTTACAATGGCGTATGAGGTGATATCCACATGCAAGAGCCAAATCTAGAGGTCTATAACTCAAAATACAAAGATGGAGAACCCTTAGCAAATGCTAGAAGATCCAAAATGTCCAACCCTTTACAATGAGCCAAGATCTTACATTTATAGATGAATCGATGAGAGAGGGAGAAGAGAAGGAGGGAAAACTTGAATTTTGAATCACAACCACAACCAACAAACAATAAATGCCTACAAATACACTTGTAATTTGTCAAATGTACTTCTTCAGCTCTGTATGGCGTGTAGAAGAAGCGAGGGGCGAGATATGCATCAAATCGGGTGGTTGGAGTAATCAAATCCTGTATTAATGGTGTGATAGACTTTTTCCAGTTTCTCACCTACCAAATCTTGTTGAAATTTGAATTTGACTGGTCTAGGGTGTAGCCCACATCAGTAGCTTTCCAAAAGGGCTATATGCAAGAGGATCTCGAGAACTGGAGCAAAAGTTATGATTGTCAAAAGATCCACAAAGGTCAAAACCGGACACGCAAGACACATGGTGCGCGCTAATTAGGCGATGGATTAGCCAACTATTGATTATTTTTTTATTTTCTGCCACGTGTCACTCATTGGCTTGTTGCAAGGATTTAACACCCTGTTGGCATGCTTTGATTGGTTGCGTGTAATACACCCATGGTATGACACAACACTTGGCACAAAGGGGTGCAAAAGAAGGCGTAAAGTCATGCACGCGTAAGAGTGATGCGCAGGAGGAAAATAGAGGAAGGATACGTGTGGCAAAAATGGGAGAAATACCTTTTGGAGGAACGCATAGTGAAGACACAACTATTACAAAGTAGTGTGCAGCAACAGTGAGGAAAGGGGGCATGAGAATTCTAGGGAATTATCTTATTTTGGGAAGTAATTCTATGGCGCATGTGCAAGGTGCATGAAATGCTAGGAAGAAGGCGGATGCCCAGAGAGAGTGCACGTGAGGGGGAAATGAAACAAAGAGGAAAAGGAAAATAAAAGGTGACGAAAAGAGGAGCGCGTAAGGGTGCACAAGGATTCTGCAACCAAGGGAATGTGCCAAAGGATTAATTGAAGTGTGCGCATCCTGCAAGGATTAGTTGTCCAAATAACTAGGGGAGTTATTTTGGATAACAATTTTGGTGACTTTCGGGGCCATCTACCTGCTAGATGAAGGAGATTAGTAGCCTAGAGCATCCATTGGGCATGGAGTCTTCAAGGAGGAGTGCCCTCGAAATCACTTTGAAACGTATTCGAACTCTATTCCAAATCCTGTAAAATTATTGGAAGGTGATTAACATCTTGGAAGCAACAAAAGAGTGCGCACAAGAAGCACATGGAAAGAAATAACTATGTACAAATTAGACAATGTGTGTGCAACACACTTAAGAATCAAACTACTCTAATATATACAAAATGATGCGAAAGCTTAATGGAAGGGTTTGAGATAGATCCCATTGACTGGGATTGATAGCGTGCCTCCATCAAGATGAGTCAATTCAAAAGAATTAACCTCCTTGCAAGAACTAATAGTGTATGGGCCACTCTAAAGTGCATCAAACTTTGAATGGTGCCTTGGTTTGGCTCTGTAAGCATCCCATTTTAAGACTAAGTCCCCAAATTTGAAGGTTTGAGGCCTAGCCTTTCTATCAAACCACTTCTTTGTTGATTGTTGATGTTGTTTTAGCTTGATCATGGAAGATTTTTTTGATTCCTCAAGTTCAACCAGCTCTACCATTTTGATTTCTCTCATTTGCACCCTCAAACTCTAACCACTGGCTAAGCTCTAATGAATGTAATTCAAGAGATAAGGGGAGCCTAGCTTCTTTACCATAGACAAGCTTATAAGGTGAATTACCTATTTCCTTCTTTATTGTGATCTCATCTTCCCGCATGCGCACAAGACCTTTGTATGCCACAATCTTTGGTGATGTTCATCGCTCACTTCATGATTTTGATCGGTTCTTATTTGAGACTCTGTCTGCCATTACCTTGAGGGTAATAATTGGAAGAGGTATTTAATTATATACCAAGACTAAGAGCCCAATCAGTGATTGTAGTACTAAGGAAGGCTTTTGCATTATCAGAGATAATGGTTTGAGGATTGCCAAATCCTCGTAACAAGTCCTTCAAGAAATTCTAGGACGAATGACTCGATTGATTCCTTGAGTTCGACAACCTCTATCCATCCGGGTAAGTAATCCATAGCACACCACCCACTTGTGGCCAACACTTGAAGGAGGATTGATCATGCATATGAATTCAAGACCCCATTGGGCAAAAGGTCAAACCATTTGGGTGGAAGAACCAGAAGAAGATAAGAGCTCAACTCAAGAGCTCGTGATGCCGAGAAATATTGCATAATAGAAGGACATGAGGAGGATGTTGTTCTTTCAAACATTCTACATAATAATTATGGTAAGAATGAAGAAGAAGATGACAAATTGCAATGCATAAGCTACCCTAAAAATAAAATCTTACCGTAGAAGAGTACTAAGAATGTTCCAGGTAAGAAATGCATCCTACACTAACTTCTTCCACATGATTGTATCTTGAATTCTATAAGTAGTAGCATATGCTCCATGACTGATCTTTCCAAGCAAGTGGATATTATGCCTGCAAGCCACTCAATGTGAACAAAACATTAAACATGTAACATGAGCAACTGTTAGTTGCACTTCTCAAAAAGCACAGACAACATTTTCATGGGATTATGGAGACATGCATGGAATCCATCCTAAACTCTGTACTCATAAGATTTACATCAAGGATAGCTACAAGCCAATAAAAAAACCACAAAGAAGAATGAACCCAATAGTGAGGGATATAGTGAAGGATGAACTACAAAAATCATTAGATGTTGGTTTCATATATCCAATTTCAGACAATCAATGGGTGTCACCACTTGTTATTGTACCTAAAAATAATGGTAAGTGGCGAATATGTGTAGACTATAGGGAGCTAAATGCAACAACAAAGAATGATCATTTCCCACTTCCTTTTATTGATTAGGTACTTCACACTCTTGCTTGAAAGAAATATTTCTCTTTCTTGGATGGTTACTGATGACTCAAATTCATGTCACACCGAGGATTAAGACAAAACAACATTCACATGCCCATGGGGAACTTTTGCATACTTTGTTCTTCCCTTTGGTCTATGCAATGCACCTGCCACATTTCAAAGGGTAGTACTTAACATCTTCTCAAATTTAACCAATGATTACATGGAGGTATATATGGATGACTTCATAGTCCATGGAAGTAATTTTGATGAAGCAATGAAGAACTTAGACAAGGTTCTCAAGAGATGCAAGGAGCATAATCTATCCTTGAGAAATGAAAAATGTTATCCAATGATGTCTAAGGGATAGTGTTTGGTCATTACTTGTCATCTGGCGGGATCCGTAGATCCAACAAAATATCAGTGATTATAAATTTGCCAACACCTAAAAAGCAAAAGGATATAAGGAGTTTCTTGGGCCATGTTGGGTATTACCAAAGATTCATTCAAGATTTCAGCAAAATTGCAGCACCATTATTTTATTTATTGGGAAAGGATGTTGTATTTGCATGGAAAGAGAAATGTGAGGCCACATTCCAAACTTTGAAACAAATGCTAACTTCTGCACTTATTCTGAGAGGACCAAATTGGAGTTTACCATTCCATATACACATTGATTCCTCAGATCATTCCATTTGTGTTGTTTTAGGATAGAAATATGGGATACTCAATTATGCAATCTATTATGTGAGTAAGAACCGCAGATTCTTGAGCTTAATTACATGGTCACTGAGAAGGAATTCTTATCCATTAGTATATGCCATCAACAAGTTCATGCACTATATCACGAGATATCCAATTTTTATCCATACAGATCATGTTGCCATTAAATATTTGATCAACAAACCAGTTGTAAGTAGTAGGATAATTAGATGGTTGCTTCTCTTACAAGAGTTTGATGTAACAATTATTGATAAGCTTGGGAAAGACAATGTTGTAGCAGATTTTCTCTCACGAATGGAAAATAATAATGAGGAAGCAGTAGTGGATGATTCTTTCCCAGATGAGCACTTGTTTTCCATTTCCACCAAGACACCCTGGTATGTTGATATATCCAACTATTTTGTTTCAGGTAAGACACATCCACACTATATATATTTTGAAAAGAAATATATTGTAGAGAAAAGTGTGAATTTTTCTTGGATAGTTAGTTTCCTATTCCACACATGGAAGGATAATATAATGAGAAGATGTATTGATGATGAGGAAATTTATGATGTCCTCAAAGCCTGTCATAGTGAGCCATGTGGAGGACACTTTGTTGCAAAAAAAGGACATCACATAAAGTATTAACAACAGGGTATTATTGGCCTACATTGCACAAGGATGCAACATTGTATGCAAGAAGATGTGATAAATGCCAAAGAATGGGAAGGCCTACCAAATCGATGAAATTCCATCGAAGCCCCATATATTATCAGTAACCATTTGATAAATGAGGATTGGATCTTATTGGTCCCATAGATCCTAAGTCCCAACAAAATAGTACATTATAGTATGCACAAACTACCTCACAAAATGGACAGAAGTAAAGGCATTACCAAATCAAAAGAGTGAAAAAGTTGCAAAATTCCTATATGACCATATCTTTACAAGATATGGAGTGCAAGGAGAGGTTATCACAGATCAACATACCCACTTCACTACCGAAGTGATTTATGATTTATCTCGCATAATATGAAATCAAGCATAGGAAGTCCACATCTTATCATCCAAAATCCAATGACCAAGCTGAAGTAAAAACTAAGAAATTGAAACCATCTTGACAAAGACAATTGCATTGCATAGAAAGGATTGTCGAAAGATTCCCAACGACAGCTTTGGGAATTCAATACCATATGGAAAACATAAATTAGATTCACACCTTTTGAGCTATTAGACGGTAAGACTCGTTGTTCGCTTTATTGAGTTTGAGAAAAGACATTAAGAACTACATTAGAGTTAGGCATAGATTTTTTTGAAGCTTAGAGGCAAAGAATTATTCAACTCAATGAGTTGGATGAAATGAGAAGGTAAGTTGTTCATAATACAAAAGTGGTATAAAAACAAAGGATCAAGTGGCATGACAGGTTCATCAAAATAAGGCAATTTCAAGAAGGTGATTGGGCACTTCTCTTTGACTCTAAATACAAGGACCACATGGGAAAACTTAGAACAAGGTGGCTAGGTCCATATGAAATTTAGAAAATATTTTCCAATGGAGCTGTGAAACTCACCACCATTGACCCTATGAGATTCAAATTATTGGTGAATGGTCATAGATTGAGGCTATACAAGAAACCAGCTGATAAGAACACCTTCATCCAATAGTTCATAGGATGCCAAAGCAGGATGGAAATGAGAACACTAGAATTGAGAACAGAAGTTGAACCTTATGGTTCATCTTCTGAAATTTTTAAAGAATGAGATCTTCAGAGGCTTTGGTTTATCTAGCTTTGGGTACCCCAGAGAGGAATAAAATTGATATGATCAACCTTCATGGTGATCAACACCACTCACTAACATGTTTTGTTTTATTAGCATTTCTATTTTGTAGGATTTGGAGTGTTTCACAGAAGATGTGTATAATCTTTGGTAAAAGAGATGATGCAAAGACTAGAACGTCCACTCGTAGCGATGCAACCAAATCCTTGTTTTTCTTTCCTTTTTAATAGAATGTGATTATATGAAGAATCAAGGACCCAATTTAATGAGCACAAAAAGATGAAGATAGTTAGCACCGGAAAAATTCAATCTTCCCTCTCTGGGAATTAATTGAGTTTGTTATGGAGCTTATTCTATACAACAACACCTGCAGAAACACTACTTGCATCCATGCACCACCACACCATACAACGTCATGCATGCATCTAAGGGCACAAACTCTAACAACACACATGTCACAATCATTCGGTATACATCTCGAGTTAAGTGCACTCGATTTCCTTTAATAGAGTATCACTAGAATAATTATATTTAATTAATATATGTGCCAAGTTGTCAAATAAAATTTATTTCCCATAATGTTTCGCCACCTTTTCAATGTGACCTATCTCCCATGTCATTCCATGCCATCACTTCACATGGGATATCCTTCAATTCAAATTAATGCTACCTTTTCAAGCTACGTGCAAACTTGGTCACAAATTTCAAAAAGGCAGAACACTTGGCTCTTCAGTTCATTCAATTTTTATATAATCATTTCCAATCAAAGGACTTATTACCTTGCAAAATTTGTAAAATTTGTAGAACCTAACAATGGGTGGAGACTTGATAAGAAATGAACCAACAAACCATTCATAGTTGTGGAACCAACCACAAATTCTACAATAGTATTTTCATGATAATGGCTGGATGGATTACATCAATAAGTTCCAAGGTTTCAATGAGTCAATTTTCATAGAATTCACTAACACCTTCAATGATGGAAAAGAAATAGTCAAGGGTTTGCAAGTTAAGGTTAATGATGAAATATTGGTTGTAGTAATTGGTCTACCAAAGAAAAGGCAAGATGTATCCTGTGAAATCCAACCCACAAGAAGCTTGAGTAGAATTTGCAGACAAAGATGACAACTTCATGGTAGATAAACAAGGTACTCTGCAAACTTCTTTAAAACCTTTCTGGGATAGATGTTTCCAATTATATCATAAAATATTTTACCTGTGAGGGTCGATATTCACGATTGAATATTGTCCATTTTAAATTGCTAAATCACTTGAAGAACGAAAAACATGTGAATGTACCAAATTTCTTGCATGAGAGTTTAAAGAAGATGAGTAGAGAGTCACAAAGGGGAAGGTATTCCCTATCTCACCATTGTCTTGTCACGTTAGTTGTAAAGCATGCATTGGCAATCTGAGCATCCTGCATTGAATTGGGGAGACTTTGCAAGATAAAAGCATATTAATGATCTATTGGGGAAGGGTAAGAACAAGAGAAAAATCTCAACTAGTTCTTTTATGCCTCCACCTGAACCCTTAGTTTTAGAAAACCCTACTCCTGTAGAAACCCCTATTATTTTAGCAACTTCCATACCTTCCGAAGCACATGTCCATGAAGAACCTCCATTTCCATAGCAAGGCCCTAGGCCCATATCTCCTGACAAGGTTCTAGTTGTTGAGGCATTGCTAAATATATCAACCCCAGAGTATTCTTCCTCCAAAGGCAAGAGGAAGTCTTCCAATAAAACCTCTGGCCACCAAGGAGATCCCATAGACTCAAAACTAAAAAGCCAAAAACTTCAAAGTCTGGAAAAATATTCAAATCTCCTAGACAATGATGAGGAGGGGACGAAGAAGACTGAGGAAGCCATTCCAATGGAAGTTGATCAAGAAGTTCCTATAGTCACATATGTAGACATAGCCATGGAGGAATAGACCAATGAAGTAGAAAAGAAAAAGAAGGAAGAATTAGGTGAACAACCTGATACTGAGTGCCCTACTGAACCAATTGAGGTTCAAACAGAGGTCATTCATGTTGGGGAAACCCATATGTAGCAGACGAAGAAGAGATGTTTGTTGAAGAAATTAAAGTTTTAACCAATGATCATAGAATCCCTAAGGAAACAGAGATTGTTCATGCACAACATGAAGAGGATATAGTAACTAAGGAAAGTGAGGGAGCAGCAACTGCAGCTATAGATGATGAAGATCACCTGAGGGATTGTTATCATGAAAATTTTATGCAACTCAAACCAGTTTCATGGATACTGAAGCAAGTTTACCATTTGATATAGAAGATACAATTGACAACATTTTCCAGAACCTTGAGCCATAAATTTCTCAAGAATATAGTGCACCAATGCACATAGATAGCCCCACAATCGCACATGTATCCTTATAACTAGTGTCTCAAATGCATCCACTTACATGCCACAAGTTTTCATACAAGAATTTTTCAAAGAGCCTCCTAGGCCAATCTGTAGAAATATGGAAACACAAACCAGTTCAGAATATTGGGTTCAGAAGTTTGAGAATTATTGTAATAAGCTGTAGAGAAGATGGGAATGAGAAAAGGAAGAGTTACTCTTCTAGCACCAACAATATTTAGATGAAATAGACAGGCAATTAAGGGCCAAAGACAATGAGATTGCAAGGCTTAAAAAGAAACAAGAAGATACATAAAAAGGTAACAAATGAAAATTTCAAGTGTAGACCACCATCAAGCATTTATTTTGTATTCTTAAAGGAAAAAATGTTGCAATTAAAATACACTTGTATCAACAATGACATACCATTTTATATCAGTGGAGCCAAACCATTCTTCATAATATATCTGAAAAATGCCCCATGAAATCCAGTTACTTCTTTGTGAACTGTATATGTTCAATTATGCTTTAGAATATGACAGAGATTGGATCCTTTTTCTTTACATTGGGGATGTGCAAAGTTCGAGCACTATGTTCTTATTTCAACAATGAACTATACAGGGAAAAATAGATGGTCAAATACAAAACATGTGCAAAGAACAACCATTGATGATCCGAGTAGAGGCTAATACCAAGGCAATGATAGAAGAATATGGTAAATTTATGAAGGAACAAAAAATTAAACAAAGGGTATACATGATGAGAGAAGAAGTCCATGATGAGGTCGAGATCACATTAGGTTCAATGGTGCAGAGATAGTACAGGCATGCAGAAGGAGATGGGAAGAAATATCACCAGAGCTGAAGAGAAAAGAAATGCATTCATATCCAAACATTATCCCAACTTTCCAGAGAATCAATCCATATATTGAGGTAGTAAAGGGATGTGGAAAAACTTGGTTCCCTATTGGATACTATCCACCTATTTTCCACTATCCAATACCTCATTGGTATGGGAATAAAGAACTAGAACGAGGAATTAAAGGAAAGGATAATGGAACGGTATAGGAGGAATGCAGGTTATTTCTTTATTGAACCAGAGGGAACATCCATGCCAACTAACTTCAGTGCAAGTGCAACATAATCTAGGTGGACCCCAAGAAAGCAAATGATAAACAATAAAAGCTTGAATGAGGTCATTCAAGAAGTTAAGTCTGGGGGTGTGATGAGACCCTCTAATTACTATTTTAATTATCTCATATGTTGTGTATTTTGTATACCCTCATACTTGTTATCCCTATTATCCTGTCAAACATTTCCACTTGAACTTAAACTTATGGCACTTATATATTAATTAGTATAACTATTACTAAGTTACTCTATTTCATGGATTTTGAATGTGTATGTTAATCTCTTTGATGCAATGAATGATTATTAGTGCTTTGTATGAATGTAATACTTGTTTGCAAAGAAGTTGTTATATGTTGTAACTAACATGCAACCGAAGAAAATCTATCATGATGTAAGGGGAATCATGTGCGTAAACTAGCATACAACAACTAGGACTCATCTGCAGTAAGGTACCTGCAGCCAAAGGAAAACACACACACACACATAAAAATCCATGATTGTGGAAAACATGATCAACAAGGATGCTTCACCTAAAGTTTTCACATGTCAATAAAGAAGAATATATAATAAACAAGAGTAGGTCTCACGCCAATGCCTAAATTAATTGATTTAATTAATAAATGGTTGTTTGAATGAGTAGTTATTTATGTGGTTGTATTAGAACACCTTTCCTAAGTTCTAATTACATTCATAAGAATCTATGGAATCCTTGGTAGTGATCTTTTACTTGATCAAAATGTAATTGTTAGTTTGAAAACACACACACACACACACACACACACACACACACACACACACACACACACACACACACACATACAAAGCCGTGATTGTGGAAAACGTGATCAACAAGGATGCTTCACCTGAAGTTTGCACATGTCAATAAAGAAGAAGTTATGATAAACAAGAGTAGATCTCACGCCAATGCCTAACTATGCTCTGCAACTGCAACTGTGGAATTAATTGATTTAATTGATAACTGGTTGTTTGAATGAATAGTTAGTTATGTGGTTGTATTAGAACACCTTTCTTAAGTTCTAATTACATGCATAAGAATCTATGGATTCCTTGGTAGTGATATTTTACTTAATCAAAATGTAATTGTTAGTTTGAAAGAGTCTCTTCATGTCTCTGCTGATTATAAAGAGAGTGGCAAGACCGTATTGGGGATATAGAGAGTCAAGGAATTGTTGTAAGTTTAATTCTGAATCTTCATGTTGATGAATAAAATCTAAGTTCTATCATTTTGCTATGTAGACACAAGCCTTAGGAAAGGTTAGCACCCAAGGTAGGGCCCACTTGTGGTTGCTAAACCCCTTTTATTTCGGTTTGTCATTTTATTTCCTTCAATGCATAAATGATAATTGCGGTAGTAGTTCATTCTTTCACTTATGTTATGTTTTTATCTTCTTATTACCTAGTTGTAGAATCCCTTTTCATCTGTAACATAGTTTATCTTTTTAGCATTATGTTTTTCATTGTTGTGACAACAATATTTTATTTTATACCTCGTAAGCACTTGTAACTGTGTATACAACACTAGTAGAGTTGAAAGTTTACATCCCTAGGTCTAATGAATAAATGATTGTGGATTAGTGGACAACATACTAATTGCTACAAACTAATTTACACCACCAGGTAGGAGTGGTAGAAGCGAGCATCTATGTTGCATGTAGGAGACCAGTATTTGTGATCATAACTAGAGAAATACGTGAACACGCATGTTTAGATGGTAAAGATAATGACATACAAGAGATCTATCTAGCATGTATATCAAAGAAACCATGAACAAGAAAATATAAGCAAGAGTAGAAAGAAAAAAATATATGCAACATGATGCGGATGGATAGAATAGAATGCAAGATGGATGATAGGAGCCGTGTTCCCCCAAGTGAATGGAATTGTATGCAATGAGGTTCATTTAGTTTTCCCCCTTAGCATTCAAGAGTGAATTGTAAACAAGAGTGTGTCATCACATTATGGTCAAAGTGTGTATTGTGTCTAACGTGTTGTGATGAGTGTGTATGTGTGTTGATGATATGCAACCTAGAAATGATGTGTGTGTGTGACCCTTTATCCAAAGCGTATATCAAAAAGATGATCGAAGGAGTGATGATTTATTATAAAGTGTATACCACTACAAGATGAAGGATTAGGTGACCATTTATCCTATAGCGTATGCCACTAACCTAATAATGTCACATGATAGATGGCTGAATGATGAACACATGAGCATGATGAGGTCATTTGATTTGTAAACCCTCGGAAGTCATGTATGAACCGAGGAACTAGATTAGGTCATAGGGTAGTGAGTACAACACGTAGAAGAATATGTAGGATGTGTGATGCTAATAGATGACCATTTGATGTGTAAAAATTTGTAATAAATGATGTATAGTATGCAATGAAAGGTGTGTAGATAGTCGAATAATGTGAATTGTGTGCTAGGTAGTATGTAGAATTAGTAGTATGCAATGCAATATTCATAGATGATAGGAGTGTGACATATATGTGATGGATAATAATATGATGTATAGAATTTGTATGATGTATAGATGCACAAACGAACAAAGTGTAGAGTAACTTGATGTAGTATGCCAAATGTAAGATGTGTGAAGAGACGCAATGTGTAGTACCTACTATGCAAAGTGTGGGGTTCATGTGTAGTATACCCTCGATACCAACTATGAACTAAAGCACAAGAGTGTGTCATTGAGAAATGGATGTTGTGTTTAAGCATAGTATTTCTTAAGATGCATTACATTAAGTGGATTTTTAGGTAGATTCCTAAAAGGGTAGTTAGGCGATAAAATCCACCACCAAGTTTGTCAGTGATAATGTATGGACCAAGCCAATTGGGCTTGAATTTACCTTTGAGAGGTGCCTCAACATTTGTATTATTTTAATTCTCTTTTAAGACTAGGTCGCCGATATTGAACTCTCAAGAACATGTTTTTCGATTATATGCATGTGCAATGTGAGATTCATATGCGCAAATATGTTCGAGTGCTTGGACATGATGCAAGTCCAACATTTCTAGCTCATGTAAGTGGTTTTCGCAATATTCATTGTCTTTAAGGATTCCTTTGAGATAAATCTGCAAGGAAGGTATTTCAAGTTCAAGCGGAATAATAACCTCAACACCATAAACCAAGGAAAATGGGGTAGCGTTAGTAGGTGTACGAACACTAGTACGATATGCCCATAGGGCATAGAATAGTTGGTTATGTAAATCAATACCTTGCTAGAGTCAACTATCTTGCGTAATATCTTGACAATGGTTTTTGGTGGCCTCATCTTGGCCATTTCCTTGTGGATAATAAGGTGTGGAAAATGATTGTTTAATTTTTAATTTGTAACAAAAATTTTAATGTCCTTATTTTTGAAGGAAGATCCATTATCAATGATTATAGGATAAAGTACTCTAAACCGTGTGATAATATGGGTGGTGAGAAAACTAATTTTTTTTTGCTAGTAACTATTCACAGGGAGCCACCTCGGCCAACTTTGTAAAGTAATCGATAGTTGTAATAATGAATATGTGTCCGTCAGTAGATTCGAGATTGATCATACCAATTAGGTCGAGTTCCCAAAGGGAGGAAAGCCACATCGGTGCAATGGGTTGGAGGTCGTATGTGGGTGCATGGTGGAGATTACCATGTTTTTGGCATTTTTCATGAGTAGCATATTCCGCATAATTTTGTTCCATCAGAGGCTAGTAATATCTTTTGCCTACGAGATTTTGTGACAGAGATGTACTGGAGAAATGATCACCATACATGTTGTCGTGGATCTATGAGATGGTCGTGGGGATATTTGCGAGTGCGAGGCAATGTAAGAGACGACCGCCAATGGCGCATTTAAATAATTTTATCCCAATAATGACATAGCGAGTAGCCTCATGATGTAATCATTGAGCCTCATGAGGTCAAAGTGTCGTGATAGTTTTCTTATATAAGTAATTATAACTAGGAGTAAACCATTCATATTTGTCTTTATTGCGCGTTATGGCACAAGCTGCAAGAGGCAATGTAAAGATAGAAGGATTCCATAAGTGCATAATTATGAATGTGGCTTGTTCATCGGTGATATCTTATAGGATGAGTGACGTAACACTAGCCATAGCATCTGCATGACAATTATCCTTGCAAGGAATGGTAGTAATGGAGTAGGACTCAAATGTAGCCAAAAGATCCTTTACAAGGGTGTTGTATGGAATTAAATGCTCCTCCTTTGTGTTATATGTATTGTTTACCTAATTTATGACTAGATGAGAGTCACCATGAATGCACAAGTTATGAATGAGAAGTTTTTGAGTGGTAAGAAGGCCTAAAATAAGGGCTTCGTATTCAGCGATGTTATTTGTATAGGAAAACCCTAAACAATATGCAAAGGGAGTGGGTCACCCTATGGAGTGATGAATACTATCCCATCTCTAGCACCAGAGTGACAATGAGATCTATCAAAATACATTGTCCATGTGTGTGGCTCGATAGTATAGGTAGTGAAATCATCGTGAAAGGAATCATAAATAGGCGACGCATCTAAGAGGGGTATCACAACTAATTAATCAACTATAACTTGTCCTTTGATTTCTTTCTATGGTGTGAACTTAAAATCAAACTCAGTGAGAAACATGACCCAACATGCCAAACATCTTGACAACTACGTGTGGGATAAGAGGTATCATAGTGGATCGACCTTAGTTATAATATGTACCTCATTATTAAGAAGATAGTCTCATGATTTTTCTGCAACAAAGACAAGGCCTAGACATAATTTTTCAATGTAGCTATAGTTACATTCATAAGAGAGTAGGGTGTGAATGATATAGTATATTGCTCTTTCACATCGATAATCATCATGGTATGCTTGTAGAGTGCATAATACATGAAACGTAGTGCAAATATATAGTAAGAAATGTTGATCACCAAATGAGGGACTAAAGCAAGAGTTTAACAAGTACACTTTGATATCGTCAAATGTTTGTGGACATTGATCATCCCAAATAAATTTAGTATCTTTCTTCATGAGTCATGTAAATGGTTGTGATTAACTAAAATTTGGATGTTTTAGTAGTAATCTAAGAGGTATATGAATGAAATAACTGATATAAACTACAATATAAATGATAGCTAATTTTATTTGATATTTTAAAATGAAATAATTAAAATAGGAGGAAAAAGGTACTAACCTGAAATATAACTTACCTCGCAAAGAATCGTGAGCAATGTTCTAGCAAAACTGAATGTAATGAAGAACCTCTAACAATTACGTGGATGGAGGATATGGTCGATTGGGATGCCTGGAGGAGTACATGGGCACTTGTGGGTTCCCTGGTTTGTAGAATGACTAAGAAACTGAAATTGATAGGTTCGTTAAACCTTTGCAATGCTTCACCTTTGATCAGGTTAGTGTCGCACTTAGTGTTGGGTCATGGAGCCTGTTTTTGGTCTTTTGGAATTAGCATTGAAGTGTCGGAGTTCGAATGGTTAATTTTGGAGACTTCAGGAGAATTCTACACCATGTGTTGTTTTCGTGCTTCGTATTTTGCTATGTATTTTTTGTTAATTGGTGGTTAATCGGTGGTTATCACAAGGATGATTTTCCATCCATGAGAATTTGAAAGGTCACGACTTTCAAACTTCTAGGGTCGGTTATAGAACTTCTAAGAAAGGATTGTAATCTTATAAATAGAGGTGTTAGGGGCGTCCTAATGTATCTTGAGTGATCAAAAGGATCTTGAGTCTTAGAACATCAAGAGGTGATCAAGAGTGATCAAGGTTGAGCAATTGGGTGTCAATTGTGTCTTAGATGTGGTTTAGCATCTTTGGGAATTTTGTTGTGAGTTCATGAGTGATTGTTGTGCAATTGTAACTAAGAGAAGATTGTGAGAGTTGTTTTTACTCTTGTTGATGATAAAATATGAGCAAGTTCTTGGTGGACGTAGCCCACATTGGGTGAACCACATTAAATATTGTCTTGTCTTCTTTTGTGCATTGTTTATATATGTTGTTATATTTCTACAAGTACAATTTTGCTAAATAGTTTCCTACTATTGTGATTTGAGGAATTGTTTCCACATATTTTTCTCTAATTCCTAACATTTGGTATCAGAGCTTTGGTGGTTTTTTGCTGAAGTGGTGAATCGCAGGGAAATTTTATCTTGAGTAGGAGCTATGGTAGATGAGGGAAGATTGAGGGTTGAGAACTTTAATGGGCAGAACTTTAGTTTGTGGAAAATGTAGATGGAGGATTACTTGTATCAGAAGGACCTCCATGTTCCTTTGGATGGAGAAGAAAAGAAACCTAAATCCATGTCGGATGAAGATTGGGAGTTTCTGGATAGAAATATACTCAAGGTAATTCAGTTATGTCTTGCATCTTGGTTTCTTTCAACATATCGCAGAGAAGACAAAAAGGTCTCATGAATGCGTTGGGAAGTTGTATGAAAAACCCTCTGCCTCTAATAAAATATTTTTGATGAAAAATTTATTTAATATGACGATGTCTGAGAATGGTTCTATTTCTTATCATTTGAATGAATTTAATACGGTTGTGAGTATGTTAAATTCGATTGAAATTGACTTTGATGATGAGGTCAGGGATTTGTTGATTTTGTGTTCCTTACCAGATAGTTGGGACAACTTAGTTATGATTGTAAGTAATTCAATCTCTAATAATTCAAAGTTGAAGTTTGAAGATGTGATAGGTGTGATCTTGAGTGAGGAAATGTGAAGGAAGAGCTCCAAGGATTCTTCTACTTCTGAAAATTATTTGATGGTGGAGAGCAGAGGGAGAAAAAAATAACATAGGAAATGTAACCATGGGAAGTTGAATGATCGCGGAAGGTCAAATTCCAAGAGCAAGTTGGAATGTTGGCATTGTGGGAAGGTTGGTCATGCTAAGAAATATTGTTAGGCTCTTCGGATAAGAAGAACAAGAGGGATGAAAATAAGGAGGTAAATGTGGCAGCAAGTGATATTTTTAAGATGCCTTAATTCTTTCTTTAGATAATATTATTGAGTCTTGGGTGTTAGATTCAGGGGCTTCTTTCCATGCCACCCCACATAGACATTACTTTACTTGAGTTTGTTCAAGGTTATTTTGGAAATGTATATCTTGGAGAGGATGAACCATGCAACATAGTAGGAAAAGTTTGTGTTCGGGTGAAAATATAGAATGGGAACACATGGCTACTTAAGAACATCATGCATGTGCCTATGTTTAGGTGAAACATGATATCAGTGGGTCAGTTGGGTAGTGATGGCTATACGGTTAGTTTTACAATGGATTCTTGGAAGGTTATCAAGGGAGATCTTGTGGTTGTAAGAGGTAATAAAATTAGTACTTTGTATTTAACCAATGGTGCTAATTATTGTAATTTAGTTGTTACAGATGGAGATGTAACTTTTTGGCACCAAAGACTTGGTCATATGAGTCAAAAGGGCATGCAGATTCTAAAGGAAATGTTACCTACATTAAAGGAGTTAGATTTGGACTTTTGTGAGGATTGTGTTTATGGGAAATAGAAGCGGGTGAGATTCCTCAAGGTTGGACCTACCAAGAAGGAGGGTAAATTGGAATTGGTGTATACAGATGTATGGGGGCCATCTAAGGTAAACTCTATTAGTGGTTCATGTTATTATGTAACTAGAAAAGTTTGGGTATATGGAATTAGAGAGAAATATGATGTGTTTGAAACTTTCAAAAGATGGAAAGCCTTGGTTGAGAATGAAACAAGTCTCAAGCTAAAATTCCTCAAATCAAATAATGGAGGGAAGTATTACAATAATGAATTTCTCTATTACTATTCTGTAAATGGGATCCATAGGTAAAGGATGGTTCTGAAGACTCCACATGAAAATGGAGTATTAGAGAGAATGAACATGACACTCATGGAGCGTGCTAGGTACATGAGGTTACATGTGGGGCTGTCACTCATGTTTTGGGTGAAAGCACTGAACACAACTATTTATCTGATTAATAGAGGACCCTCTATGGCCTTGGATGGAGGTATACATGGATGCTTGGTATGGTAAGAAATTTGATTACTTGTTTCTTAGAGTATTTGAATGTGATGTATTTACTCACTTTGATAAATATGATAGGACCAAGTGAGAGGCTAAGTGTGAGAAATGTAGCTTTGTTGGATATGGTGAGGATGACTTTGGTTTCCATGTTTGGATTCTTAAGGACAAGAAAATATTTAAGTCTAGAGATATTGTCTTTAATGAAAAAGTCATGTATAAATATCGATTCACGAGAACAAAAGGAGAAATCAAATAAATAATACAAGTGTTAGAGGACATTATGGATGACAAGGTGTCCAAGGGGTCGGTTTAGGTGCAACATGTTCCGACATAGCCATTTCGGATCCTACTCATCGGGATTCACAAAATCTTGAGTTGAGAAGGTATTCTAAGGTAAGAAGGGAACCTAAATGTTTTACCCCATCTTTGAATTATTTATTGATCACCGACCGTGGAGAGCCATAGTGCTTTAAGGAAGAATTGCAGGTGGATGTCGGGAAGAAGTGGGAGGAGGCCATGGACGAAGAGCATAGATCTCTTATAGATAACCGGACATGGGATATGGTGGAGATACCCGAGGGAAAGAGAGCATTGTAGAACAAGTGGGTGTATAGAATCAACTAGGAAGATGGAGGCGAGAAAAGGTACAAGGCCCTTGGTGGTCAAGGGCTTTTCACGGAGAAGAAAGGTATAGACTTTGTTGAATTTTTTTCTCTTGTTGCTAAAATGAGTTATATTAGGACTGTTCTTGGTTTAGTAGCAGTATATGACTTGCACTTAGAGTAGTTGGATGTGAAGACTGCATTCCTTCATGGTGATTTGGAGGAGGAATTATATATGCAACAACCACAAGGTTATGAGGTCAAAGGGAAGGATAGGTTAGCGTGTAAATTGGAGAAGAGCTTGTATAGCCTAAAAAAATCTCCACAAAAGAGTGGTATAAGAAGTTTGACAATTATATGCAAGAGTAGGGTTACTCCGTATCACTCGCACCATTGCATGTACATTAAGAAGTTTCTTGATGGTAGTTATATTATTATTTTTTTCTTGTACGTGGATGATATGCTTGTTTTAGGGAAGAACATGTAGGAAATAAAGGTACTCAAGAAGTAGCTAGGTGACTCCTTTGTATTAAGGATTTGGGGGCAACAAAGTAAATCCTTGGTATGAGAATAACTCAGAATAGGAAGGAGAGGAATCTTGTATTATCTCAAGAAGAGTACATAAATAAGGTCTTGGAGAGATTTAGTATGTAGGATGTTAAATTGGTTGGTACTCCTATGGTAGGTCACTTTAAATTATCAAAGGAGCAAAGTCCCAAGACTGAGGAAGACAGAATCTAGATGTCTAGGGTAGCATACTCATCAACACTTAGCAGCTTAATGTATGCTATGGTATGCACTAGGCTTGATATTTCCCATGTAGTGGGAGTAATGAGCATTTTTATGAGTGATCTAAGTAGAGAGCATTGGTAGGTAGTGAAGTGGATCCTTTGGTATTTGAGAGGGACCATGGGAGAAACATTGTGTTTCGGTGGATTGAAAACTACATTACATGGCTATGTACATTCATACATGGTAGGATATTTGGATATCTTGAGGAACATGACATGTTATGTATTTACGGTTGGTGATATCGTTTTGAGTTGGATTTCACATTCTGAAAGGTTGTGGCTTTATCAACCATAGAGGATGAGTATGTTGTTTCCAAAGAGGCAAGTAAGGAGATGATTTGTCCACAACAATTTCTTGATGAATTGGGGCATAAGCGGGAAGTTGGGAGACTACACAAGTGAAATCCATAACATTATTCATTTTTAAAGAACTTCTCTTTCCTTTATAGAACGAAGCACATTCAATTGAGATATCATTTCATCAGGGAAGCTTTGGAAGAAGATAAGTTGAATCTGGAAAGATTCATACCAGTTAGAATCATGTGGATATGATGACCAAGGCGGTCACAAGGGAGAATTTGAAGTTGTGTTCAACTTTGGTTGGCCTTCATGGATGATAATGAAGGGTTGAGAACTTTTCTCAGTGGGAAAAATCTCCAATTGGGAGATTTTTGGGGTGTGGAGCTTGTCTTTGGTCTTCTAGAATCATCATTGAAGTGCTAGAGTTCAACAATTAAGTTTGGAGACTTTAGGATCATTCTACAGTCATGTGTTGTTTTTGTGTTGCGTATTTTCTGTTAATTGGTGGTGGTTGTCACAATGATGGATTTTCCATCCATGAGAATTTGAAAGGTCACGACTTTCAAACTTCTAGGGTCGGCTATAGAACTTCCTAGAAGGATTGTAATCTTATAAATAGAGGTGTTAGGGGCATCCTAATGTATCTTGAGTGATCAAAAGGATCTTGAGTCTTAGAACATCAAGAGGTGATTAAGGTTGAGAAATTGGGTGTTAATTGTGTCTTAGATGTGGTTTAACATCTTTGGGAATTCTGTTGTGAGTTCATGAGTGATTTTTGTGCAATTGTAATTGAGAGAAGACTGTGAGAGTTGTTTTTACTCTTATTGATAATAAAATCTGAGAAAGTTCTTGGTGGACGTAGCCCACATTGGGTGAACCATGTTAAATCTTATCTTGTCTTCTTTTGTGCATTGTTTATATATGTTGTTATATTTCTACAAGTACAATTTTGCTAAATAGTTTCCTACTGTTGTGATTTGAGGAATTGTTTCGCATATTTGTTCTCTAATTCCTAACACTTGGTTCATTGATGTCTCTGTAGATCTCTAATGAATAATATTCTACAAAATCCCACCCAAAAGCATCAAACTCTAAAAAAATAAATATGCAAATGAATGGGTCGGATTGTCCTAAGTCACAAATGGATGGACTTATGACTAAGCATTGCACTAAATCTCACTCCAATGTATTTATATGTGCTTGTATGTGTAGTGATTTTCCTAGGGTTCCCTAGTGCTAATGACGCCAAAGTAGTGGTCAATAGCTAGATGTAAGATGCAAATGGTGGATAGAGTAGAATGAATAAAACCCTTCCCGTGCAAAGGTGTGTGATGCGGAATAATTCCCAAATGCATTCATTTTCCTTATGTAGATAGCTAAACCTTCAGTAGAATAGTTTTCCCTTAAGATAATGTGTATGTTGTGTTTATATAGGGATCTCTTGCTCAAATTTTGACACTAATGACCTGACATGCCGACTAGTACCTAGGGGAATGGGAGGGAAAACCATAAAGACCGACCTCAAACATCTAAATGAGAACCAAGTGTGATCGGGACTAGGGTGCCTAGAAATGAGGGCTAGGGTACCCGAGGCACCCTAATTCCTTCCTAGGCACCCTAGTTAGAGACTAGAAATGACAAATGAGTGAATAACGATAGCTAAGACTCCTTAAGAGAGGACTAGAACTAGGTAAGTGATGACTATGTGAAATAAACAATGATGATGACTAACTGAACTAATGACAAGACTAGGGGATGGGTCATTAGTGAATACTTTTCTTACGCATGATCCATATATATAACAACATACTTGGAGGTATAATTGTAATAGTAAGTGCATGATTTTGTGACTACATTTTCCCCCACTTTATGTTGGTGAGAAAAATCTCGGTAACATAAAGTAGATAGAGATGTGTACCTAAGAGAAATCAGGAGAATCCCATGTTGCAATAAAATGCCCATATGTGATAGAAAAGTGTTCTGAAATAAACATATAGCGTGCCGAACCATGGATCAACGTATTGATCCATGCAACGTAGTGCAAAGTGTAATATCATGATGAAGTGCACTAAAATGAGAGTGATGATTGTAATGTTGGATGATTGATGATTTTGAATGCATATGATGACGATGAGATGGGGTAGGGAGTGATCAGTTCCTAAACTGGTTGTGTGTATATAAATAATCAACGGAGGATTTGGGTGTCTTCTACATGTCAAGGAAGAGTGTAGGGAGAAAAGTGTGTTATTCTCCAACCTTTAACTACATCCTCAATATCTAGCTACTACAGACATGCACTCGATCAAACATTTTTTTTTGGATCCAAATAATTTTTATAAAATAGTTGACCCATATAGGAGAGGTATAGGAAAGGAAACATTTCCCCACTCCATGGGTGCCACCGTAATGTGTGCATTAGTATACGACATTATTGCATGTGTGGGCCAATGAGCACATAGGATATTTGAGGCTAGTAGGAGGTTCTGAGCGAGTGGGATAGACTTGACATATATGCTAGGAGGTGGATTGGTGTGCGGGGATGAAAACTGCATACAGATACCTATAGAGAACTTATAGATCACATGGGATATGAGACGGTGATACGGTGGCCATACCGGGACTATGGGGGATGGCTAGAGGATGCTATACAACTACGGTGTATATGGAGCACCATGTGGTTAAAGGATTAGTTCCCATGTGTGATCCAACTATTCTAAGTGGAAAGGGTATCATGTTAGTTTGGTATTGCTCGGGATGTGCCCCCAAAGTCGTAAGTGTGGTTGAGGGAAATTAGAGCACCTAGGAGATTTAAAGTGAGATTGGGGCCAAAAGCGAGAGAAGCTATTACCCCCAAGGCCATATGAGGTAGATCTCGTGATAGAGCCAATAGATGGAGATGATGCAGGATGCACAGAGGCATATCGAGCATGGTGGGAAACACATAGATGGGTGTTCCTATTTCCCATGTTCACGGAGGCAGAGTGAATAGTACATGAGGAGGGAAAGGGGCAAGAAGATGCCCCTAATCCTATAATGGAGGTTATATTTGAGGGTGAGTATTTATAGTTGTGTTGTAGGTTTTGTCACTTTCCTATGTTATGATTATCATTTGTCTAACATATGTTGTCCGATCGCTTTGTAGGTGACGCGTATTGGTCCATGTACACACCCAAAATTACATGTGCTACATTGTTAGAAAATGGTTACAAAAGTCCCTAATGATGATTCATGTCCTTTCAAAAGGTGTTTGAGTTCCTAAACCCATTTGCAGTGTATATTTGTAGCCTAGACATCCTTAGCTTTTCCATGCTTTTTTCCAGCTTCCCGCTTCATTTTGTGTATGTTTTGGCCTTTAGTGTTAGGACCGCTGCCCTTCCCGGGTGGCGGTCTGTGGATCTGCTGCCTGTGCGGGTGGCGGTCCTACATGCTTTTATAGAATCCTTCATGCGTGATTTTAACACGTGCGCTTTCACTTAAATTAACTTCTAGGGCGCGTTTATGAACCAAATTGCCTAAAAATAGTCTTGATTTCTTAGTATTCCTTCCTTCTTCTATTTTTAAATAAATTTAATTAGTTTTAATTTTCTCTTCACCCAATGATTTAGCACTCTAAGGCTACCTTGTGCATGAAGGCACATCCCAGCCAATTCCTATATATTCCATGCTTGTATTCAACTAAATGGCCCGAGAATTTTTTGTATCTTGCATAGTATTTCTACCACAATCATGCTAGGAATTGCATAGCCAAGATATTTTCACTTGTGTTATCCCTCTTCCACCTGCATTACAGCTTAGACTACCTTGCAAGTCATTTTTCTCAAGCGTCTTCTTTTCTTTGTTGTTCTCTGCATTCCCAATTCCTTGGACTCATATGGACACACGAGAGAAAGAAAGGAAAAAGCTCGAGGTGTCAAATATGATACAACCAAAATTTCCAAAGCTCTTGCTTATCCAGGTTGGAATTACTTGTTTGTTTGCTTCATTTGTCAAATTATCAATTCTGAGTCATTCATTTCAAATACATATCAAATAGAGTAGCAAAATTGTTCATTTCAGTTGATTAAGAAATTACAAATAGAGAAAATCATTAGAAATCTTGCTCTTTGACATTACTAGGGAAGTAGAGGGGACAATATCTCTTATAGGGTTATGATTTTTCTCCACCTTTGAGGTAGGGTTTGAAGGGTTTTGATTAAATTAGATTAGTTGTTTTAGATCTAGATTCACATACTCACACAAGTAATTAGCTACAACCATTGATTACTTGTATTTAGTTTTGTTTATTAGATTAGAAGCATTGCTTAAAAACCAGAAAAGATCAAAAATATTTACTTTTATTAGATTAGTTTGCTTTCATTGTTTTGTTCAGATATACTGTGAAAATACCAAAAACATAGATTAAATTTCCTTTGATAGTTAGTTTGTTTTATCAAAATAAATTCAATTCATTCCGCATGACCATCAAAGGTCCATAACAAGAAAAGACGTTCGGTTGTGATCCATTGGTCCCACAACCCAACGGGCCAGAATTGTTGACCGACATTGATACGGGTTTATGCTTGTTAGTTTTATGCACACCTACTAGGTATTATGAGAAGATAGAACAATTAAACACATTAAACATTGTAGCTAATCAAGCCTACGATTATTGGACTACTCTTGGCAATAGGGTTTGATTACGCACATGACCATACAAGGACCAAAACCTCCACGAGTTTTCGGTTATGATCCCTAGGTCCCGTAACCCAACGGGCTTGCTAACTAATTAAACATCGACACTAGTTTGTGTGCATCGGTATTTAGATCATCACCACTTCCACCTAACATCATTGCATAGTTTTTCAAAGATTGAACATAACGAAATAACCAAAGCTAGGACTTTCTGGACTAGACAAGAAAATTTCCCATAGTTCTTATGGTTTCATTATGCCTCTCATTCTCACTTCCATGACCTTATCTTGAAATCTATACAAGGCACCTACATGTCACTTTCCACGTGTTCCACAACCAATAAACGAAATCTCGATATTGACTAAAGCCTCCAAGTAGCTATTCTATCAGATCGATCCATCACACCACTTCAAGTTAGGACATTATTATTTTCCTTAGACTCGTAGATCTTGATATTGGGTGTTAAAGATATAAGGTTGCCTTGTTAGCTTGTTCGAGTTACCACCTATATGCCCATTTCTATTCTACATCGGTGTCTCTTCGCATGACCTTGGGAAGTCGGGTGTGAAGAAGGTCACGTGTTGATTTTCTTTCGAACAAATTGGTGAACCTGAATTGAAGAGCTAGTCTCTAAACATTTCCAATTTCTTAGTCCATCTTTCACTCTCCCTTTATTCTCAGGTATTATTATATCCCCCGAATATGTCGGGATACGATGAGTATGGTTGACCCACTCGTTTCAATATGGATAATTATAAAACATGTAGAAAACAACAATCACCTTCACTCTCTACATGGGTAGGTAACCATTCAACTACTCAGGCTCAAGATCCTCTTCTTCAGGGAACCAATGTTGGTTACTCTGTACGTATCAAGGAGCTTGACCAAATCACAAAGACATATCCTCTTGAGTAATCAAGTTCTAAAGAACTTGAATTTCATTGGGAGGCAAGTTCATCTCTTCGGGTTTTGTTTTGAAAACCCATTAGCATGAAATCGAACCAACTCCCACCTCTAGATGACAATTACTTCACACGATATGCTAGAAGTGAATAATGCTTCCATAATATGAACCAAGATTTTTACAGGGTTGCGAAGGACATGCCGATGTCTTTCTAAAAAACAAAATGCTACTCCTCCAGCAATGGAAAACATTGCCAACAAGGGGTGGTAGAGCATCGAACAATTCATAGCAAGATACCACACTCCTCAACAACCTCTAAAAGTTCAACAACAAGCACCGAAACAAAACACCACCCCATCAATGGGTGACATCATCTCGGTGTTAGTAGACAAATTCAAAGAGTTAGAGCTTTCCCAAAATACTCAAAATTCATACGCAGGGCAAGTAAGAGTTTCTCACTATCCACAAAATTATGGACAAGTACCTACTGTGAAGAATCCTATTTATACGGGTGCTCCAAGTCCTAGAGATTTGCTAACTGGGACGGGCACCTTGGGTATGCCCCCTCATGCCACATATGGATATATACAACAGGCACTAGTTGGAAGTGGGTTCTCAAATGCCATACCAGCTAAAAATGCAACGCTCCCTGGATTTTTTCCTTCAAATCCATATCAAAGTAATCAACCCCCTACATATACATGTACTCTAAATCACCACATGGGGATATGTACACTTCCCAGTCCATATGGTTAGCCAAAGGGGATGTCATATGCCCCAAAAAAAATTTACGTTGTGTGATTTCAATAACCGATGCAAACTCCACCTCCCTAACAAGGATCTTAAATGGTTGAAATATACACAATGAAGACCTATTATGAATATCTTAAGGATCCTCTAGACTTATCCATTTGGGCTGTCATGCTCCCAAGACCCTTTCCCGATCTTCTAAAGTTTAAAAGGGAGGGCAATCCTAATTCTCATATCAAAGCTTACGTAATGGCCATTCGAAAGTTTCTCCCGTGGGATGCGGTTGTTGTGGAGATTTTATGTAAGATGCTAGAAGGAATCACTCTTGATTGGTACTATAGAATACCGTGAGGCTACAATACACTCCTTTAAGAAACTCATGTTAGATTTTATCAAGGCTTTTGATATGAAAAAACTTCTAAGGATAGGAATCAAATAATTCCTTCATATCAAACAAGAGCATAATGAGTCCGCTGCCCACTTCATTCAAAGGTGGAAACAAGTTCTCTATTCCTTTGCAAGCGCTCCAAACATGGATCAAATGGAGCTTTGTGATTTTTTCCTCCAATCCCTCAATAGAGAGACAAAGGAATAATTCCAAAAGTTCCCGCTAAGGAGCTACAAAGAGGTGTTAGAGGGTGTTCTCCGAATTGATCAAGCAACCATTGATAGTGGTCGTAAGACTTATGGAAAAAATGGGAGGTTAGTCACTCCTAACCAAAATAACCCCGGTTACTCCAACAACATGAACAATAATTAGGGACCAAAGGTCCTTAATAAGAATCATGGGGTTATAACTGATGACGATGTTACCGATCGACCAAGAAACCCAATGTTGTTAGTTCTCCCAATACAAATACTACCAACAACAACAACAACAATGGCAATAATCAGAGAAATAATAACTTCTCTCCCTTAATCAATGCTGTGAGATTTTAATCGTCCTAAAAAACAACAACAACAAAAACCTCAACAACCAAGACAAGCGCAGACCCAAGGCCCTAATCAATACCTAGGTGGGTATCCGAACTAATTCCAAAACCAAGGGCAGGGGTTCCCAAATTTTAACTATAACAATCAGCAATTGAACAATAATCATAATTTTGGACCGCAACAAGGTGCAAACCAAAGGCCTTGAGATTATGATCCGATTTGTATTGTGGTTTCCATAGGGTTTGCATGCATGACACAAGAACATGTCGCAATTGCAAAAAGTTTCTACAACATTTGCCGAGGATCAAAGACAATTATTTGTTGACATGTTTTTGCAAACCCAACAACACCAACTCAGAACACTTACATGGGACCAATATCCCCATAGAACACACCACTTAGGATCTTTAGCGATCCTCTCCCCACACACCCAAAATATGGTAGAATAGATCCCAACGGTTCAAACAAAGGTATTGCAATAGGAACCAACAATCATGAAGCCTCAACTTTTTCAAACCCATAGGTGGCACCTCCTTTGGATGGCCACAAAAATAAAAATTGTGGGATTGGTAGAGTTGGACACTAAACCTTAGATTAACGTTGCCACTAGAACCAAAGATTATTCTTCGCATCCTATCCCAATTTACCTAACTATATCATATGACATTCGTGATACACTAGGAAAGCTAGTAGGAGCTTATGACTTGATCAATGACTTGACCAAAACCTTCTCTCACATTTCCTTCTTGGATATGTTAAAGAATTCTCTTGCTCACAGAGCTGCTCTATTAGAAGCACTAGGTCTTGGCCATTTGATTAATGTCACCCCTCCTCCGAAGCGCAAATAAACCATGTAGAATTTGATGTTTATCCTCCAGGGAAGCCTGAAAGAGATGTTGGATTCATATTTGACATCAAAGAAGATACCCAAGGACATTGAAAAAACTTGTAGAGGTGATCCGAACTTTTTTACAAGTCCAGTTTACAAAAATTATGTAAAACATGCGATGATTGATGATGGGGAAGTGGTAAACATAGTCACATATTCGCTCCTTCAAAATTTATGTTACAGAGAGACAAATTGCTCCTCAACATGAAACATGTTGTGAGGCTATAACAACCTCAAAGTGGCGTCAATTGGGACTATAGTGTTGTCAATCACCCTTGGAACTAAGATGGTTTTAACCAAGTTTTATATTATAGCTCGGGAAACCAATTATGATATGATCCTTGGTCATCCTTGGATTCATCACATGAAGGTGATTCCCTCCACTTTGTTTCAGAAGTAAGTTTCCCGCATTTAGGAAGATCTTCATAACTCCAGTGATCTAAAAACCCTTCAACATACATCTAGCTAATTTAAAGAAGAGGCCAGGGGTTCACTATGAGTTTTAGCTTCCTGAAAATCAGTTAAACAAACCTACAAGCTCATAGATCAAAAGAAAATTTGGTTCCTATAATGGAGCTAGAAACTACGGGTTTGATTGAAGGAGTTCCTTCTACAAAGGATGAAAATATAATTGTTGAGACAATGTCAATAGGAACGACAACAAGGATAGTCAAGTTGTTGGAGAATGACCTACCACTTATTCTTCCATTTGATTTAATGGGCATTGGACATGCCTTGGGACTCGACTCTCTCCGGATGATGACATATGCATGGTAGAGGTCTCAATAGCAAGGGAAGGTAATATGAAAATAATCCAACTTCAATCTTCCCGGATGACTATTGGACCTTGAATTAGGATGGAGCAAAGTTCCACTTTTGGTCTAGGGAAGGTTTTATACTTACCAACCCTTAGGGGAGGGTCATGCCCTTCACCTTTAAATTGGATTTCTAATACAAGAATAAAGGAATAATATATGAGGATTTCAGATAGCACCTCGCTAACGTGTATCAACAAGGTTGTTGATGCACGTCAACAAGGTTGTTGATGTGTGTCAACAAGGTTTGTTGATGCGCGTCGCGTGAGGTTCGTAGATGCGTGCCAATAAGGTTGTTGAAATGTGATAGTAAATCTCCTGTCGTGCGTCTGCAGCCTTTTGTCACACCACTTAAAAAAAGGGCAAAAATTTTTCACGTCGGACCCCCAAAAAATTCGCCTTCCCGCGAAACTGGTTATGAGGATATTCGCTAGGTATTTTCCACCTTTGATTTCTAAGAGGTCTCTTAAAATGAATCCTAGATGGAATCAAGGAATAGAAGATGAAGTAGTGAATTCCACCGCAGGGGTAACAACTGGAAGGTTAGGATCATGGGGCTCAAGTTGAAACTGAATGGATGGAAACATAGAAAGAGGGTTAACATGTGGTAATGCTTTGGTACCTCCCATTGACAATATTGACTAACATTATATTCATGGGTATCCCTCTTCTTGATCCATTCTCCAACTTGAGTCATTGTCTTGATTATGAATTGAAGCTTTTGTTAAGGATTAAGCTCACATGGTATAGGGCTAGTCCATGGGTATGGAATGTTGAAGCCAATCTGGGTTGCCTTTGTCATTTCATTGATCCTTATTTGCACCATGTTATACTCCAACTCTCGAACCTTCTTCTGTAAGTGGTCTTCTTTAGGTGTATGATAGATTTCGGAATCTACATGCCATTGTTCTTCAGTAGCCCCTAGTCTGGTGGGTGACCAAAATGATTTGCATCTTGCTCATGTGGGCATGCATGCTCAAACTGATATTTGTCATGAAATTGGTTTGGAGGTGGATTGTAATAGCCTGAAGATGGAAAGAATAGTTGCTACTACAAGTGGGAATCCCATTGTGGAAATGAAACCATGATTACACCACTTCATGAATGAGAAAAATGGAAAGATGTCGAAGGAAACTAGATGGAAACGGGTAAAATCGAAAGTCTCAGAATACGAGAGTGGGTCAGTTTGACCAATGGAGTCACCAATTGTGCTTGGGTATACCTCATAAGGCTGAAATTTCACTAAGAACACAACTTAATGAAATGAAGTAATTTTGCAACAGGTGATGTTAAGATGCCTCTTCTCATTCTCTTTGGAGGAGACAAAGATAGTTCAATATGTTGATAATTACCTTGATTTGAAGAATTTGTTGTCTAAATTCTTTGCATGATTTAACACACTAATATTTGAAGTCTAGAGATATAGAGTCGCCAAGTAATTTGACTTGTGCAAGTGAGAATAGAATTACCAACTCGTCCCACCGGGCATGCCAAAAATTGTTGTCGCTAAATCACTGCACCCTCCGAATGGCCAAAATGTGAACAAGACGTTCGGTGTGATTGGGAAACATGGGATCACCTCTCAAGTGTGGGACTTGGGCTCAAGGTGAACCTTTGGAGAAGGCCGGCTTCCTCTTCCAAAACTAAGTGTTGTACTACTCCTAGTATAATAAAATGGTTATCTAGTCCTATGCTAACATTTTCATGGGATTTAGGGAAAGAGATTTGCAAGAAATAAAACTATACTAGGGATGGTGATGCACCAAATAAAGGTTGTTTCCAGACTCAAGAAGGTTTGATTTTAAGAGGGTATGTGCACCACAAGTCAACTTCACCTATCTGTAACTTAGAGAGGGTACAAAATACCACAGACTAGGAAGCATGTGTTCCCTTTGTTAAACTTGATCAGACAAAATAATCTATCAGTCCTCCAATGAAGAAGGATGAACTTGAGAAGGATGAAAAAGCACCAAAAATTAGTTGCATGTGATACTCCACCACTTGATAAGCACAGAACTCCAAGAACCTACAATAGAAACTTGAACTTGCATAGTGTACCTGCAAGCATGAGAAAGGCACAAAGAAGTATAGAAGGATGAAAGGACCAAGATTAGTCACAAACACACACTTTTATTACTTCAACAACATGCACAATGCATCATTACATTAGGAAGAGGAAATAGTTTCCATTATAGTCTTGAAAGGAGGCTTGAAAGTTCCCTCAACATATAAGAACAACTTGCGAAGTTCCTAAGATATCTAACTATCCAACTTGTCCGATCTATTGGAACCCCTTGGAATGAGATTCCAACTTACATTTGAATCATAAATTCCCTTCCTAAATTGAAGGTACATGATGGTTCATTTATTACAATTGGTTGAACCACTTGAGAAGGTTCCATCATGTGTCATTAATGCCCAGTTTGACTTATTCTTCTCTATTAATTAAAATAATAATAATAAATATTATTATTAAAATATTTAAATAAAAATATTAATTTAATTAAAATATGGTGGGCCCCTTTTGAATTGGTTTTCCTTGAAGAGGCTTAATTTGTAAAAATGGACCAACTCGGTGGTTGGCTCACTGCCAACCCACCGAGTTGGTCGACGAGTTTCTCTCCATTCTCCACATTTGGCCATATCAAGTTTCTTTGACCACCACATCATCCAACGATCTCCTTTGAACTCATCTTGACTCCCAAGCATGTGTGTATGTTGACACCGAGCTTATCAACCTCCACTCCTTGTTACATAGTGACTCGTTGAACAAGTTGATTCACACAGTCAAGCTCCTTCTACTTCTTCCACGTCAAACCCAAAATGAGCTCTCCTCCAACTCCCGAGTTCCATGTCGAGCTTCACTAATGTCCCAATATCAACGTTGAGTGATGAGTTCCTATCCTTCACCATGACCAAAATTACTTTGAATTGAGCTAACCACCGACTCTGCTACTCCCGATCGACTTGGCACAAGCTCTTCCACAAGCGAGAAACTCGACCATTTTTCCCAATGTTGCAAATCCTCCGATGTCGAGTCCATATTTTCTGGGCTCCACATTACATTCCTTGCGAGTTTGGCTTGTTTTGCACCCATTTCCAAATCATTCTACCTTGACCTTGTATTTACTTGATGAATGGCTATGAGATCCTCTCGCCCTTTCCTCGAGACAAGTCGTCCCTTCACGAGCTCACCATTGAGATCATCTCGATTCATCCTTCCAATGTCGACCGAAGAACTCACTTATAAGCTCACCGCCAAATGACTCGGCCTCAAATTGGTTCATCCCGAGTTTCTTCCCATGCATCATATCAACCGAGCTCATAAACCATTCCCTTCCATATGAATCGATCTCGTCATGAGCTCATTACCATCATCCACCAAGCTTGTGGATCCAACATTTCTCCCTGAAACATGACTCCACAGTGTTACATTGATTAGCTCAATGTAACTCAATCTATAAGATCTAAAAATTATCATTCCTGGACTCGGACCCGGACCAATGCAAATTTGTGTCACGCTTCATCCTTGTCTACGAGATCGGAAGTTTTAACACAACTTAGCTAAAACATGTCTACGAACTCCACACTTAAACCTCTCAAGCTCTTTATCCCTCTGAGATCGACTTGGCATTGTAGCTTCAAGCTCACCTAGTTCTCAATATCCCATTTTCACCAGAGTAACGAGCTTCAACCTTTAGCCCGATGCATCAAGTGACTTCACCGTCGAGTATATCCCTCTGCATTACCATGACCACGACTGATTTTCCTATACCTTTTGTGGGTTGAGCTCCAAGCTGAGTTCGTCGTGTATCCATACATTTGGAATCAACACCTTCAAGGTGAGTGGCTCGGCCCTCATGCACGTTTCTTCCATGAGAAACCTCTCGAGCTCCTCTAGCTTGTAATTCATTTCTATAAGTAACATGCTAGGTCTGGATCCTAATGAACTATTCCATGCCATACTGGATCTAGTCTTGAACTCACTTCCTCACTCGATCCATATGACTCAAGCCCAATCTCACCACATGAAACCAAACTATATTTTCATGTATTTTCCTAAAATTCCCATTCATTTTCCATCATATTCCTCAGCTCGTGACCCCTAACTTGTCAAAATGAGCTCTTCATTTAGTGTGGCTCGTCTATGATCTTTTCCCACACTGGGCTATCTCATCCACTAAGTTTTCAAAGGCAAGTTAAGTCTACCTCCATTCACTTTGAATTAAATCCATGAGTTTGGCTACTCTTGATACATTCATGGCTTCACCAAGTCATCCCTTTTAGAGTTCCTCAAACAATAAACATGAGATCATCGTTAATCCTATGTTTCACGCCCCATCTCGCTATTATCTTTATCTCGGAGACCTGATATCCTCTCCTTGTGATTTCATCCTGCAAGCTCGTCACCATACAACCGGAAACCTTCCATTTAGCTTAATGAGCTTAACTCGACTGTATGAGTTTTGAGCTCCTTTCATGCATTACCTACAATGTTTTTTCCTCCGAGATTTGACATGATCAACGGGGAGCTTGTAAATCTCGTTTGAATTCTATCTTCTTCTACTCAAACGTGAAGCTTCAACCAAACTACCTTATGTTTTGGCGTTCAAATATCTCAACACGTCATGCTAGGATGACCTCCCACATTCCCCAATTTCTCTACCGAATCGTTTGGGATTGGCACTTGACTCAACAAACTAGTTACTCCACGTCCTGACTTCCTACGGGAAAAAGATTCAAACCTCCCGGCTCGAGTGACCCGAACCTCCCATTTGGCATAAAGAAACTCGGGACCCGAAGACCATCTAGCCATCCATCGACGCGGTTATATGGCTAATATTTCCCAAAGTCCCCACATTCTTGGAAAAGTGAGTCTTAAAACCCATCGTGGAATCTCTGGTTTTCCTTGTCAATGTGTTGGCAGAAAGAACAAAACTCTCCCCTGAACTTGAAAGTCCAAGCCTGACCTAAAACACACGTCACTACAATACGTCTCACAATGAGCCCAAACCGAGCTTCCTCTTCATTCAACTCGTGCAAATCTATTGAGCTCAATCATGAGATACTCCTTGGCTTGGAAGCGAGTTGCTCTCTGTGGTCCTTGCGGTGTTGCAACCGAGTTTGAACTCTTCTTGTCCCTCTTGAATCAGGCCAAAATACGAGCTCGACTTGATTTCCCCTTTGAACTTTTACAATAGAGAACTCACCTAACCAAGCTATTACCATGCATCAAGTCATGCATGAGATCACTTTGGATCATTTTCCCCACTTAGTTGACTGAGTTTTAACATGATTCGATACACCAACATCCTTACATCAACATCAACGAGCTCAGTCAAGTGAGCTCTGAAATTTCGACTCATCGGTTGCATTGACTAAGCCATCATCCAAACCTGACTCACCTTTCTTTCGTCGAGCTCACATTGACTCGCTCGACATGTTGCAACCGAGTACCTCCATGAGCTAGCACTGAGTTGAGCCCGAGTTGGGCTAGGTGAGCTCACTTATCAATTTATTAATTATTTTAATCGTGTTATCTCCGTGATGACCGGAAGTGAGTTCCTGGGACCAATGTCATGATTTGATCGAAATAGGACCACGTTGTCTAATTTTTCCATGTTAGCAAAATTAGATAACACCTCCGACACTCATGCCACCTAGGTCGATCACCCTTGATCCTGTAGCCATGAGCTATGTATGTCTCATTAGCCTTCATGTTAGCTCAACAAGATAATGATAAACGAGATTGTGCAAATCTATTTTGCTATTCAAACATTTCTTTATTATGAGACAAGATACACACAAGTAGAGAAGGAATGCCTTGCTATATTCTTTGTGGAAAAACCCTTAAGATATTACATGTTAAACCAAGAAATAAGGCTTATTACTAAATTAGATCACTGCGGACATTTCTCACACAAGTTCTCTTATCTAAGAAATTTGGTTGCTTCATAAATTTGATGGGCGAGTTTGAGTTAACATTTGTTAATCAAAATTCCGTCAAAGGAAAAATCATTGTGGATTGGTTAATGACAACCCATTAGATGGAGGCAATATAGTAAATCTAGACTTCTCCTACGAGTTTGTGTATTTCCTTGAAACCAAGCCTCACATTTCTACGTGCCCATGGTACACTGACATCATTAGCTTCATAGTGGACCATACATATCCGAATGGGTGACATTGCAACAAAGAAGATGGTTTTGGGTAAGTGCACCAAGTTGGGGGGCCAAAAGGGGGTCTTAAGTGGATGCATTTTTATGATAAATAAAAAACTTCAACGTGTATGAGTTTTTTGAAATAGTTACACTCAAAATTGGAAGATGTTTTATAAACATGAATCGTAGCATTTTAAGCTACTAAATTTTATTGAAAATGGATAAGTTTAAGTGGGTCAAATAACTAAAATACCAACAGTGCTCCTATTTTTGTTAAAAAACATAACAGAGTGACTTTCGTGTCCCCACCATTTTTGAGCACCATTTAGTAGTTTTGAAAACCCTTTGGTAGAAAGATAGCTAGGAGCATCTAGTTTGTGCTAGAATTTTTTTTAGATTTTTTTAGCAAGTATTTATTTTTTTATGATTTTTCTAGTACAAAAATTTTATGTTTTGAAAAATAACAGAGCTCCGACTGTGCCCCCCCTAACTACCTCAAAAATATTGAAAAATTAGAATTTTTTTTTTTTTAATATGTATATAATTAGGCCTAGTTTGTGCTAGTATAATTTTTTTCAATTTCGATGACAAAAAAAAAAGATACACGATGAAAGATAGACATATTTAAACTTCAAAAATAGCTATAAAAAGGCATAGTTAGAAAATAAATAATATGGAAACCTTATATTAGTCAGAAAATTTGAAAAATTATATTTTTAGAAAGAAGAAACTCTTATCTACGTCATGGTATAATTTTTTTAAAATGAATCAATTGTTTTATGTTGATTTATCATGGATGAAGTGGCATTTTTACATTTTCCTACAAAAACACGTTGTTTGTTGTGTTTGTGCAGGTCCATGCCTCAAGCTTGGGGATCCAAACCAAATCCCAAGCCTTGAGACATGGCTTGGAAAAGGTGAAAATGAAAAACATGTACGCGTTATAATGCGTACACACCATTACACATACACGTTATAACGCGTACGCATTCGTATAGTATGAACATTATATATGCCTTTGGCATGCTTATATTTACAAAAATAAATTTTTAAGTTTTTCATTTATTATTATTTATATTTTTATTTCTTATACTTTAAATTTATTTTTGTAAATATAAGAAATTAGGGTCACTCTGCACCTTATGGAATTAGTCTCATAGCTCCATGAGTCACGATTTAGGAGATAGTTTTTATAGTATAATCTGGTTAGTACATAGGTAATATTCAGGATTTCAACATTCCACCTAAAGCTTTTAACATTTAACTTCTACAATCAAAACCCTAAACCATAGGCCATAAACCTAAACCCTAAATATGAACATTGATCCCTAAACCTTGAACCATAATCCATATGACCCTAAAACCTAAACCCTAAACCCTAAACCTTAAACATTCACCCTTACATGTGAGCCCTAAAATCGAGCCTTAAGCCTAAGCCTTAAACCCTAAACCATGAACCATGAGCCCTAAATGCTAAACCCTAAACCCTGAACCATAAAAACTAAATCCTAAACCCTAAACCCTAATCCCTAAACCCTAAACCTTAAACAACTAAATCGTAAACCCTAAAACCTAAAACCTAAGCCTCAAAACCCTACACTCTTATCCCTGAGCCCTAAAATCTAAACCCTAAACCCTAGACCATATACCCTAAGCCATAAACCCTAAACCCTAAACCCGAGCCCTAAACCATAAACCCTAAACCTTAAGCCCTAAATATTAAATCCTAAACCCTGAACCCTAAATCCTAAACCCTAAACCCCGAACACTTTGAACCGTAAACCATAAACCCTAATCCCTAAACATAAAATCCTTAACCCTAAACCCTAAATCATAAACCTTAAACCCTAAATCCTTAACCCCGATCCGTACACCCTAACTATAAACACTAAAACCTAAACCCTAAACACTAAATCCTAAACCCTAAACCCTAAATCCTAAACCATAACCACAACCTAACCCTAAACCCTAAACCCTAAACCTTAAACCACAACCATGAGCCCTAAACCCTAAACCCTAAGCCATATTTCATCAATATTTCCTAGTCTCGTGCCTAGAACCATCATTGAGTCTACTTATAGAACTACCTTGTTTATGAGAGGTGGTACGAGTAAATAAATGGATATGACATCTACCTTTGTCTTGTAATGTATATTACACATATATTCCAAACTTGTGTCTCCCCACATATAATTGCACTCTTAAATGTAAATTTATTCACACTCTGAACAAATTTCACATTTCTCATATTTCCATGTATGGTTTTATGCAAGCAGGATGACTCATTGGAAGCTAGAAAAATAACCATCACAACACAAAAATTAATCTTAAAGGAAACAAAAGAAACATAGAGAATATACCAATGCAGAGGTGTAGGATCATAATTGAATTTCTTGTAGTATCCTCTCCTCCAGAGAAAGAAAAAGTTCTTATTCTACTAGAATGTTTAGTAAATTTGAAAAAACTTCCTGAAGTGTTCAAAACAAGCATAGAAACATGGGAATGGTTAAGAACACAAAGGGGTTATAAATGTCCTAGTAAATATTTCTTGTTTAGTTTTAAATGGGAGTCACCTAGCCTACGACTTAGTGACCTTCCATTCATTGATAATTCCTTATATGATAAACCCATGGATGTTTTCAAAAGAGCCTTAAAAATTTTAGGGGTAGTCATCAATCCTAGTGAAGGGTGTGATGTGATTTCCAAGAAGCTTGAAATTCATATAGATTTAGAGGTCATAACATAAATTTACAAATATATCTATAAGTATAAATGGAAGCCAAGTAACAGTGTCTCCGTGTACATCTAAGGATCGAGGACTACTGGGGTCTGTGGAAAGATTAGACATTCAGAAATATGACATTTCCCTCCTTCAAAATATCAACAGATGAAAGACATCAAATTGTGATGACTCTCTTTAAATGTTCTACCTACGAAGTTGATGAAACCTTTTCGGTTGAATACTATCATCGATTACTTAATAAGAATGGGTAAGACACAAAACATTACAATGAGTGAAATATTTCCCATGCAATGGGAAAAAAAGAAGAAATATTGGGTAATATTTCTTTACCATGAGCCGAAAACCTAAACCCTAAACCTTGATCCCTAAACCCTAAACCCTAAAACCCAAAACCTAAATACTAAGCCCTAAAAGCTAACCTTAAAACCTAAACCCTAAAATTTAAACCCTAAAACTTAAATCCTAAACACTAAACCCTAAACCCTAAACCCTGATCACTAAACCCTAAATCCTAAATCCTAAAACCCATAAACCCTAAACCTTTAGCCCTAAACCTCGCTAAACCTTGAACTCGAACCCTAATACCTAAACCCTTACTCGAGCCTTAAACCATAAACCCTAAACTCTAAACCTTAAAAGTTGAACCATGATATCCGAACCTAAACCCTAAAAACCAAACCCTAAATATTGATCCATTTCATCAATATTTCCTAGTCTCGTGCTAGAACCATCATTGAGTCTACTTATAGAACTACCTTGTTTATGAGAGGTGGTACGAGTAAATAAATGGATATGACATCTACCTTTGTCTTGTAATGTATATTACACATATATTCCAAACTTGTGTCTCCCCACATATACTTGCACTCTTAAATGTAAATTTATTCACACTCTGAAACAAATTTCACATTTCTCATATTTCCATGTATGGTATTATGCAAGCCAGGATGACCCATTGGAAGCTAGAAAAAATAACCATCACAACACAAAAATTAATCTTAAAGGAAACAAAAGAAACATAGAGAATATACCAATGCGGAGGTGTAGGATCATAATTGAATTTCTTGTAGTATCCTCTCCTCCGGAGAAAGAGAAAGTTCTTGTTCTACTAGAATGGATAGTAAATTTGACAAAACTTCCTGAAGTGTTCAAAATAAGCATAGAAACAGGGGAATGGTTAAGAACACAAAGGGGTTATCAATCACCTAGTAAATATTTCTTGTTTAGTTCTAAATGGGAGTCACCTGGCCTACGACTTAGTGACCTTCCATTCATTGATAATTCCTTATATGATAAACCCATGGATGTTTTCAAAAGTGCCTTAAAAAATATAGGGGTAGTCATCAATCCTAGTGAAGGGTGTGATGTGATTTCAAGAAGCTTGAAATTCATATAGATTTAGAGGTCATAACATAAATTTACAAATATATCTATAAGTATAAATGGAAGCCAAGTAATGTGTCTCAGTGTACATCTAAGGATCGAGGACTACTGGGTCTGTGGAAAGATTAGACATTCGAAAATATGACATTTCCCTCCTTCAAAATATCAACGAGATGAAAGACATCAAATTGTGATGACTCTCTTTAAATGTTCTACCTACGAAGTTGATGAAACCTTTTCGGTTGAATACTATCTCATCGCTACTAATAAGAATGGGTAAGACACAAAACATTACAATGAGTGAAATATTTCCCATACTGCAATAGGAAAAAAGAAGAAATATTGGGTAATATTTCTTTACCATGAGCCTTAAACCCTAAACCCTAAACCTTGATCCCTAAACCCTAAACCCTAAAACCCAAACCCTAAATACTAAGCCCTAAAAGCTAACCTTAAAACCTAAACCCTAAAATTTAAACCCTAAAACTTAAATTCTAAACACTAAACCCTAAACCCTAAACCCTGATCCCGAAACCTAAATCCTAAATCCTAAACCCAAAACACTAAACCCTAAACCTTTAGCCCTAAACCTTGCACCCCCGAACCTTGAACCCTAATACCTAAACCCCTTACTCGAGCCTTAAACCATAAACCCTAAACTCTAAACCTTAAAAGTTGAACCATGATATTCGAACCCTAAACCCTAAAAAACCAAACCCTAAATATTGATCCCTAAAACCAAAACCTTAAACCCTAAACACGAATCCCTAAACCCTAAACCCTAAACCTTAAACCCTAAACCTTAAATTCTAAACACTAAACCATAAACCCTAAACTATGAAACCTTAACCCTGAACCATGATCTTGAAACCCTAAACCCTAAATCCTAAACCCTAAGCACTAAACCCTAAACCTTGAGCCCTAAACTCTAAGCCATAAACCTTGAGCCCTAAACCATAAACCCTAAACCTTAAACCATTAGCTATAAACCCTAAACCTAAACATGGAGTTAAAAACATAAACCCTAAACCCTAAACCCTAAACACTAAATGCTAAACCTTAAACCCTTGGCCCTAAACCCTAAACCCTAAACCATAAAACCTTAACCTTGAGCCCTAAACCTGATTCCCCGAACCCCGAGCCCAAACCATAAACCCAAAACCCTAAATATTGAGCCCTAAAACATAAACCTTAAACCCTAAACCTTGAATTCTAAACACTAAACCCTAAACCCTAAACATCATTTTAGTAAGGATCTCATTTTAGTAAGAAGTAGACAAGCATCATAGAGCTGATTTGTGGTCACTAAAGTGAATTATGGACCAAATTTCAAAATTAGTACCAATTCAAGTAGTGGTAGGGCCAAAATCCAATCCAAGGTCAAAAACCTATAAAACGACTATATGTTTTCACAAAACAAAGACCGACTATAATATATATGGCTTGAAAGTTTTAGGTCATTGCTGAAATTCTGAAAATGAGTAAGTATTGACCAAATTAGATTTTGAAAAACTATCTTCTAGATTATCACTCTCAGAACTACGTGACCATTTCCATCAGGTGCAGAGTGACCCTAATTTCTTATATTTAGTAAAATAAATTTAAGGTAATAAAAGAAATCTTATATTTAACATTTCTTTTTCTAAATATGGCTCCTTCTTGCCCCTACAAAATTTATATAGAGAAAAATACGTACACATTTTGTGTTCATAGAAATGCGTACATGTTATAACATGACCGAGGTATAACACATATGCATTTTAGGTTCGTGAATTCCTAAGCCTATGAAAACATAACATGATCATGTTATTGCAAAATATGATCACGTTTTGTTCATTTTTCGTTTTTTGTCCACTTTTTGGCCCCCTACTTCGTGCACTTACCCTTACATGTTATAACCACTAAGTATGTTATCTTGGAAAATGTGCTTTATCGTAGATCCTTTGATGGAATGTTGTTAAGATGTGTTGACGAAGAAGAATCTAAAATATTCTTTTTGAATCGTATAGTGGAGTATGTGGAGGTCACTTCGGTGGCCATACCACTACTCAAAAGATACATAGGTTGGGTTACTTCTGGCCCACACTAGAACATGATGTGATAGAGTTTGTGTGTAAATGCCATAAATTTCAAGATTTCTCCCATGAGATCCACATACCGGCATAGGCTCTGCAACCAATTGCAACACCATGTCCCTTTTTCATGTGGGGCCTAGATTTGATAGGGAAATTCATTCCCTCATTAATAGATGGTCATAAATTTATAATCACGGCCACATAATACTTTACTAAGTGGGTAAAAGCCATGAATCGTACCACTTGTGCCTAGATGTGTAATTTTTATGTTAATTATGAACAAAATAATTTGTAGGTACAGGGTCCCACAAGTCATTATCTCATATAATGACACATCTTACAAAAATGAGGAAGTACGTGAGTTGTGTGAAAATTTCAAAATAAATCATAATACGTCTTCTATCTATTACCCTCAAGCCAATGGACGGAGTTGAGGCTACGAATAAGATGTTAAAATCTATTCTACTTAAGAATGTCAAAGAGAACAAACGAGATTGGTATTTAAAGCTTTTTCTAGCCTTGTTGGCTATCGCACATCAAGTAAGAACACCGATGAGGAAAACTCCTTTTTTTGGTGTTTGATGTAGAAGCGGTTTTACCGCTCGAAGTCAAAATACCTAGTCTCCGTATCTTTTTTGGAAGGAATTCTCGGGAGAAGAGGGCTATCGAGAGGTTTGACTCTCTCGGTTAGAAAGTCTTGATGAAGATAGACTCAATCTTTGAACAATGACATAATTTTTATCTTGTTGAATGGCTCAACATTACAACAAGAAATTATACGAGTGTGAAATATATGAGGGATATTTGGTTGTAAGACTTGACAACTGAATAGACAAAAAGACCGGCGAAGGAAGGAAATTCAGGCCCAGGTGGTTGGTTCCATATCGAGTAATAGAAAAATATAAAAATGGGGCATTTAACCTATGTACACTAGAGGGTGAGGAGTTTAGTGAATCTGTAAACTCTCTTCACCTAAAAGGGTATTATGTATGATTTATTAGCATTTTCATATGTACATTATTACATCCGCATTGCATTTTCATCTACCAGTTCATTTTGTAAAATTTTTGATCAAGGGACTTATTCTTATAGAAATTCCTAAAAACTTATGAAAACATTGGCAAAACATTCAAATCATATCTCTTCAAATATTCATAGTATCATCAATTGTTTCCAAATCATTTCATCAATCCAAGCAAGATAAGACAAATCTTTGATGGTAACTATACCAAGGCCTGCATACTTGGTTCTACTTATAGTATTTTTCTAGATTAGATATATTTTCCTATAGTCTGTTCTAGAAGCTTCATGGTGTCACATCTATCTCATATACATCTCTTTAGAAATAAGGTCATTCTAGACATTTTTCCTAGATAAATAAGTCACATGCAAATCCACGAAATTTTTTATTTTACACATTTATTTACCTTACTAACCTTCGATGTTGAGTTTGCGTCTCTTACTAGTGATGTACATTTGGGAAAGGAGAGAAGTTACCTTATTAGCCTATGCCTTGTCCATGGTGATGAGCCCATACTTCCCACTGATAGCATAGGGCAAGGTGTAGGGGTCTCTTTGAAAAACTTGAAAGTTAGAAATAGTTCATTCAAATATTGTGAAATCATAAATCAATAAAAAAAAGCTGAGATAGATGTCCCAAATTCCAAAAAGAGTTTTAAACCTCAAAACCAAATTTTGTCAACCAAGTGGCCATCTAAGGATCTAAGTCTAGATAAACTAGAAAGCAATTTAAATTTTGAACTATGAAGAAAAATTGAGTAGAATGAGGTTGTAGTGTCTCAAATTGATTTTTCCAAATCCTTGTCTTTCTCTCATCATTACCATTCAACAAATCTCTATAATGTGTGCCCTTTATGACTCTTGGTGTTGAGCCCTCACATCTCACTAGTTACGTGGAGTTAGTAGTGGGGAAATTTCATTCACTTATCATATCACTCTTTTGCCACATTTTTCCAAAACAATACAAAGTACCAACAATTGCTTAGAGAAACTAAAGTTCAATATTACAATGTGATTGCATTATCATATATCAACATTACAAAAAAAAGAAGAGAGAGATCATTTTGTTAGCATTCATATCCACTACATACATTCTGAAAAGCATATAAAAATAGAAGTTCTAAACATCTAGAGTACACATGTGAAGTGAGCCAAGAGGAAGTCAACTCAGATACAATGAATTACTGAACCAAAAATAAGAGTCTATATATATCATAATAAATCAAGTTTGTGTACAATGCCATCACGCACTAGGCATGGTCAAAACACTCGTAATGAGCCCGAAATATACAAAAATTACAACCAAGCAATAAAAGGCCCACGACCTATCAATTCTTGTGAGATCCTTGAGATGGTGCATGGCTGCATTCAGGGACTCCTAATGCAGCTATGATGACAAGAATGCACTAAATGGTGGGAGTGCTCATAGTGGCATCCGGTGGTTGTGGTCTCACTACAAGAGTAACTCTGTCTCATCGAACATTTAGCTATCTCATATGCGAGTCACCTGAGTACGGAGAGAATTCATAACCTCTCGTTGCTCTCTAGATGGGTGAAAACACATCGGTGTGTCTACCGACGCCATTGGTTGTCCTATATCCTTTGTTATCTCAACTTTGGGTCTTCCCTGAAGGGATTAACAAGGTGTTCATGCACACCCATTAAATAAGCTCTCACCACTCTTGTGCGATTCTTTGGAAACTAAAACAAAGAAGAAATGTCGAGTTAGAAAGTTACAAATATAAAAGCAGAATAAATACCAACCAACATTTCCAACTAACAAGGTCAAAGAGAAGAGGATTAACATACTTGAATCTCAAGGAATCCATGTAGGATCAATGGTTGATGATACTACTGCTGATGATGACGAGGCCTCTCCAAAACCATAGGCAAGACGTTGTCCCACCACGAACTTGTCATCCCCCTCTCCATCATGAAAACATGGTCCCTCGGAGGCAAGTGTCTCCTCCTCTTTGTCCACCTCTTCTTGCTCTGCTCTCAGAACATCCTAAGTATCATGCCACTCAAGATCACTCTCCTCCTCCATGTGCTGCCCCACCAGCCTCACCCCTAACCCCTCGTCGCAGTCTCATCCCCTGTATACTCCTCAGAGTTGGAGTCTATGTCTATGGGCTCATCCTCCTCTCCACTGTGAGTAGGTGCGGCTCCAATTTGGAGTAAGGGTGTAGGAGCGGCACGAGCTACCCGTCGGGCATGAACAACTCACCTAACTATGATAGGCACTCCTAGAACCACTATTGTCTAACCTGGATCTCCACGAGGCCCCTTTCGGGCCTCCTTCATGGTCCTATACATAGGTGCCACCGGGGAAGCATATCAATGTAAGGAGGCCGAATTCTTTGAGGAACTCAAGAAAATGTTTGAATCTCAAGCTTCCCCATCCTATCAAATAACTGACCCTCAGATTAGAACAAGCCGCAACAGTGGTGGTCCCCTCCTATCCCCATAACCCTACCATGTCATGGTATGGGGTAGCCACCATGTCTGTTGTAGTTAAAGAAGCCATTGGTTAATGTGGCACATTAAGAATTGACATCGATGTCCATTTGTCGGTTGTAACGGCTCTGGATCTGTCTTGGTACTCCCTCTTATAGGGGACAATCCACTCATACACCCAGCTCATAACCAATGTGGGGTGGCTCAAAGACTACCCCTGTAATTTGAAAATCTGATACATGTCATGATAAGTGTTTCCAAGTATATCTGCTCCCTAGGCATAGATACTGACCATGTGCCTCAATCATGTAATGATGGGAGCCCAATAGTAGAGTAGTGTGTCACCTCCCTTGTCCCCAATCAACCGTGAGGCCAAGATACCCATGATGGCCTTGCGGATAATAGGGATGGGAGCAGTAGGAATGGATCGGACCTTGATCCCCTTCTTCAAACCAAAGGAGACCATGACATCCCCCATATAGGTGGCCCATAGAGTCATTGTGGCTCTGGATCTTGTTATCTCTAGAGTCAATCATCTACCCAGTATCGAACCCCAAGAATACGATACATATCCTCTAGGGTGATCATCCACTCACCCCTAACACTTGCACAATCGAAATGTATTCGGTCTACATCCCAATAAGAGAACAGATCACATAGTATGTGACTGACATGAGTAACATAGGGCACCCTTGCAATCCTCCATATGCCCGCTCTATGAAGAGTATCAATCTCATCCTGATTCAACTGATCCAATATCGCTGGGAGCCAGTCACACTCCCTCTCACAAATCCAATGGATATACTCTTCCTTCTTCTGCATCCACCAAAAAAAAAAAAAAAGAGTAAGTTAGTGACATATTTTGAAAAATAAGCTCATCAAAAACATAGAAAAATATTAAAAATCTAAAAAAATCCAAGTTATCATGAATTTTAGACATTCTATTTAGAACCACCGCCTGCCGGTGCGGGGCTGGCAGCTTCTAGGACCACCACCATGCTAAGGGCGGTAGTCCCGAATCGATTCATTGTATGGATTTATTGCCTAAAAACACTCAAAAATGCAAAAAAATCAACGAAATAAAAGACTACCCTGAGGGCGCCCCCCTAGAGACTCATTTAAAACAAAAAATTTCAAAAATGATCCCCCTAGGCAAATATTTTGACGTTTTCACATTTTAGGTTTAGAAATCACAAGTGAGGAGAACTACCCGAGACCATGTTGGTCGATCTCTTACTTATGCGGAGGCATGATAATGATCTTGCAACAAACGTTTTGACTATTCTTTTGATGAAAACGGTCACCGTGGGCCCAGAGCTCAAAAATCACCAAGTCGATATGCACAAATGAATTTGAAAATGAGTTTGTTTAGATATATATGTTGTTATAACTTCATTTTGAGTGTATATGTTCATAGGGATGGAGCGGTAGCGTAGGTAGATTTCTATATACCCTGCAAAATGGTAAGTCCTCTTGTCATTTTAATTTAGTGTTTATTTATTGATATTTTATGTATTTATACTTGAGTCTTCTCTTCATCTTGCATGTAGTGGGAGTTTCGATGGAGACATTTAAACACACGGGCATGTCAAGTATAGCTTATAACCCCCCATTTCGGGAATGCCATACTCAGACTCTACGTTTTACCCCTCTTCATGGCTAAGACACTTATTTGAGGGGCCAATATGTATGAACCCAAAATTGCATGTGCTACATTGTCAAAAATGGTTACAAAAGTCCCCAATGATGATATATGTCCTTTTAGAAGGTGTTCGAGTTCCTAAACCCACTCGTAATGTATATTTGTAGCCTAGACATCCTTACTTAGCTTTTCCATGATTTTTTCAAGCTTCCTGCTTCATTATGGGCATGTTTTGGCCTTTAGTGCCAAGACCGCCACCCCGCTGGGAGGTAGTTTTGAAACCGCGGCCCCAGACAGGCGGCGGTCCCATGATTCTTGCCTTGTGCGGGGTGGCGGTCTGCGTGCTTTTTCTAGATTCCTTCATTTGTAATTTTAACACACGTGGTTTCACTTCACTTGAATTCCAAGGCGCGTTTATGAACTAAATTTCCTAAAAATAGTCTTGGTCATTTGGTATTCCATTCCTCTTCTATTTTTAAATAGATTTAATTAGTTTAAACTACCTCTTCACCCAATGATTTGGCACTCCAAGGCTGCCTTGTGCATGAAGGCACATCCCAGCCAATTCCTATATATTCCATGCTTGTATTCAAGAAAATGGCATGAGAATTTTGTGTATCTTGCATAGTATTGTTGCCACAATCCTGCTGGAAATTACATAGCCAAGCTCCGCTCACTTGTGTTATCCCTCTTCCACCTGTATTGCAACCAAACTACCTTCAAGATGACATTGCTCAAGCATCATCTCTTGTTGTTGTTCTTGCATTCCCAATTCCTTGGACTCATATAGACACATAGTGAAAGGAACAAACCGAGGAGAGAGATACAAATACAAAACTGACAGATTTTCCAAAGCTCTTGTTTATCCATGTTGGAATTACTTGTTTTTTTGCTTCATTTGTCAAATTATCAATTCCGAGTCATTCTTTTCAAATACATATCAAATTGAGTAAAAAAAAATTCATTTCAGTCGATTAAAAATTACAAATAGAGAAAATCATTAGAAAGCTTGCTCTTTGACATTACTAGGGAAGTAGTGCGAAACAATAGCTATTCTAGGGTTATAATTTATTCTCCACCTCTAAGGTAGGGTTTGAAGGGTTTTGATTAAATCAGATTAGTTTTTTTAGATCTAGATTCACATACTCGCACAAGTAATTAACTACAACCAAATGATTACTTGTATTTAGTTTTGTTTATTAGATTACAAGCATTGCTTAAAAACTAGAAAAGATAAAAAAATATTTACTTTTATTAGATTAGTTTGATTCCATTGTTTTGTTCAGATATACTATGAAAATACCAAAAAAATATATTAAAGTTCTTTTTGATAGTTAGTTTATTATATCAAAATCAATTCAATTCATTCCGCATGACCATCAAAGGTCCACAACGAGAAAATATGTTTGATTTTGATCCATTGGTCCCACAACCCAATGAACCAAAATTGTTAACTAACATTGACACGAGTTTACGCTTGTTAGTTTTACGCACACCTGCTAGGTATTCTAAGAATATAGAATAATTAAACACATTAAACATTACAGTAATCATGATTACGATTATTGGACTACTCCTGAAACAAGGTTTGATTACGTGCATGACCATACAAGGACCATAGCCTCCACGAGTTTTTAGTTGTGATCCCCAGGTCCCGCAACCCAACGTGTCTGTTGAAAAATTAGAGATTGACACTAGTTTACATACATCGACATTTAGATCATCACCACTTCCACCTGACACCATTACACAATTTTCAGTATTGAACATAGTAGCCGATCAGGATAGGAATTTGTGGACTAGACCAGAAAATTGCCAATAGTCCCTATGGTTTCATTACACCTCTTGTTCTCACTTTCATGAAATTTTCTAGAAATCTATATGAGCCACCCGCAGGTCACTTTCCATGTGTTCCACAACTAGTTTACACAATCTCGTGAGCTTGATATTGATTAGAGCTTCCTAGTAGTTATTCTATCGATCAATCCATCACACCACTTTAACTAAGCACAACATTCTTTGCGTTAGACTCGTAGATCCCGATATTGTTTGTTGAAGGTATAAGGCTGCCCCATTAGCTTGTTCATTGTTAACACACATATACCCATTTCTTTTCTACACCGGTTGTCTTGGCACGACCTTGGGAATTCAGTGTGAAGGTCACATGTTGATTTTCTTTCGTATAATCCCGATAGTGGAAAAATCCATCTAGACATTGGCGTGAAATGTGCCTAGTGATGTATTGGCAAGTGGAGGGATACTAGAGTGCATAGATTACATCACGGGTGAGCATGCCCATTTTTTTGAGCTAGTGTCCATAGCAGTAGCAATGCGCATTATGTTGCTAGGCAAGAGGGATGAGGCACGTGAAGAGACTCAATGAGCTTGAGAGGCATTGAGTGGTGGTCCTTTAGCACATGATGTGTTAGTGTAATTTATTTAAATTTAGAATAACTTTGCTAAGAAGTATATAGATAATACCTATTACCGAGGCGGTGGAGAGATATCAAAGTCGCGGCCAACGACGTAGAGTTATTGGTGAGGCGTCGCGTTCAAGGGCTCTCACAGTACTTGAGAGAGAAAATGATGATGAGATTTTATTTGTATTATTGTATATGATGTAGGGGAGTTTCCCCCAGGTGATGAGATGTTTTGTAATGATGATTGTACTCGATATATATAAACATATTTTATTGGTATATGATGAGTTTATTTCATTGTGTATTGATGTCATAATGTGATTGATGATATATGATTTAGTGATTATTTTCGTAATGTATGTAATGTGTTGGATATCATTCATGTTTATTGATGTAGACTTGTACTATGATGTTGATAATGATAGAAAAAATGCGTAATGTGAATGATGATAGATAACATATGTAATTTGATTTGCTAGATATGATGCTTGATGAGGTGAGTGATGTGCATATTTGTTGAATGGAATTTGTGATGCGTAGTTAGTGTAATAATGAGAGTGGAATGTATGTAAAAATAGATAATGTATGATTTCCAAACTAACGTGTCGTGATGAATTTGATAATGTAATATGATCGTATTATGTTAGTGTGATGAATATGGGGGGAGAAGATTAGTGATGCCCCATAGCTTATGGATGATTAGGTTCATTTAGTAAAGACCCCTCAACATTCAAGAATGATTTGCGTAAAGTAAGAGTGCATTATCGGGAAATTATTGAGTGTGCTAGATGAATCAAAAAAGTGTTTGATGAGTGGTTCTTATGAAAATCCCTCAACAAATGTGTAATAAGCTGTAATAACACAAGTGTGTCATTGGGGGTGGTAAGGTGGTAGTAATCACTGTTAAAGACTAAGGCGACGTGAAGCGGTGGAAGCATGTGGGATGGAAGCAACATGAGTGTATGAATCAAACTAAATGTCATATATAGCCACGGTGGGTTGGACACATGTGGAGGGCTATCGGCAACTGATGTGAAGCAATAACATGATGTGGTGGATGAGATGGATGGAGCAGATGTGGTTGATGCGATGGTGCAAGTGTGGATGGATGCGGTGGAGAGTGCACATGAGTGAAAATCCATGGTAGTGGATGTATAATAACCTTAACATTACGTTGAGTTGACATAATATTGTTCTAAGGAGAAGACACACAAAGAATGCATGCTTGGGAACAAGGTGAATTTGAAGGCGTGGAAGGATAGGAAAGGAAATGCACGCGAACAAGTTGACTTAGGACTTAGTCATTTTTATGGATACTGAGACTATTATGAAGTGGAAGGGCACACTAAGGATAGTTTTCCTCACATATCGTGTGTTTTTTTTTGCTAGACTATGAGATATGTCATTTGGACCATGATGCCAACCATTTCCCATTATTACAACGTGCGATAATAAATAATGTATCTTGTTATTGTAAGATTTTCTGGTCCACGACTCACAATACAAAAGACTACATGTTGATTATACGATTGATGATGCAATAGATATTGGTGTGTGCTAGATAAGAGTATCGGGATAACTCTAAAGGTAAAATTGAGCACCATGATTGCAATCACACCAAGCACACTATGATCGGAATGAGGGGCATTTTGAAGGAGGTTGTGGCGAATCGAGGATACCATGCCGGATTCGAGGTCAAGGATGTGGTGGTGGATGAGGTGAGTTCCCTCATGGAACATGTTTTACATGTGGATATCCTAACCACTATAGGTGCGAATGTCCTCAAAATATTACTTGTTCTTTTTGTGGGAAGAATCATAACTATGAGGAATGCCCAGACTTATATGATCATCTTAGCAAGTAACATAAACAGGAGAACAAGGGCACATGTATGGTTAGAATACAATGTGTTGTGGAAAATTAGTGGATGCTAAAGTTGGCACCGAACTGAGGTATTACTGTGAAGATTACTACACGTGTTGAAGTGTGTGTGCTACAGAGAAGCATTACAGCAGAATCCTACCATCACTAAGGAGGAAGTTTTACATGCAAGGTACCTAGATCCTGTACATTAGAAGGAGGTTTATTAGGAAACCATGGAGGTACTTAGAAATCTTTAGGGTGAAATACAATGTTTAAAGGAGAAATCATGGAATTTGCAGAAAAATAAGGTAGCAGAGATGGTCCAATCGGATATTGATGACTTGAAAGAGGTTTGCAAGATGTTGTGCTAGGAGAATATTATTCCATTACTAGGGAATCACCAAGGAAACAATCCACACACAGTATTGAGAATAGATGGTAGATCCTACATGCTAATCTTCCCCCTCATATCTTGGCTTATGACAAGGAAATCACTATAAATGCTTTTTGTGGATGGATGGTTCTTGAGAAATATATTGATTAACACAGGCATGGAAGTCAATGTGCTTACTTTGGATGCATGGGTACGAGAAGGAAGACTTCCATTTAACCATCCTTTAATGTGTTGTTTATGGCTAATCGAACTAAGGTCACTCCCATTACTATATAAGGGCCAAGTTCAATGGGGACTTTGAGGTTTTAGCACTTACGTAAGTGGAAAACTTCCCACTCTACTTGAGCGCCCTTGGTGTTATGCAAATAATGCTTATCTACGGTTCAACAAGGGATATATAAGTTCGAGAACTAGGAAGAAAGAGTTATTATCCCTTTAATATATGGGAAATATGCTCCTTATGTTGAACCTTTGAGTGAGGAAGACCTTAATAGAATTTATGTGTTTGCCATTCGAGATCCAGAAGTGTTTGAGCCATATAAGGAAGGAATCCTCCAGTGGGAAGATGCACATTCTATTAGTGATACTACATGTATTGCTTATGAAAATTGAGCACATAACACCTATGAGATGCTTGGGAGCGAATTAAGAAGTGCATTTGTTCGGAGAAGTAAACCTCATTGTATTAGGAGGATAGGTAAAAATCTACACCTCGATACATTGGAGAAGGAGACCCTATGGTATTCTGTGTGCCATGGAGGAGAAGTGGACAAATCAAGTTGAAAGAAGAAATATGTTAGTGTATACCTTGCGTGGGACAACAACGCACTGGTGGGTGGTTCACAAGGATAATCTTATATAATGGAATGAAGTCAGGATTTCTTTAACTAATCGGTTTTTCAGAGCGACGCACCTACTCAAATCTGCATATATCATGGTAATTAAGTTGTTCAACACAATGTTCAAAAATGTGAGAGACTTTGGAAAGAGGGGCAGAAGATTTACCACCTTCACTATGGGTGCACAAACTTTATTTCACTTTACAAGGCTACGCACATGCTTGAAATGTTTATGCGGAACTTCATAGAGAGACTGAAATTGACAGGATTTGATTGGATGAATGATCCAAAAATTTGAATACTTCTCTACTAAAACTCGGTGGAAGAGGAATTAAGGGTTATAAAATTCTTAACTATGAGAGATAGTGCAAGGATGAAGAACTCATTCATGAGTTATTTCACGAGGCGGACTCAAGAGTGTGTTTTGATGAAATAGAAGAGATAGATGCCATATTACTTAATCTCGCTTTCTTTGAGAAAGAAAAAGGAAATATGGTCTACCTAGTGGATGATGAAGTAGAAAATTTGGATATAGATCATTCAAAAAGTAGACACGAGGTTTTGGACGGTCTGAAATAAAAACATCCGTGCGTATCATGAACCTATGAAGACCAAGAAAGTGAACATTGGCACGGATGTTGAACCTAAGGAGGCAATAATTAGGGATTATTGGTCTGATTTTGAAGTGGAAAAGCTATTTGAGTTACTACGTGATTTTTAGGACTTATTTCCTAGGGGATACCATGAGTTAAAATGAGTGCATGAGTCATTAGGAGAGATGAAGATTAAGCTAAATGAAGGTGTGTGCCCGGTCAAGAAGAGACCTTACAGGATGAACCCTAACTGCGTGTAAAAGTTAAGGAAGAAATTGACAACATGTTGAAATCTGGCATCATTAAGCCCCTAGAATAATCATAGTGGGTTGGCCCAATGGTAATCAGTATAGAGAGAGATGGTCAGATTAGGATTTGTGTGGATTACAGGGAACTAAATGTTGCATGCGTGATTGATCCTTTTCCTACGCCTTTTAAAGAGGAAATATTAAAAGGCATTACAGGCGCGAGTTTATTCTTTTACAGATGGATTCTTTGGGTATCATCATATTAGAATTGCACCAGAGGATCAAGATAAAATGAATTTCACCACTGAATGGGGAATTTTTTCATATACTATGATTCCCTTTGGTTTAAAGAACAAGTCTGTTGTATTTTTGCGCATAATAGTTCAAGCATTCCAAGATTTTATTCACAACTTGAAGGTTTATTTGGATGATTGGAAAGTGCATGGACTTGTTAAGGATCATTGTGACAACTTGCGCTTAATGCTTGAAAGATGTAGATAGTTAAACATCTCTTTAAACATCAAGAAGTGCATGTTTGCTACACCTTTTGGGACTTTGTTAGGGCATATCTTATGCAAGGAAGGTTTGTTAGTAGATCCAGGCTAAAGTTATAGTTATTGTGGGCACGGAGAAGCCTACCGGTTAGAGTGAGGTGCAGTTCTTGGGCCACACATGGTATTATAGAAAATTTATCAAAGGATATGCAAATATTTATGTACCCCTAGAAGAGTTACTAAAAGGAAAAGGGACATTCTATTAGGGAGAACCACAACAACGCGTATTTGAGGCATTGGCGAAGAGACTTACTATAATGCTTATTCTATGTTTTCCTCATGGAATGAACTATTTCACATATATGTGGACTCCTCGACATGGTCATTGGCATGGTGTTAGCTCATCCTAGAGAAGGTATTATATATCATTCTATCTATTTTTCTAGTAGAAAGTTGACTCCTATAGAATAGAATTATACAATTACAGAGTATGAAGCCTTGTCGATGATCTATGTGTTGCATAAATTCAGACAGTACTTGCTAGCAACACCCTTTGTATTTTATACTAATCACATGGAATTAAAATACTTGGTAAATAAGCCCATTTTATAGGGTCGCATATGTCGATGGGTGCTCTTATTCTAAGAATTTGACTTCACAATCATGGTAAAACCAGGTAAAAGTAATTCTGGCTAGACCACTTATCAAGGATTCAATTAGGGGAGGATGTGAAAAAATTAAAGATACAATGTTGGATGCATAGTTATACGGAGTTACATCGCGTTCCTTCGGAGTTGGAGGATATTGATGTATTTTTATACACAAGTATGATTCTAGAAGGAATGAAATCATTGGAGAAGAAATAACTTGCAATTCACACAACACCCTTTATGTTGATTAGTGGTGACTTATACAAACTAGGCCGAGATGAAGTATTGTGCCAATGTGTACTAGAACATGAGCGCACAAATATCATGGAAGAGGAGCATGGTAGTATTACATGTGGGCACTATGTAGGTGACACCATCGCACGTAATATTCTACTCACCGGATCATGGTGGGAGACCCTATATAAGGATTGTAAAATATATTATAAGGCATGTGATCACTATCAATGCCTTGGAAAACCCTGGGAAAAGGGATGAAATGCCTTTGTGACCTAAACCTAGTGCGAGCCATTTGAGAAATGGGCTATAGACTTTTTGGTCTGTTTCCCCACACATAGAACTAGATCATGCTATATAATTGCTTGCACATATTATCTTACAAGGTGGGCAAAAGCAACACCTACAAAGGATTGTACAACTACAACAACAAGGTTCTTATGGGAAAATGTTCTTACTAGGTATGGATGTCTGCTGAGCTTGACAAGTGATAGGGGCACACACTTCTTGAATGAGACAATCAAGATATTTTTGGATGAATTTATGGTTGTGCACCATAAGACTACACATTATCACCCTCAAGAAAATGGGACTACTGAGGCCTTCAATAAGATATTGAGCTAGACCTTGAAAAAATTTGTGATGTTGGAAGGAAATATTGGGATGATAAAGTTTTTGCTATACTTTGGGCGTATAGAACAACCTACAAGAGGTTGAATAAGGCCACACCCTTTCAATTGGTGTTTGGCACAGAAGCAGTTCTTCCTATGGAATTAATGTTACCCTCTTTGCGTATTGCACACCTTTGTGATGAGCAAGCATTAGAAGAAATAATTGAATTGACAAGTTAATACAATGGATGGGATGCACGCCATAGCACATTGGAGTCGAAGAAGGAAAATCTAGGAAGAAGGCGTGACATGACAAACACATCCGGAATAAGAAGCTTGAGGTTGGAAAAATGGTTCTTCTTTATGATTTTAAGTTTTTGCACCATCCATGAAAGATTAGGGTGAATTGGTTGGGACCGTATGTTAACACTCATATACTTGAATCGGAGTGCTTGCCGATTAGAGGCACTTGATGGAATATGATTACTGGTTATTTCAACGGGGTAGTAGGTGAAGCCCTACTATAAATAATTCTTCTTGGTGTTTGTAATAAGGAACTATTTCCATTTAGTATAGGTTTCCCTTTATGTATTTCTTTCTTCGTCGTTATGCTTTGTCAATTTAGTTTAGTGTTTTGTGTAATAAACACATTTGAGTCTTTGGAAGATAATTACAATCTGAATTATTTTTATGCACAGAGGACTACACATACCATTGGTGTGGGGTTGTTGTTATTTTTTATTATAAACTAGGTACACATGAGAACAAACTATTACAGGTGCTATTCAAGTATGGAAAGGAGCTATTAGAAAGGAGATTACTTCTAAAGAAGACCATGAATGGAAATAGATGAAGGAATAGTATAACACGAGGTAAGAAACAATGGTGGAAACTACCAGGGGTAGGCACGGTGGCAGGTACTTTGGTGCATGGAAGCATGCAAAATAGAAGTCTGGAGAGTGAAGGTAGGAAGGCACGCTAGAAGGTTATAGCTGGGGCGTGAAGGTGTCTTGTGCGAAATGAGGAAAATGGTTGATTAATGAGAGGATTCTTGGTAAGTGAAGGAGCAATAAATGCACTAAAATTTTGAAAATATATATAAGGACATGATGTGGGTTCATTTTTACCTTTGCGATCACAAGTATTCAAGTGAGCTAAGTTGCGATCAAGCCAAGCAAATCGTATTGAGGTGCGGAGAGCTACAAAACTAGACATGGAGAGAATATTTGTGTGTGGAAGAGGCTTGCATCCCCATTAGTGAAGGGTTTAATTGAAGCGAAGCATTGAGAAGGAGCTAGGGCATGCCATTTTGAATAGGGGAACATGATTTTGAGCTAGGGTTTGAGCTTACTTGACACAGAAGACAAAAGGCGGGATTTTTACAATGGCACCAAAGAAAGCATCCATGTAACATATACGAAGGGAAAGAAAAATGTGGAAGTTGAAGTTACGCCCGAGAGAAACATTTTAGAGATGTAATACTCGAAAGGAGGGATAGTTGGATGGGATTGGGATTCCCAAATTCGTCGATGCAAAGTGAGAGATTATAGCCACTACACCACCAACAATAGGGGATAATTAGATGCGTTGTTAAACAAGAAGACCAACAAGCGTACGGTGGATGATATGCTAGTATATGATACTTTTGGGGAAGTTGTTGAAGAAGGTTGAGGTTTATCGAGTTATATGAACTCCCATACTTTGGAAAACCAAAAGCTTTATACCAATGGCTTATGAGCAGCGTCCATGAGGAATTTTTCTATTTTGTTGGACGGCGGGTAAGTATCACAAAACCCCGATTTCCACACTAACCGGACCGAAGGGCACATGGACAGATATTATGAGTGATCTAACTAATAAGGAAGTTGTTATAGCCACCAACAAGGAGTTAGGATACTCCAAGGGTCCACACATAATGGACATAGAAAAATTGAAGAAGTATCATATAGTGCAAGCAACCACACATCTACTCACAAAGTTAAATGATCAAGAGATATGGTCGCAGTAAATACAATGTGGCTACACATTGCAAAGAAAATGACAGAGGGAGAAATCTACAACTTGGTGGCTACATTATAGAAACTATTATTGAGGAAGTGCGCACATGTGAGAAGATAAGTTTTGGCACTATCCTACTATCTTTTGTGTTTGTAGAAATTGGAGTGCCCGATGGGCCAAAGAAAAAAATTGGGAATATCTCAAAAGAAGAAATCCACGGAGGAGAGGTTCGAGAAATATTTATGTGAAGGATCAATGAGTGGCCCATTCAAGCAAAGGGAAGAATTGTGGTATGACCAAGTTCACACTATGTTTTAGGAGGAGTGGCACATTTCGAAGGAGCTACCCATGAGTAGGGAAAGACAATACAGATTCGCAGTGTACCATCATTTCGCATCATGAGGTTTTCCATGAGGGATGGGACATGGAGTCCATGGTGTAAACTTCCCTATGTTTTCATAGCGCACTTATTCGAGGCATCAATTCATAGGTTTACTTGATGCACACCTACCGAACTTCAACGCATATAAGGTAGATCATGCGACTACCATAATCTCGGTAAAACTTATGTATATCTAGGTCAATCTATCTACATTGAGAGGCTCATTTCAGATGTCATAAATATAAAACTAGTAAGCTTGTCTATTAGGGACAAAGTGGATCCAAACTCATCTATCTTTAGCTCAAGCCTAGGCTGGAGAATAAAAATATGTGGAGGATGAGTTCATGCTCCCATGGCCACCTAAGGGAAAACACACAATGGAGAATGTGTTAGATCCAAACCCTGCCGCAACCATATAGATAGATGAGGAAGAAGAACATGAAGATAGTGGAGGCTTGGATCATATTGGTAAGAGGTAGACCACATACAAAGTGGAGAGTGAGTGCGCAGATACTCCACCACAGGCATAAGAAGTAGAAGAGGACTTGGACATGGATGTAGTCCCTGAAGAGCACCAGTTTATAAAGGTATTTAGAAGAACCAAGACCCAAGGTGTAGGAACACCACAACCTATAAGAAGATCACCTCGACTCCCCCTAAAAATAAGCACCTGAGAAGAAGAGAAGAAGAAAGATGAAGCTTAATGAGGAGGTGAAGGAGTCCAAAGAGAGCATTCTTGGAACCCCAGTGTAACTAGAAGATGTGGAGGAGCCCGAGATGAAGAAATGAGAGATGAAGAAGAAGGGGTGAAATAAGTAGAAGAAATTGTGCGTGAGCAAACTAATGTGCCGATATGACTTAGGTGGAAGGGCTAACTCCAAACCTTGGCACTCAGGTTCCTAAGGGGTCAAGGAAGAGGATAAGTGAAGAGTATTATGTGCCAAGTATGGGATATGCTGAGGACACAAGAAAAATCATCTACGCCTGATTTAAGAATATAGTGGACCTGAAGGAGTTATATGGGTGGGAGTTGATGGACCTAGATATGGCTACTAAACATACAAGGAAACAACTATCTTGGTCCATGTAGACTCATATGGATGAACCAAATTTTGATGTGTGTGAGGAGTCTTGTGTCTCAAGAAGAGTGAAGAAGGCACCCCAAATCAGGCACTTGACCATAAATCCCACTCTCATGTCTGATGAGGAGGTTAGTAATGACTTAGTCAAGGTATTTTCTGAGGTGGCACGAAGGAATATTGATAAGGATGCCACCATTAGAGCACTGATGGAGGATAACAAGGATAAAACTGTAGAGATAGAGCACCTAAAGGAAGAGAAGGAAAGAGAACGAACAAAGAACGAGGCCTTTGTTAGCATGGCAGAGGAGATTAGTGATTACATTTTGAAGGCAAGGCCTCATCTAGAACCAAAGGTACCTAAGAAGTTTCCTTCTATAATGCATTATGTGCACACATTGGTTGATTTGGTCTTTGGAAGATAGACCACTTAGAATTCCTGCACCAAAAGATGTTGAACAAGAAGTAGGAAGAGCAAGGGCCTCTATGGTCATAAAAATCAACGTATGAGGCACTTTGCTCCAAAATTTACTGAGGATGAGCTGAAGAAAGAAAACCAAGCTCTGAATTTGTGTGCAGCTCCAAAGGTAGTAATAAGGACCAAAACTCTGGTTGAAGATAATGAAGTTCTTGTAGCAATGAAGGATGAGACTTTAGGGTGCACAGAAAAATTAACACTAGTAACAAAAAGTGGTAATCCTTGTAGTAGCCTAAGATCCACATAAGGAGAGAATAGATGAGATTGGGAAGCTCATAGCGTAGAAGATGGATCTTCTAGGAGGGAATGATGTCTGCTATGGCCAATGTTGTATGCATACTACAAAATGAGAAGGAAAAGATTACTTAGGAAGATTTGGAAGCCATTGCCACCTATATTCCGAGAGAAGACAAGGACCACGCTGGATGAATGATAGACATTGGAGGTTGAGATTAAGAATGAATATCCATATTTGATCCTCCCAAATGAAGAGGAGGGTCTTTGTAAAGTAAAAATTTATTCTTTTGTATAGTGATTCTTTCATTATTTCCATTCTTATTCTTTATTATTTGGAAACATCAGAAGGAAACCCCATTACTAGGATGGAAATGTACTTTAGTGTGGGGTAATGTTGAGAAGACATAATATTGTTATAAGGAGAAGACACAAAAATAATGTGCGTGTGGGAATAAGGATCTTTTGAAGGCATGGAAGGATAGGAAAGGAAACGCAGCGCTAGAACAAGTTGACTTAGGACTTAGCCGTTTTTATGGATACATGCTATTTTTGGAGATAGCGTGTGGAGCACACATCGGGATGGAGACTTACGCGACATGCAAATTCTATTTTGGGAATGAGTGAGTATAAGTGTCATGCATGAGTTTGAGATAATAATAGGATTACTTCTTCTAGTTAACTATAGGACATCTATTATTAGCGCACTTGCATGTGTGCATGTTATTGTAAAGGCGCATGGATATTTTTAACATGCGACTTATTTTGAGAAGTACGTGAGCGATGAAGGGCAAGTCCCCACCCATATAAATAAGTAGTGAACCTGTGTAGTTGTGAGAGACCGAATGATTGTAGATTTATGATATTGAATCGATGCACACATGACTTATGATGATATGTTATAATGTAAGAAGCTTCTATGTTTTATAGTGTTTAATATAATGGAGTATATTGGATGGATAATGGTGTTAAACATGACTATAACTAGTTCTTGTATGGTTAATCTTATCATAGTTATTGTTTAATTCATGATTCTCTAATATCTAGATCTAGGAATATGCACTTTGGAATGTTTATGTTTATTTAATGGATCTAAATATGTTTTATCTTCATCACACTAACATCCTACACAAGCAACTCTAAAGAGGGGCCTAGTACCTTTGCACGCTTTGAGTGAGCGCTCAACTTAGGTTGAGTGATGTGCCACCACACTTGGGTTTCATACAGTAGATTCTAGGCTACATCACATTAGATGGAAGAGACAAGTCAATGTGGATAGAAACATGTTAACGAGGCGGATGAGAGTTGGACCACTCACGTGAGTTAGATCTAAAGGAAATAATGCCCTTATCGTCTAATTATAGAAATCTATCATGAAGGGAAAAGCAATCATTGTCCCTATGGCCATTGATGCGATGATAATTACATAGGGTTGATCACGCCGACGCTATAGATAATGTTTTGGATGATGCAAATTAGAGGGTAAGAAAATTAGACAATCATTAAGTAAGACACACAACACATCATGTGGTTGAGCGTGATGAGAGAAGTGTAATGGCTCATGTGAAACAGATGGAGTAGTTGGAGAAGTAGTCTATCATTGAGGAGGAGGAGAAGGATGTTTTTTTGTAATTGTAGATTGAACTTGCTTGCGAGGCGAGATGGAGATTGTGTAGGACACTCAACTGATGGCAAAGGAGGAGAACTAGATAATACCATAGTAGTAGGAGGAAGTGGAGGATCAATAACATGTGCTAAGAGAAGATCATGTTCTAGGTTAATGACTTTATAACACAAGAGTATGAATGAATCACATGTATCATATTGTAATCATTTCTTGAGAGCAGGAATGAGACCATGACAAAAGATAAATTGCTTCTCTAGATCGATAGGTTGGAATACTAGTTAATGCATACAAGCATTGAATCGTAAAATGTAATCCTTGATAGGTTCATATGCACCCTGATGTAAAGTAGGTATATGATCATAAGTAGATCTAGGGCCATTGTTGATGATAAAACGATAGAGGAAGGCGTCCTCCATATCATAGTAAGTACTAATGGAACCAAATGGAAGATGAGTGTACCATTGTAATGCATCATCAATAATACTATGTCAAAATGACTTAAGCAACAATATATCATTAGAATAGGAAGCCATGTTAGATATCAAAAGCACTGAGAGGGGGGTGAATCAGTGCTTAACACAATTAAGATCTTTTTAAACTTTATATCTTACTTAAATTTAACCAATTGTTAGACTAAAAGCACAAGAAGAACTTGAAACAAGCAACACAAATGAGAGTGACTCAAAGTGTTTATAGTGGGAAAACACAAGAAGGGAAAAACCCACTTTGAAATCAGCCTTTTATTTAGAACACCAATTCTAGAATACTGATTTTAAAATGATTAAGAACCCACTTAATCATGAAGGACCCACTTCAAATATTCGCTCAAGCACCAATTGAATTTTTCCAAGCACCTACTCAGACAAAATTAGCAAATAATTGACCATTTAGTAGCTATGTTTCTCTATCAACTGATCATGGACACCTTACTGATGTATTTCATTCAAAAATTCTCAATTCCTCTGTTTTCTCTGATTTTGCAATTTGTTATTGATCTTGATTTCACCCATAGTTTCTTTGATTATTAGGTTTACAATATTTTCATGAGCACATTGGTCACTATTTTTTATCTCTGTCTTCTCATAAACATATAGTCTTCATATCTACTCTTTTGTAACAATTTATAAATTTTTCCTTTGTATTATATTAATGCAATCCACATTATCATGTTTATTACTTTTTCAATGTGTCATTCATCCAACATATTCAATCTATATGCTCTTCATGTTCTGTGTATATTTTTGTTTATTCACTATATTATAGTTCTCACTCTCTTTTCATAGTTTTTGTTACAACTCTATGTTTGCATACAATTGTGTTTATACACTCTAAAAAGGAATAGCCCTTTAACTCTTCATCTTTAAGGACTTTACATGAGCTTCCTTCCTTTTTTTTACTAGCAACTCTTGATATCCTCTTCCAAGGATTCGACCAAAAGAATCTTTAACTCCTCCTATGACCTTGACTTTGAGCTCTTCACTAAAGAAAACAACAACAACATTCAACTTCCATATTCTCAATGCATCATAATCTTCTTTACTCTTAAACTTCACTTCACTTGATTCAACATAATTTCAAATTCTTTTGTTAAGGTTTAAGCTTGAAAAATTTGATTTGTTGTCTTCGAGGAGAAAGACTTTTACTCTTCATCTTCACCATTCGAGTTGGTTCAATACTCCAAGATGTTTGAGTTTCTTTGTGAGTCAAAATATTTCATGAGAATCACTTTTACTAACACATTTCCAATACTATTTCCTAGAACCCACAACTGCCCTGCCTTGGAACATTAGACAAGTCTGAAATTTGACCTATTACATCCTTTATTCAAGCAAGTTATGAGTTTTAAACAACTTCATACTGGTATTGGGATCCTTCAAGTTTTCACTACAACCACAATCTTTAAAGTTGAAGGCTTGAGCAACAATTCTTGAACAAGGCACAAGACTGTTATTGAATTTCATGTTATTTTGAGGACTAACAGTCCACTCTTACCAGTTACATGAAATTTCAAGCATGGAGGCATAGAAAATAATCTTGATCAAACCTTTAAGACAAGGAAATGGCATGTAAGGAGTTTCAATCATTTCCCTCAAAAGGAAACTTGTAAACCCCACTTCAAGACCCTCTCACAAAAACCTGTGTACGAGTAAATTGACCATAAACGAGCTTATTCAAACTTAGAAATAATCTCCAAAGGTTATTAATCTTTTGAAACATGATACATATGAGCCTCGGTTTGAATTTGCAAGAGAAGATGAGATATTTTACGTGGAAACCTGTTTGACTGTCAAGAAACCCGACTGATCACATTTTTGAGATTTCTGCTGCTAACACGTTCTCCATATATACTTGATGAATATAAAATATTCGTTTTGCATTTGATTACTATCTTTCCCACAAATATTTTCCTTGGGATTTTTTTATTTGGACAGGTGAATCGATTTATTCGATCACCCTAAATAAGGGTTAGGGAGACAATAGAGCCCGAGAGCTAATAAGCAACAATTTTTCATTTCATAGTGAATGGAATTCGAAATTTTGAATACCTATAGGATCGTGGGAATCAAATTAATCTTCTCCAACATTTTATTTGATTGAAAATATTCAAAAAAATCCCTTGGACACTCCTGTTACAGTGAAAGTTTGAGTAGAATGGCTGTACAATCATTTGTTGAGCACTAAGGTTTAAGATAAGACCCTAAATAGCTCTTCCAACTATATTGAAGATAAACAATAGAAATTTCCGATCATTTTTTCTGAGCCCAAGTGATATGCATCCTTGTAAAGATATCCTCAAACAGTGATTTCTAGATTGCAAAAACACTAAACTGACTAGGTGTGTTTCAACATGCATTATTAACAACTTTGGATGCCTGTATGTTTTCACCTCTTCCAATCTAATTTTTTCTTAAAATATTGATGGAGTGACTTTGAATAACCATGTCTTGATCCCTTAAGTCTATAGTTCACTGTTATTAAATCAAAAACATGCTACAATACCTTTGTGGTTTGGATGGCTCCAGGACAGTATAGAGAACTTAAGTTTACACCTTGACCTTCAACTAGAAACCATTCCAACTGATAAATCATATTATAAATGACCTCTAAAGATATTATTGGCACTCAAACATTGATTAGTGAATACAAACAATCAACTTGATCCAAGATATCTCAATGCACTTGCCAAGAAGGAGAATAACCATGTCCAAAGAATGTTCATAACATTTTTAATACTCATTCTTTTGATCCTTGAAACATTTTTCCACACTTCAGATTGGAGTTTCACACAAAAATTTATTCTATGATTTATCCAAAGAATCCCTCATATTTTTTCTTGAGTGCTAAGAATCTAGGAGCCTCAAAATGCATTTTTCAAGAAGGTAGTTTTAGAAAAACTTGAATAACTCAAAATCCCCATTTCAAAATCTGATGAAATTTGACATGGAGCATTACAAGACATCCCTCTACACATTTCATGTTGGTTAGCCATAGGTTTTCATATGAATATCTTACCAATCTCATTTTCATGCAAGAACAACTAGGTTCCTCAAGGGAAGTTTTGGCTAGAAGTGGCATTTTGCTCCAAAGCTTGTTTCTTGACATTCTGAGTCCTAGATTGAGTCCATCCACCTGAGATACACATGCTAGAAGTATTTTAATACTTCACTTTGCACCAAAAGACTCACATGACTCCCATGCACTTAAAAGGCATCAATTTGACTTAGCATGGACTGACAAGAAACCAACACTATGTGACTCCCTAGACACACCACTTCCATGACAAATAAGCATTGGGACAACATAGAGACATCAATGACAACCAAACAAAAAGTTGGGAAACAAACTCCCCTTTTTCATTGATGTTAACACCCACACAAGCCAAGAAAAATTGATGAAAACATGACAAACCACATGATAGATCAACAACATATATATTGTTCCCCAAGCACATATTCTCCCCCTTTGACATCCATGACAAATATGGGACAAGTAAAGAAAAAAAAGCAACAACATGAGAAAATTCATACCTCATATATTATTCCCCCTGGACTTTAGGCATAATTGAGACTAAACAACCACCATGCATGACACAATACCATTTGACAAGACTGATATGAAGACATACCTGAGCTAATCAAGGACACACAAGCAACAAACTTAAGTGAATATCATGAACAACACCATGAGCTAGTAGACTAGCTCCCCCTCTCTTGAAGCTCTTTTTGGCACATTACAGGAGTTGATTTTGCAAGATAAATGCTCCCTTGAGTTTTCCAAGACCTCTTAACAGCTGGTAGGATCAAGAATGACTCCCAATTCATCCTTGAGATTCTCAAATGTAGCTTTTGGTAGTGGATTTTTCATAATGTCTGTAATTTATTCTTTTGTGCTCACATATACAAGGTTAATATTTTTATCATTCACTTGTTCCCTCAAGAAATGAAATCTGATTGGAATATGCTTAGTATTTGAATGGAATACTAGATTTTTAGAGACACTAATGGCACTAGTGCTATCACAAAGCAAGGGATTTGGTTCATCAAATTTTACCTTGTAGTCTTCCAACGTTTGCCTCATCCAAAGAACCTAAGTGCAACACATGGAAGTAGTTATGTACTCTACTTCACAAGTTGATAATGCCACTGAAGATTGCATTTTTCTCAACCATGACACTAGAAATTTTCCAAAAAAGAAAGCTTCACCACTTATGCTCTTCCTGTCATCAATATTTCCATCCCAATCAACGTCGATTAATGCATGCTCTTATATGTAAATCTTTTCTTAGGGATACCAAAGTCCAAACTCTAAAGTTCCCACAAGATAGTTGAGTATTATTTTGACTGCCTTGAGATTAATTTCTCTTGGATTATCTTTAAATATTCCTACTAAAACCATATCTAACATTATATATAGCCTTGATGCAGTGGAATAGAGAAGGTTTCCTATCATAGATCTGTATAGTGTTTTTTCCACTTTAGGTGAGTCATATTATTTGCTCAACTTGCATCCTACCTCCATTGGTGTGCTTATAGGTCTGTAATCTTCCATTTTGAACCTTTTTAGCATTTCCTTGATGTATTTATCTTGAGATATGAATATTCCTTGATCTGATTGGTTTATATGAAGGCCTAGAAAGTATGAAAGGTCACCAAGCATAGACATTTCAAACTCTTTACTCATCACATCAGCAAATTCATGAGTCATCATTTCATGATCCAAAAATGATGTCATCAACATAAACTATGAAAATTAGCATCTTTTCTTCTTCTTCCTTTATGTAGAGATTGTTATCAACCACTCCCTTTTTGAACCCTTTCTCAATAAGATAAGTATCCAGCTTACTATACCAAGCTCTAGGAGCTTGTTTGAGTCCATACAAGGCATTTTTCAACTTTCATACATAGTATTTGTCTTCACTCAAAGAGAATCCTTCAGGTTGTTCAATATATACCTCCTCATTCAAGTTGCCATTTAGAAAAGTAGATTTGACATCCATTTGAAAAAAAAATATTTTCTTGTGAGCTGCATATGCCAAGAATAATCTAATTGCTTCCATTCTTGCCCTTTGGTGCAAAAGTTTCATCAAAATCAACTCCTTCCATTTTTGCATAGCCTTTACACACAAGTCTTTCTTTATTTCTTGTCACTTCACATTTTTCATTCATTTTATTCCTGAACACCCATTTTATTCCTATGACATTCTTGTCTTTTGGCCTAGACATAAGCTCCCATGTTTCATTATTCTCAATTTGGTCAGTTCTATCCATCCATGTTTTTCATTGTATGCTTCTTTCACATTCTTTGGTTCTATCATAGATAAGAGGTCATGTCTTCATTTTTTTAACTTCTTAGCTTCCTTCTTGTGAGCATACCACCTTCTTTACTCCCTATAATCAGATATGTTGGATGGTATCTTCTAACTTTCCTTGAAGGTGTCTTGGTGTCATGCCTTTCTTCTTCTTCTTCCACTTCTTCTACCTCTTCATGTGTGCTTCTTATTTCATCATCATCATCATCATTTTCAATGGTATGTGCATCATCTTCATGGCTGTCCTTAGGCTGATTTCTTATTTTTTAAAGGTTGAGTTTCATCTATTTTCACATTGGTGCTTTCAACCACCTTCTTAAGTCTCTTGTTGTAGCATCTATAAGCTGCACTAATTGATGAATACCCAATAAATATGCCTTCATCACACATGGAATAAATTTTTCCCAAATTGTCTTCATCTCTCTTGATATAGCACTTGCTCCCAAAGAATCTTATGTGCTTCACATTAGTTGGTCTTCCTTTCCATAGTTCATAGGGTGTTTTGCTACTATTTACTCTTAATTAAGCTCTATTTAAAATATAAACAGTTGTGCACACTGCTTCACTCCAATAGCTATCAGGAAGTCTAGATTCATTCAACATAGTCTTGCTCATCTCTTACACAATCATGTTCTTCCTTTCAACCACACCATTTTTTTGTGGTGTCCTAGCAGTTGAGAATTGCCTTTGTATTCCATGTTCTTTTGCAATAGTCATCAAATTCATTAGACCAAAATTCTCCACCCCTGTCTGACCTTAAGCATTTTATTTTTGTGTTCTTCTCATTCTCCACAAGTGCTTTGAAGGATTTGAATCTATCCAAGGCTTTTGATTTGTGTTTTAGGAAAGCTACCCATGTCATCCTAGTAAAATCATCTATTAAAAGCATGAAGTACTCATCTCCTTGCATACTTGCAGTTCTTGTAGGCCCACATAAATCTGTATGAATCATCTCTAAAGGTTGAGTAGTTGAATACTCTTTTGATTTGAATGTCCTTCTTGTCTGTTTGCCATGTAAACAAGATTTGCACATAGAATCTGTTGGTTTCACAATTTTTGGCATGTTTCTAACTCCCTCTTTAGCACTCAATTTCACAATATTTTCAAAGTTGATATGTCCTAATCTTCTATGCCATAACCATTGTCATCAAGTTTGCTTGTAAAACATTTTTCTTTGTTTACCTCTTTGAGCACATACATGTTATTTTTTGTCCTTTTGATTTTCCAACTCTCTTCCCTATTTTTCCATCAATGATTTTACACCCTTTATCATTAAAAATCATATTGTAGCCTTGTTTTCACATTTGGCTAACACTTAGCAAGTTATGTTTGAGTCCTTCAACATATAACATTTTTGTAACTATTTTTCCATTATCAAGACTAAGAGTTCCCTTGCCCACAATATTTGTAGAATTATTATCACCAAATCTAATAGCCCCTAAAGCATTATTTGACTAGAGCACCCATATCCAAATACCAAATCATCCCTTCATCTTGCACATGAAAAGCAGTTTGAGCTATCATACCATCTTCTTCTTTCTTGTTTGATCTATCTTTCACAACATATATCCACTTGATTTTTTGGGTGTTTGTGAGCTACACATGTTTGCTATGTGATCTTCCTTTTGACACTTTTAAAACACTTGATTCCAGCTTATTCTTGTATGTTGCAGGTTAAATTTTCTTCTATTTCCTCTAGCATTTCTTCTACATTTCTTAGCTTTGTGACCAAACATATTACAAGAAAAAAAATAACCATAGAAGGAATGAGAGTACCTCATAGCATATGTGATTCTTAGAGGGTTTTCCTTCTTTTTACATATTTGGTGGCCTTGTTCATGGTATATGAGATGCTTGATGTAGACTTCTCTTCTTTCTTCTTTGATGGTTCATCTTCCTTATTCTCTTCCTTGAAACCAATACTGTTTTGTCACTTACATCCCTTTGAGTGCTTAGAATGTTTGTTAGGACATTTGAGATCCTTTCTAGCTTCTCATACATCTTGAGTTTGTTATTTTCCTGTTCTAATTCATCCTTGTGGAGTTCTAAATCTGATTTCAAACTTTGACATTCTTCTTCCTTTGCTTTGTAGGATTGAGAAATATTTTCCATCTGATTTTCAAGCTCCTTGAGTTCATTCATTTCTTCTTCTTCTTTTTGTCTTTGCTTCTTTTCAAGAATGTGGATTTTTTCTTCATAATCATTTAGGGAGTATTTTAGGTTTTTATTTATACTTCTAAAAGTTTGGAGTTCTTCAAGAGAACTTACCAATTCAACCTCTAAATTTACTTTTTCCTCTTCTTCATCTGAATCTTCATAGCTGACCATATTCTTTCCTTTATTTTTGCATTCATTTGAAATTTCTAGAGCCATAAATAAGGTTTCACTTTTAGCTCCATCACTCTCACTCTCTGAGTTGCTTGAATCACTTGATTCTGAGTCACTTGAATTTTCTTTAGAATAGAAGTTTCTCTTATTCTTGAAATACTTCTTCTTGTTTCCCTTATTCTTATAGTCCATATTTTTCTTACCATGTTTATGATCTTCTTCTCCACATTCAAACTCAACCTCCTTGTTTTTATTTGGACATTTAGCAACAAAGTGTCCTACTTTACCATAATTGAAAGGAAGCTTACCTTTATATTTGCCTTTTCCTCTTCCCAATCTTCTTACAAACAAAGCTTCAATCTTCTCAACATCTTCTTCATTCTCCAAATCTGATTCCTTTTTCTTGCTTGGAATGACTCTCTTTCTTGGATTTGAATGAAACCTCTTTCTTGGCAGATTTGGCTCCACTTGTCCTCATTTCATAGGCTGATAGTATGCTTTGTAGCTCATCTAGAGTCAAATTTTTCATGTCTTTTGCTTCCTCAATGGCTGAGACTTTTGCATCATATTTGGAGGTTAAGGATCTCAGAATTTTCTGAACAATGACTGTCTCTTCTAGCTTCTCACCCAAGCCTCTGATCATGTTTATTATCTCATCCACTCTCTGCATGTATGTTGTTATGATTTCATCTTCTTTCATCTTTAAAATTTCAAATTATGCTCTGTAAGTCTATAATTTTGCAAGCTTGACTTTGTCATCTCCCCTGATATTTTTTTTGAATTTTGGTCAAAATATCCTTAGTTGTAGTGCAATGCATTACCTTTAAAAATATGGTTTCATTTAGCCCACATAAAATTGCATTCATGGCTCTTGAATTGTTCTCATATTTAGTCTTATTTGCTGTAGATGTAATTGGAGTTTCCAGAGGATTGTATCCTTTGTTCAAACTTTCCCATATGTCAAAACTGAGTGATATGATATAAATTTTCATTCTTATTCTCCAGAGTGCATAGTTTGTCCCTATAAAGAGTGGTGACCTTGAGCTTGATTACTTTCCATGCTTGTGAAGAGAGGATCACCTTGAAGTTGTTAAAATTTCACTGAAGGCCCTTCTCTGATACCAATTGTTATATATCACAAGCACTGAGAGGGGGTGAATCAATGCTTAGCACAATTAAGATATTTTCAAACTTTCTATCTTACTTAAATTGAACCAGTAGTTAGACTAAGAGCACAAGAAGAACTTGAAAAAAACAACACAAATGAGAGTGACTCAGTGTTTATAGTGGGAAAACCCAAGAAGGGAAAAACCCACTTTGAAATCAGCCTTTTATTTAGAACACCAATTCTAGAATACTGATTTACAAATGATTAAGCACCCACTTAATCATGAAGCACCCACTTCAAATATTCTTTCAAGCACCAACTTGAAGTTTTCCAAGCACCTACTCAGTTGGATTTAGTGCAAGCACCTACTCAGATAAAATTAGCAAACAATTGACCATTTAGTAGCTATGTTGCTCTATCAACTGCTCATGGACACCTTATTGATGTATTTCATTCAAAAATTCTCAATTCCTTTGTTTTTCCTAATATTGCAACTTATTATTGATCTATATTTAACCTACGGTGTCTTTGATTATCGTGTTTAAAACATTTTCATGAGCACATTGGTAACATATTTTTATCTCTGTCTTTTCATAAACATACAACCTTCATATCTTAACTTTTGTAATAGTCTATACATTTTCCTTTCTTTCATATTAATGCAATCCACATTATTATGTTTATTACCTTTTCAATGTTGTAGTCATCTACCCACCATATTCATCTATATGTTCTTCATGTTACTGTGTATACTTGTCTTTGTTTGCTAGATTACTGTTTTCACTCTCTTTTCACAATTTTTGTTAAAACTCTATGTCTACATACAACTGTGTTTATACACTTTGAAAAGAAATAACCCTTTGACTCTTCATCTTCAAAGAATTTTCGCGACCTTCCTTCCTTTTTTTTCTAAAGAACTCCTCATATCCTCTTCCAAGGTTTCGACCAAAATACTCTTCACCTCCTTCTATAAACTTGACTTAGAGTTATTCACTAAAGACAACAACAACACAATTCAGCTTCCATATTCTCAATGCATCATAATCTTCTTGACTCTTAAACTTCACTTCACTTGATTCAACATCATTTCAAATTATTTTGTTAAGTTTTAAGCTTGAAAATTTTGATTTGTTGTATTCAAAGAGAAAGTCTATTACTCTTCATCTTCACCATTCAATTTGGTTCAATACTCTAAGATGTTTGAATGTCTTTACGTGTCAAAATATTTCATGAGAATCAATTTTACTAACACATTTCCAATATTGTTTCCTAAAACCTACACGTGCCCCGCTTAGAAAATTAGACAAGTTTGGAATTTGACCTATTTCATCCTTTATTCAAGAAATTTTTGAGTTTTAAACAACTTCATACTAGTATTGGGATCCTTCAAGTTTTCACCGTAACCACAATCTTTAAAGTTGAAGGCTTGACAAATAATTCTTGAAAAAGGCACAAGATTGTTATTGACTGTCATGTTCTTTTGAGGACTAACAATCCAGTCTTACCGATTACATGTAATTTCAAGCATGAAGGCATAGAAAATAAGATTGATCAAACCTTTAAGACAAGTAAATGGCATGTAAAGAGTTTGAATCATTGCCCTCAAAAGGAGACTTGCGATCCCCACTTCAACACACTTTGTCACAACAGATAGTGTGTATGAGAAACTTGATCATGAACGAGCTTATTAAAACTAAAAATGATCTCCAAAAGTAATTAATATGTTTAAACACGAAAAAAATGAACCTTGGTTTGAATTTGCATGAGAAGATGAGATATTTTACATGGAAACTGTTTGATTGTCAAGAAACCTAATCGAGCATGTTTTTGAGATATCGATTAATACATTCTCTATCTATACTTGATGAATATAAAATATTATTTTTGCATTTGATTACTATCATTCCCACTGACATTTTCCTTGATTTTTTTATTTGGACGAGTGAATTGATTTATTCAATCAAAAACATTTTTGTAAAACCCTAAATCAAGGTAAGGGAGACTGTAGAGCCAAAGAGCTAACAAACAACAATTTCTCCTTTCATAGTGAATGAAATTCAAAATTTTGAAGACCCATAGGCTTGTGGAATCACATCAATCTTCTCCAACCTTTTATTTGATTGAAAATCTTCAAAAATTTCCCTTAGACACTCCTATTACAATGCACGTTTGAGTAGAATGATTGTCTGATCATCTCATTGAGCACTAAGGTTTAAGATAAGACCCTAAATATCTCTATTGTATATATCTCCCTCCCCAGGTAAATATAGAAAAACAGAAGAATATGGAAATCAAAGAAACTCAAAACCTGACATTTATTTACACCACCAATGCACTCTGCACCAGTGAAGATCGGGAAGGTGTCGACATGGAAAAAGTTGCACCACAGCGCAGTTGGAGGGAGGCGCAGATTAGAAGGTGTCGACATGGAAAAGTCGTGCCCTGGTGTAGGTTGGAGGCGCGAGATCAGAAGGTGTCGACATGGAAATTTTTTTACCCTAGCGTAGGTTGGAGGGTGCAAGTCAGAAGGTGTCGACATGGAAAAATTCGCGGCACGGCACAGTTGGAGGCCAGATTAGAAAGGTGTCGACATTTGGAAAAATCGCGCCTGGCGCAGAGTTGGAGGGCACAGATCGGAAAGGCGTCGACACCACATTTTCAATGCCTATGGCACACTTAAAATTATGTTGACATGAGGATGGATGCCGAGGCGCACCTTCAAGAGGCGCAACATTTTGAGCATTGACACCCCGAACCCGACAGAAAGCAAACCCTGACCTAGATATTCAAATGGCCATAACTTTTCACAGGAGCTCAAATTCACGCAAGGTTGGACTTTTTGGAAAGCTTAAAAGGTCCTATATCCAACTATGACTAGATATATTTAATTAGGTGAGAAAAATTCTTCAAAAATGCAAAATACAGTTCGCCATTTTTTGGGTTTGCTAGGGTTCTCACCTACCACCATAATGAGATGAATTAAATACAACCTGGAGGTGGTTGGGGTAGATTTGGAATTCCTCTCTCTTCCCTCTCTCATTATTCCTATAAATTGTAAGGAGGGGCTTCTTTCTAAAGGTTGGACATTCTTGTTTTGCCCCTCCCTTCTTCTCTTTGGTAGGTGAATTTGTGGAGTTCAAACCTCCCATCTAAAACTATAATGCAACTTTGCCTCTTGGCATTTTGTAGTGTATTGTATCAATCTTTGGAGAAAATAATGCATGTTTGTGGATGATTCTCAACCCTCTTTGTGTTCATTTGCATCCTCCTGATCTTTCACTACAAATTTGGTTATCTGTGCATGATCTTGCATTGCATTTTAATGGTTTGTGTTTATTGGCAAGACAGGTGTTCTTCATTCCTTGGTGCATCACCTTTGTTAGTTTAGGTTTATTTTATGCATCTTCTTACCCTATCTCCTTGGCAAGTTAGATTAGGTTTTTGAGTAAACCCTCTGCATTTTTATGTGTGCATCTGAATAGAGGAATAGGAACCGGCCTTCATCCGGAGAGCTTTCCCGATTCGCAAGGTCCCACACTTGGGAAAAGCTCCATGTTATGCAATCACACTGAGAGTCTCAACCCATCGAGTTGCGAAATTCGGGGCGCCGTGATCATGCATCAACAATCTCTTCTAGCTATATTGAAGGGAAAAAATAGACATTTTCAATCATTTTCTGATCCTAAGTGATATGCATCCTTGCAAAGATATCCTCAAACAATGATTTCCAAATTGCAAAAACACTAAACTAACTAGGTGTGTTTTAACATGCATTATTAGCATTTTTGGAGGCCTATATGTAAACCTGTCACCTCTTCTAATCTAAAATTTGTCTTAAAATCTTGATGGAGTGAATTTGAATAACTATGTCTTGATCCGTCAAGTCTATAGTTCACTTTTACTAAACCAAAAGCATGCTACATACCTTTGTGGTTTGGATGGCTCCAGGAAAGTATAGAGCACTTAATTTTACACCTTGAACTTCAACTATAAACCATTCCAACTGATCAAGCATCTTATAAATGACTCGTGAAGAGAGTATTTGTACTAAAATATTGATTAGTGAATACAAAACTCAACTTGATCTTGATATCTCAATGCACTGCCAAGAAGGATAATAACCATGTTTGAAGAATGTTTATAACTTTTTTGATACTCATCCTTTTTAATTAAATTTTTTTGCCACACTTCAAGCTTGGAGTTCACTACAAAACTTTATTATATGATTTATCTGAATAATCCCTCATATTTTTCTTGAGTGCTAAGAATCTAGGAGCCTCAAAATGTATTTTTCAATAAGGCAGCTTTTAGAAAAACTTTAATAACGTATAATCCCCCTTTCGAATCGATGAAATTTGACATGGAGAATTTAAAGACATCCCTCTACACATTCCATGTGTTTTTAGCCATAAGTTTTCATCTGAATCTCTCGACTAGTCTCATTTTCATGCAAGAAAAATAGGGTATCTCAAGGGTAGTTTTTGCTAGAAGTGGCATTTGCTCCAGAGCTTGTTTCTTGAAATTCTAAGTTCTAGATTGAGTCCATGCACTGCGATACACCTACTAGAAGTATTTTACTACGTCACTTTGCACAAAAAAGAATCACATGACTCCCATGCACCTAAAAGGAATCAATTTGACTTATCATGGACTAACAATAAACCAACACTTTGTGACTCCCTAGATACACCAATTCCATGACAAATAAGCACTAGGACAACACAAAGACATCAATGAAAACCAGAAAAAAAGGTGGGAAACAAGCCATAACCAAATGGTAATGTTGGAGATGTAGGTGAGGGTCACTACTACCATAAAAGAATGTGAATGTAGGCATAATAAAGTCCTTAGGAAATGCGAGTTATAGATCCTCTTAGGAATAAGGTTGTTATTTTTAGTCTTATTTTCTCACTCAAAACACTAGACGTGTTGGCACATCACTCAGAAAGATCTGAGCGCTCACCCAAAGAATGCAAAGGTTCCAAGTACCTCTTTTTTATTGCCTTACCAGGGTGTTAGCATGCATGTTCATAATATCCATGATCAAAGTGCATATTTCATTCAACCAATTAGATCTATGAGCTAAATTTGGAAACACACAATAATTCAACATACGAGATCACATAAAGATTAATACCAAATTCGCCATACAGTAACCATGAGAATTCACATCAACAATTAATATCCAACCATAACAATCCATTATATTAAGTCATTACAAAACACGGTAGCTAAATACATACATAAGCATGTCATAAAGTCATGCACACAAAATCATGCTAATAACATAACTCTTACATACAAACTAATGATCATGATGAAAAACTATGCACCACTCTTTTACTGAAATTCCACATGTACCTACTCGCCCCCTTCCCGCACACCCTATCCTTATGTGCCTCTTCATACTTATGAAATATTTTCTTCAATCAACATTACCCCATACTAACGTAATTCCCCCTTAGTAATGGGTAATCATACCTTATCTCCCCAAGAATAAAGAATAATGAATAAAATAATGACTGTACACAATGAATGAAAATATACAAAAATATTATGGGCACTCTATTCCTCTAAAGGCAACAACAGCTTCGTGTACTGTTCTTAATGTCTTCCTATAACTCGTTCCAGTCTCTGAGTCCCTTCTTTTCCTTATCAGGGATGTCTCTTAATACCCCATCCATCTCATCAACAACCATAACTTCTCCCTTATTTTTCAGCACCACGATAACATTAGCTAGGCATGAAATCATGCCTTCCATAACATCCATTCTTCGTATTATCGGTTTTCCTATTTCTTTTATTCTTTCGTTTTCCATAACATCGTGCTTTTCATTCATGAATTTCAGCCTCTCTTGACTCCCCAACGCCTCATTTTTATTTGTGGTAAGGACTTCCTACTATAGTCCTTGTCTTAATGATATGCTCAAGCTCTTCATATACCTTTAATTCCATATATGCGTGCATGGATTAATATTTGATATTTGGTAGTAGAGCATCATACTCTACTATTTTTGTGTGACCTACTTCTTCATCCTCTCCATCTTCTCAAAAGATTCTTATTCTCTTCACGAAATTTTTCCGCAGTTTCATCTATCTCCTCGGGCGCACTTGATTTATTCATAAGTAACAATTATACATAGTCTTCAAGGAAATGCAAGGAAGACTGATATTATTATCTATTTACACATTGAATTCTAGATGTTCATGAATAATTTCCCCAATGATCTCTCGCTTTTAACTCAAGAATTTGGTCCTTCCTTTTTCGTCCTTTTACTATGCAATCAAATTTTCCACTTATACTTTCAAACCTCTATTATCTTCCATCAACGCCTTTATAGTAGTTTCTTTATCAACATTCCTGCATGTAAGTTCAGTGCCTACCTTATTCAAGTAATTGCTTTCCTATTCATCTGTAAACTCTGTGGTCCTCACCGTCTAATGTGCACTATGAGCCTTTTTCTTGATTTTCCTCTTAATGCATGCATCTTCCTTCACATCGAACTCAAGCTCATCAATATGTGTCTGCATACTCTAAGACAACTTCTTTCTTATGCGTAAATTTTCTACCTCTGAATCCATTAATTTCCACCCATAAAGCTTCTTAGCTCCAACTTAGTTTGAAACTTAGTGTGAATGATCTTTATAGGATCATCAATATAACTAGCTGTAGGAGTTTTTATACATCTCCTCCTTATCTCTCCCTGAGCACCTACCTTTCGGGACGTGCAATCCTTTATCTAAGTTCATACCTCCCTTTGTAGCACTTGATTCTCCAACTATAGTGTAGTGCCCACTTCCTTTTAATGCCTTTTATTACTGATCATGATACTGTAGACTATATGATGGACATCCTTATAGTTTGGATTTAGTATGGTGTTAGATGTCAGATCCTGGATTATTGTTGGATTTGATTCATATATGATGCATGATGATTGTTGGAGACATTTTATATAGATGTTGACATGCTGTCGAACATGGTTATATTGTAGATGTTGTTCAGACATGTGATATTTGATATTTGGAGTAAACCTAGAAAATGGAAATTATTTGATGATGATATAGTTGTTGATTAAAAATGCAAATGATGTAGTTGTTACTTCAATGTTGTTGTGATTCATTTATATAGTTGGTTTTGTGATTTTATTTATATTCATTTTGAATGTTCTGATATGGCCATGAGGTCAAGGAGGTATTTGTGTTTTGCAGGTTAAATATCACAACAAACATCGGGGATCGAGACCAACCACAATAGAATTCTAGGTGAATTCAACAAGGTCACCATGGAAACATGTCTTGTGTGTGTGTGTGTGTGTGTTGTATTTTGTTAGGGATTCCCATGGGGGATTTCCTTTATATGTGACCATGGGTTTGTGTATTTTATTAATGTGTTTCTTTTATTATTGTTGTATGTATTTTATTAGTAATGTGTTCCCTTCTTTTAATTAATTAAAATTGTGTTAGATTTATGTGAGAAAACATATGGTTAAAAGTTAAATAAGTCAAATTGGGATATGGGAAAGTAATAATGGAAGTGTTGGCTCTTTGTATTAAATATGTAAGTGATGTGTAAGTTGTGTAAGTCAGATTTTGGAGTATGAAACACTCCACCTCCTTGGAAATTCGAATTTGTCCTTGGGGGCTGTTTTTGGAGGCTTGTGGGACAAGTAAAACTTGTCCCATGCCTCTCAATTTAATTTACCAACCATACTTATGGTTGGAGGGTGATTTTAGACTTTTTTAATGCATTTTATTAATCATGTTGCATTGTTTTGATTGCACTCTCTTGCATTTTATTTATTTTGTTGTCCCTTGAGGTGTGGGCTTTTTGGAGTGTGCAAGTAGCTTGTCATACTTTCACCCACCTCTTTATTGTGCTTGGGAGAATGGATTTTGTCTTTTGTGTTGGATTTGAGGATGTGTGATGTGGCATCCTACATGGATCCACATCATCCTCTTCTCTTCCCTCTTCTATTTAACTCAAACTCTTTTCTTGTTTTGGGTTGTTGAATCATTTTTGCAAACTTCCTTGGGGTGCATTTTTTCTTGTGTTTGGAGCTCTTGTTGTTGGAAGGAATTTGGAGAAACTTTGCATTCCTAGAGATTGCTATTTTGGGACTGTGTTTTGGGCATTGAAATCCTGTTGTTTGGAAACAAAAGCTACCATGGAGAGGTAGGAGTTTAATCCATCTTTTATGTTGTTATTTTTCTTGTTGTGTTGTGTGAATGGTGCATGTTTGATTTCATTGTTGGCTGGTTGGGTAGACTAGCCATAGGAATGGTGTAGGATAAGGCTATGGGGAATCCATATGGGGGCATAAGGGAATACCATTGGCATTAGATTTTGTGGAGGGATTTTGGGTTTGGGATCCACCATGGAAAAGAAATAGCTTGCATTTCTTACTTTGTGGTGTGGTCATAAGGAAATATGTGGGGGGCATAAGGAAGGATTTGTGAGGGGCATAAGGAAATGTATGTGATGAATTATTTTGGCGGTTTGTTACTGGTGGATTCCCAATTCCCAATTGGGAGGCATAAGTAGCTTCCCCCATAGACCTTTCTCCTTTGGCTTGCATGATCAAGCCTGAGTTTTGATTGGAATGTTTTCAATTGCAGTTGTAAACTGTTGTTTTGTGTTGATCTATGTCTTTATAAATGAATTATGCATGTTGAAAGAATGTTGTGTGTTGTGGAAGCCAATTGTTTCCATGGGTTGAATTACACCTCGTATTGTATTGTGGTTGGGGCTCGGGGCCAATGATGAAGGATGGATTCTCCTTTCATTGGATGTCTTGGTTGGGTGGAGAGCGTTTCCTTTCCCCCACTTTTGTTGTGATCAAACTGGAAGAAAAAGGAAGCTTGCATGTTGTTCGGAGCAAAGGAAAATGCGTTTTGACAGTCCCTTGAAAATTATTTCATTATAACCCTTCCCACTATGATGTGGATGAAAATTGTATTGTATACTTGTGAAGAAAAGATGTTGTAATTGATTATGGAAGTATATATTCGAATTGTGAAGGATGTTTATATTTTGTTCTGTTATTGGAAAGAAATAAATAGAATGTTGTTATTGCTTTCAAACACTGAAAGATGTAAAGTATATAACTGGAATTAATAAAGAATTGCAAGACCTTCCCTCATTTGCATTGTTGTGTGGAATTGGAATATAAAATTGTGATTGGAATCCTTGTTTTGGAAAATGGAAAAAAGGAGAAACATGTGAGATGTAATTGTATTAAATTGCCTTGTTCCAAATATATGATTTGGGGAAAGAAAGAAACTAGATTCTTGTTTTAATGATTGCTTGAAGAAGGAAAACACTTAAGTCTACCATGGATTGAATTCAATGTTTCTTTGTATGGCAAAAAGAGATAATTAAATCTCTTGTTGAAAGGAAGAAATGTATGTGGGAATAATACAATATTATGTCTCCTTGAAATGCATAAAATTAAATTCAGTATTACATTTGATTTAGAATAGTTTCTTAAATGTATTAGATTGAAAAAAGAAATTAACTTCCATACTTGAATAAGAAATGGCAATTAAATCCCTCAAGAAATTGATCTTTGCCTTAAATTTAAAAACTGACAATAATTCAATTAAAAATGCACAGTTCGGGCCTACACACAATCACCAAACATGGAAACATTAAAATTGAACATGATACAATATCAATGAACTCAATTTGACAAAAGAAACACTTAAGGAAACATTTAAGACATTGCAAAATCAGACCCAAACCTTTCACAATCAATTTGCAGTCTTTTTCTGTTAATTGTTGGAAAAACGCAATTTGGAAATCAAACAATTGAAATTACCTCCCTAAAACATATCAAACCCTTCCTAGAATAATCCTCCATGTCTGTTTGGCATGTTGAGTGAAGGAGGAGATCAGATTGAATAAATTTTATAAGTTAAAATTTACCAGTTGGCATTTTAAAATTATGCATAACGTTTTTGTAAAATTTACCCCTTAAATTTGTCTAAATGTAAAATTGATCTTTCCTATGCAAAGAGGGCATTGAGAGCTTTCTAGAAAGTCCTCATTTTCCCAAAACTGAGCTTTCTAGAAAAATTTATGGCACTTTGAAGTTTTTTTGCCTTGGTGGGAAAATTTGGGAAAATTTTCCTTGGCAGGCCCGTGGTCCAAAAATTTCCCATTGAAAATTCCTTAGAATTTTTTTAAAAAAAAATCTTTGGGGAAAACTTTTAAAATTTCCTCCACCGGCCCATAGCCAATCAGAGGCTACCACGTGTCCTCATGGGGTAGCGGCGGAGGCGTGGCATTATTTTGTCTTTGGGGCTTTTTAAAATTTTGGAAAAATTTCTTAAAATTCCCGCGGCCCCGCACTCCCGCCTTCACTTTGGGAATTTCTCCTCCGTGGATGCATGGACCCTTGCGTGCCTTTTTCCCCTTATCTCCCCTTCAGAAAATTCCCTAACTTCTCCCACCCCCGCCCCTCCCTAACTTCTCCCCGCATTGGTTCATTGAACGCCACATGTCTTTTGGCGGTGTAGCGGAGGTGCGGGCAAAAGGTGAACTTTGCCCCGTGCAGGGAAAAATTTCAAATACCACCCCACCCTTCCCTCTCTTCCTTCCCACTTTGGCTCATGGAGCGACACGTGCCCTGGTGGACCCATGGGCACACGGGCATAACTTGCATTTCTTTCCCATGCAAAGGAAAAAGGTTCTAAACCTCCCCACGCTCCGCCAACCTGCCCCTTTGGGAAATTGTTTTCTTCCCTGAGCCCGCACATCTGCCCTTTGGGGAGAAATTTGACCTCTAACTCCGCTAGCCCATATCTTGAGTTCTTGAAGGAGTTAGGAGGACTTATTTATATCACCGAGAAAAGGTGAGAAAATTTCCTATCCAATGGGAATGATTTAGGGAAATTTTGGAAGTGTTAGGTATGAGAAAAATCAAGTTGAAACTCTGAGCCTGTTAGAGAGTTGGGTATGGGGGTAAATTACTCCCTGAACCTAACTGAAACTTCTAACCCTAAAATTTGAACCATGTGACCTTGATAATTGTTAATAAATAAAAAGTATGATCTAGTAATTTTTGAATTGTTCCAAAATCTATTAGTGGCATTGTTTCCTTGTAACTCGGTTATAGACACTCTTTGCGCAATTACTTGTGGGTGGATATTTGCATTAAGGATAGAATGTACTAGGCATAGAGTTGTAATTTATTTTTATTTTGTCTTAGTTATAAAAGTCTAGTGATATGCATGATCAACGGTCTGCACTGTGACACTCTGTAATGAATCAATGAATATAATGAGGTTACCTATTATAAATAGACATGGATATCAATGGATTTAGTGCATACTTCTCTCATATGAGCTCTCTTTCCTTTCATGCTATGTATGAATGCTTGTATAATTCTTTCTGTTATAATATATGTTATGGAATCTATTAAAGCACTCGATGCAAGTGACTACAAGGATCTAGAGGCCATTCTGAGCCCTATGGTTCTTGTTTGTCTTAACTTCTCTCCTAAAAACTCTTACACTAATCATGACGATGCTTCTGCTAAACTCACATAAAAGAGAGACTCAAGTACCGCGCATGCCTCAAGTGAGCACTCAGCTTCTGTTGGGTGATAGGCCGACACGCATGGGATTTCTTCCTTTTGTGATAGGAGTAAAAATGACTACATCTTGGTTCCATTGCCGGGACCTCTTTTTGAAGTTGTAGTGGGATATAACATACATCATGATCTCAGTAATGAGTAATGATAGATCGGTTAACATTGGAAAATTTTGATTCATGATTCAAGAACATGGAGGATGAATTTACTTAGAGATATAGCCCTGGACCTGAATTTAATGCATGTAGATGGGTAGAAGAGAACCTCTACCATGAGCTATACGAGACCTTCTCTTGCTTCCCAAAGAGAGTTATATGAATGGCTTTCACCTTCATACGTCTAGATCAATTTGGAGTTATGAATCATAGGTATGGGCCGAAGAAGACTACCAAAGGTTGCAGGATGCAAAACTAACGTGGAACCATACTGTCAATCATTGGTGGAGAGGAGTACTAGCTAGCTACACTGGAATACACCATCTCTACGTATTCTTGTCCGGAGATTGCTTTGAGCTTTAATTTTTGCGAGAACCTAGAGGAACATTTCTACGTGTTATTCCTCTAGCTATGAAGATATTGATGGTTACCATGAGTTTAGAGGCACTCCCAATGGCTGGATAAACCATTCTGAGCACTGGGTAAGGGAACTTGGGTGGAGGAAGATGGCAGATATCACGACAGAGAAGGAGAGGGAAGAAAGACGGCTCAAGTATAGTGAAGCTGTGAAAGGGAGATTGCTAGACGACGCGAGGCTGCTAGTGTGATGGATCTATGGAGACAGACGTTACGGGAAGGAGTTGAGGTTCACGTGGAGGATGTGGAACCTAAGCAGTCTATGCTACCCCATCTTGGAAAGCGTGTGAGGGAGACCCCTTTGGCTTCTGGTGAGAGTTCGTCACATGGAGAGAGGAGAGTCATTGGCACATATCTAAACCCACCCAGTGACCGAGCCTTGGCACTTGGTTTTCCCAAACCAAGAAGAAGTGTTATTGACCTAGTTGATATAAGTGGAAGAGATAGATCCACACCTAGGAGGTACAATTTTTTAGTTCCTTCTTCTATGGTTGCACATATTCCAAAGATTCGAGAGGAGTTTTGGACAAGGGGAAAGTGTGCAAGATTTCGAGCTCGCATCGGTGAGTGGCATACGACAAAGTAGTGGTAGTGGGGTGCTATCATAGACCATCGGCACACAATTCAGTGGGACCATGGGGGTGTTAGGCACAGCTCCTATAGGCCCTATTGGACCCAGTGGTTCTACTGGATCTGGTGGCTCTGGAGGTATAGGACCTGGTGGACCTGGTGGATCGGGTGATGGGGGAAACATCGGAGGGAACCAAGGCTGGTTTAGGACAAGGACCCCACTACCACCTCAAGTATTCTTCGAAATTTCTTTACATTTTCAATATTACAGGGGCATTGAGGATCTTTGAACAAGTTCACAAGTGTGAACTGCTATGGCACGCGAAGGGTATCACAACACTAGAATGAAAGGCTAGTCAATTTATGACCACACTACAAGGGCGCGTGCATAGCTGGTATAGAAAGTATGACCCTCATCAAATGGTGGTGGACTACACTACTTTAAAGAATGCATTCTTGATAGAGTTCCACATTCCTAAGTTCGAGTAGAAGAGCATCAGTGCTTTGAAGGAGATTCAACAAGGAATGGTAGAGAGTGTGCGGGAGTATGATGCGTGTTTTAAAACTCTCTTGTCTAAATTTTCATATGATATTCACCCTTCACAGCATGCACAATGGTTTGTTGGAGGATTGATCACCCCTTTTAGAAGGGCCTTGTCTCATAAAACTTTTACGAGATCCATACAAAGCTGCCTTGTGAGCCGAGGTCATTTGGGTAGTATTGATATTGGCATTAGCCTCTTCTTGGAGCTCAGATTGCTGCTACGGTCCATGAGACTCGTAGTGGTTTATGGTGTATAGATTATCAGATAGAGGGGCATGTTAAGGATAATTGCCCCAGAGGATGGTACGCACTATGATGGTAGATTGTGAGATCTGTCATGGGGACCATGATGTAAGTAGATGTCCCTTGCTACAATGCGCGATTAGGAAGAATGTATCTTGTTATTGCAAAATTTACACCTCCACAACCCATGATACTAAGGATTGTAGGCTCATTGATCAAATCCATGAGGCCATTGATCATGGGGTACGCCAAACTAGCATTTCCAGTGGTTCTAAAAATGATGATCACCGTTATGAGTGCACAAATGGAGGCACACATGGGAGAGGTTTTCGAGGAGGATTTTATGGTTGAGGTAACCATGGAGGAGAAAGAAGTGAGTTCCGTGCGAGAACATGTTTCAAATATGGATCTACATAACATTATAAGCATGATTTCTCGGACACATTTACGATGCTTGTGGTGTAGAAAGAAGCATAAGTATGAGGAGTGCCCGAAGTTATTTAAGCATATGAATTAGTGGCACCGAAAAGATACGGGCGATGTGATGGTCAGCATCAAGAAGGTAGACATACAGTGGATGCCTCGGGTAACACGGGATGAAGGTTTGGAACCTATCTTGGTAACAATAAGGGCAGAAGCCACGCATGTAAGAGAGGTACCAAGATAGAAGACCCTAGTTATGAGGGAGGAGGTCATTCATGGAAACGATCCAGACCCCGTGCATCAGAAGGAGATATCTCAAGACACCATGGTTGTTATTCAAAGCTTGCAAGGGGAGATCCAATGTCTAAAGGAGCAATCCAAAAAGGAGAAACAAGGAAGGAGAGTCGAGGTGCAAAAGGATGACCTGGATGAGGTCAAGGAGGTGTGTAAAATGCTAAGGTAGGAGAACATCATTCCTTTTCTAGGATCCTGGTTGAGAGAGAAGGTACCATGCACCGGAGAAGAGTGCAAGAGATAGGTCTTACACGTGAACCTTCCCTCTCATAGCCTCAACTATGATAAGGAGATTACATTGAATGCAATTGTAGATGGATGGCTCCTCAGCAATATACTCATTGACACTGGTGCGAGAGGTTAATGTTCTGACTTTGGATGTATGACATCAGATGGGGAGACCTGCATTACAGCCATCTTTGAATGTGTTGTATATGGCAAAAAAACTAAGGTAATGCCCATCGGTGTCTTGAAGGATGCAGCTATTACTATCTAGGGAGCCAAGTTTACTTGGGGACTTTAAAGTCTTGGCACTCACCGAGGTGGACAATTTCCTAGCACTACTTGGGTGCCCTTGGTGTTACAAGAATAATGCGGACCTTCGGTTCAACAAAGGGTACATCAACTTTGAGAACAAAGAGGAATGGGTCATTATACCCCTGGTTGATGGGAAGTCAATGCCCTATATTGAACCATTGGGAGAAGAAGTTCTGGACAAGATTTATGTGCGCTTAATCAGAGACCTTGAGATGGTACACCCTACTAATGGAGTTATCCAGTTTGAAGATGCTCAGTCAATAAGTGATACCACCAGTCTAGCTTGTGACAATTGGGTGCATGGAACTTATGAATTAATGGGATGACAGTTGAGAGGGTCGGTGACCAAGGTAACAAAGGTGCGCACTATTAGGCACCTTAGAGGAAAAGAATTTCCCAAGTATTTAGGAGGAACCTTCCCGAGATCTTTCTGCGGGAGGTGGAAGCTCGGTGGAAGAATGAGAAGGAATGGAGGGAGATGTTCGATTATGTCTTGCTTGAGCTAATAGCTCGTTAGTGGGCCACACATTAGGGGATCCTTTTAGAGTGGCACAAGGTAAGAATTGCTCTCTTTGTCAGATTTTATAGAAGTAATGTACCCACCATCATCAAGGACTACCATGGGAAGGAGCCCACCTCTTTCCATATCCAAGAGTGTGAATGGGTCTAGAGAGAAGGCGCGAAGCTTTGCCACCATCCCTTTAGGTGCACAAGTTGTATTCTACACTGCAGGGTTGTGCGCACACATGGTACATTCATTCGAGAGACATGCCGCCAAACGAGGAATTGGTAGGAGCTCATAGCTAACCTTATTCAAAACTTTGAGTATTGGAGTACCAAGCCATCGATTGATAAGCCCTTGCAGGTATCAAGCGCCTTAGCATGGCGGATAGTGCCAAAAAGCAGAAGATAGGCTATTAGAATTATTAGGTGAACTAGGTATAGGGGTGCACTTTGAAGAAGTTGAGGAAATAGAAGAGTTACAGCTTGAGCGCACATGTTTAGAAAAGGAGAAGGGAAATTTGGTATATGTGATTGATGGAGAGGAATTGGAAAGCTTCGATGTTAGCCATTCTTTAGGGATGTGCGAGGTAGTGGATAGTGTAGATGCTCACGCATGTGCCTACCATGAGCCTTTAAAAATGAAGAAAGTTAACATCGGTTCAGAAGAAGAACCTAAGGAAGCTATTATTGGGGAATCTTGGATAGTGAAGGAAGTATTAAAGATCATTGATCATTGCCTGCACGAATTTGAGGATTTATTCTGTCTGCAGGTACCATGAGCTCAAAGGCGTTCACCATTCCTTGGGGGAGATGAAGATAAAATTGAAGGATAGTGCGCGCCTGGTTAGAAAAAGGCCCTACTGGATGAATCCCAATTTACACGTGAAAGTTAAGGAGGAGATAGACAAAATGATAGCTTCTGGGATCATTGAGGCAGTGGAAGAATTGGAGTGGATAAGTCTGATGGTAATCAACATCAAGAAGGATGGGCGGATTAGGATTTGTGTGGACTATAGGGAATTGAATGCAGTTTGTGTCATTGATCCATTTCTGACCCCCTTCACTGAAGAAATTTTGGAAGGAGTCACTGGCGCAAAAATCTACTCCTTTACGGATGGATTTTCAGGGTACCACCAAGTCCGGATTACAAAGGAAGACTAGAAGAAGACAACTTTCACCACCGAGTGGGGAAGTTTTGCATATACGGTCATGCCCTTTGGGTTGAAGAATGCGCCTACTATTTTTTTGCGCATAGTGGTGTAAGCATTCCAGGACTTCATCCATAAATTTCTTCAGGTCTATTTGGATGATTGGATAGTATATGGTTTGGTTAAAGACCATTGTGACAACTTGAGATTAATGTTTGAGAGGTGTAGGCAATTGAGGATATCCCTCAACATTAAGAAGTGTGTGGTTGCTACACCCTTTGGGACCTTATTGGGGCATATCATATGTAAGGAGGGCTTGCTAGTAGATCCCACTAAGGTTGCAGTTATTGTGGGGTTAAGGGAGCCTACTAGCCAGAGTACAATGTGTGGATTCCTTGGGTATACAGGGTATTACAAAAAATTCATTAAAGGATATGCCAAGATCATCGCGCCTTTAGAGGAGCTGCTTAGACACAAAAGTGCCTTCCATTAGGGAGAGGTGCAACAAACGTAATTTGATACATTAAAAGATAGGCTTATTACCTCACGTATTTTACATTTTCCCTCTTGGGACAAGCCCTTCCATGTCCATGTAGATGCCTCAGGGACTGCCATTAGAGCAATACTTAAACAACCAGGTGAAGGGATTGTTGATCATCCTCTCAATTTTGTAAGCAGGAAGTTGACATCAGCAAAGCAAAATTATACCACAACCGAGTGCGAGGCATTGTTGATGATCTACGTGCTCTTCAAGTTTAGACAGTATCTGCTGCAACACCCTTTGTATTCTACACCGACCACATGGCATTAAAGTATTTAGTAAACAAGCTCGTTCTTCAAGGGCGCATATGTCAATGGGTGTTGTTGTTTCAAGAGTTTGAATTCACCGTTGTAGTGAAGCCGGAAAAAACAACTATGGGCCTGATCATCTGTCAAGGATTGATTCAAGAGAGGACACACAAAGTATTGAGGAAGCAATGCCGGACAATGCTTGTTTAGATTACAACACACGGCCTCGGATTTGGAGGAGATTGTAGTATTCTTAAAAGAAGGTGTGGCGCTGGATGGAATGAAGGCATTGGAGAAGAAGTAGTTGGCCATACACACCATGCCCTACATGTTGATTAGTGGAGACTTATACAAGTTGGGATGAGATGAAGTTTTGCATAGGTGTGTATTAGAGCATGACCGCTTTGGCCATCATGGAGGAAGCACACGAGAGGAAGTGCGGGTGGGCATTACACAGGTGATGCCACCATGCACAAGATATTAATGGCAGGATTATGGTGGGAAACCTTGTACAGGGATTATAGAGATTATTGTAAAGCATGTGACCACTGTTAGCACATTGGCAAACTAGGAAGGAGAGATGAAATGCCTTTGCACCCTATCCCTAGCATGGAGCCTTTTGAAAAATGGGTGATAGATTTTGTGGGACCTATTACACCAGCAGCGTGTAGGACTAGGTCACGTTATGTCATCACTTGCCCTGATTATCTCAAAAGGTGGGAAAAGGCATCCCCAACTAAATATTTCACAACAGCAACAGTGGTAAGGTTCTTATGGGAGAACATTATCATGAGGTATGGATGCCCATTGAGTTTGACCAGTGATAGGGGTACACATTTTCTGAATGAGACCATGAGGATCCTGTTATTAGAGTTCATGGTGGCTCATCACAAGACTACGCCCTATCACCCACAAGCAAATGGCACCGCGAAGCATTCAACAAGATATTGAGTCATACCTTGACCAAGATTTATGATGTCGAAGACTTGATTGGGATGACAAAGTATCGGCAATATTATGGGCTTATAGGACTACATATAAAAGACTAAACAAAGCCACACCTTTTTAATTGGTGTTTGGCATGGAATCTATTTTTCTGGTTGAATTTATGTTACCTTCTCTATGAATAGCACGTGTAGGAGGATTAGCCGATGAGCAGGGCGTTGGAAGAAAGGATTGATGAGCTAATGAAACTGGATGAGAGACGATCACTTACCCAATGGAGCCAGATAATGGAAAAGGTAAAGAAAAAGGCTTGGCATGATTGCCACATTAGAAACAAGAAGTTTGAGGTTGGGAAGATGGTGTTACAATATGATTCCAAGTTTCTGTGCCATCCTGGAAAGTTGAAAGTCCATTAGTTGGGTCCTCACACAATCTCATACATCCTCGATTCAGGCGCATGCCGATTCTACAAGTGTTGGATGGGAAAAATCTTCCTTGACACTTCAATGGAAGTAGGTGAAGCCCTACTATAAATAAGTCTTCTTGGCGTTTGTAACTAAGGTAGTTTTGCTAGTTAGTTTAGAATTTTCCTTTATGCATTTTCCCTTTTTGTGTTTCCCTTTCGCGTTGTTGTTTTGTTTTGCGCCTTGGGTGCTAGTAACCTTATTGCTATTTTTGGAGAATGCGTGAGTGTGTAGAGGAATGTGCATCACTTTAAGTGTAGGGTAGAGAAAAGTGAAGAAGCGCATGATTTAAGTACCAATGAAGTTGTGTTGAAAAGCCTTGTTGAGTAAATAGGGTTGAAAGAGGTATACGAAGAGAAAAGATAAAACAGTTGGTGTCATGGTAAAGCTACTTGTAGATCCCATGTACCGAGAAGGAGAAAGCACATTTGAAAACAACATGAGGTAGGCGAGAGCAAGGATTAGGATAGAAGAAGTTCCTTCGGTGTGGGTTACGCGCGCGCAAGAGTCTCCTGTCAGGTTGGATTGGTTGTGTGTAAAAAGGTTGGAAGAGTTTTCACGCAAGGTGGGCACGCAAGTGAAGGCGCTGAAGACGCTTTGCTTGAAAAATCCACATTAAATGAGAAAGGTAAAGTGGTAGGTGAAGTAGCATTTAATGATCAAAAAAGGAAAAACTATAAATAAAGGGTCGGGGCACTCTCATTTCTTACTTTGCGAAAATGAAGAGTTGGAGATATAAGTGAGTTCTATAAGCTAGGGTTTTCATATTCAATCGAGTGGAAGAAGATCTGTGAGATTGAAGTAGCCAGTTTGAGATTGTGAACCAGAAGGAAGGGATTACATGAGCGTGGAAGGAATTGAAGATGCATTGTCTTGTGAAGAGTTTATCTAAGTTAGGGTTTGAAAAACTAGGGCACGAGTTTAGAAGAGTTATATCACAGATTTGAGATCGGAGGATTGGAGGAAGTAAAAAAATAACAAGGAGAGAATGGAGTCATAAAAATACCCGACCATGGTACCAAAGAAAGGAAAAGGCAAGGCCAAGGCCAAGCAACAAGAGCCTAAGACAAGTACAAATGAAGAGTGGTATGCAGAGATGTAGTACCACTGAGGAGGTAATGATGGGTAAGGAATGGGAGTCTCACCTAAGGAACATGCATGTGAGTGATTACAACCATCGGCGAGCACACTCGAGAAGGAGATGGCACTAGAGTTAGTGCGCCGCACAAATAAACAGACACTAGAAGGGTTGCCCATTTACAATGATGATGTAAAGGTCAAGATGGAGAAGGCGGGATTGCTAAAACTCTATGAGTTGCCCTATTTTAGAAAGCCGAGCGCTTTATATCAATGGCTGATGTCGCAAGTACATAAGGATTACTTCCATTTTACGAGGGTGCAAGATGCACATTACTCCTCAACTCATCTCACAGTTCACGGGCCTCAAATGCTAAGGAGTCAACCTAGATGATGACACGAGTGACAAGGAGGTAATCCAGAAACCATTATTAAATACACTTGTAAGAAAGGGTCGAGATACTACGACATCTCAGACATCAAGGACCCAGTGATGAGGATGGCCACACATCTAGTGACAAAGCAAAATGGCTAGGAGAGATGGACTTAGGTCAATAAGCCTTTGTTACATGTCTGCAAGAAAATTACGAGAAGGTACCATCTATAACCTACCTGCATACATCATGGAGGAAATTGTCAGTTACACGAAGGAGGGGGAGAATCCTCCTTGGTAACATCTTGTTAACTATAGTGTTTTTAGAGATTGGAGTACCGGATGTGTCGACAATTTTGTATGGGAATACCCACTTGCCAAGGGCCCTTCACCCGCGAATAGGTTTGAGAAGTATGTGTGTGACACAATGTCAGCACCCCACAAGGTGTTCCTGGAGAAGTGGTACATGCGCTTGAGGAACGCATTCGGGGTAGAATGCGGGATTCTCGAGAAACTTCGCGGTCATTGAAGGAGAAAACAAATTTGTGGTATACCAACACTTCGCATGGGTAGGTTTAGACTAGTAGATGAATCTTGGAGCCCATGGTGAAATCTTCCCTTCGTGTTCATAGCTCAATACTTCCAAGCAGGAGTAAATAGATTCATGGAGTCCAACAAGCTGAGGCTAGAGCTGGGTAGTCTAGACCAGGAGCACAGAGAAATGCATAAGAATTTGAACTACCCTGGAGGCAAGCGCGCATACATAGAGAGATATGTATCACACGAGATTCAAATGACAAGGCCAATAACATTACCCATCACCGGGAGGATCGGTGGCGTGCATGTACTGCTTTGCGCATAAGGCTAAAGTTTGAGAAGGGCATGTACCTAGAGAAGGAGGTCTCCATACCTGAAGATCCCATGGGTAGGAAGAGGCCCGTGCCCAAGAAGAGGGGAAGAGAAGGAGAAGCACCAAGTGTGTAAACTGATCAGATAGTGAGCATGCCATCGACAAGTGCAAAGCCCAAGTGCTTACGCATGTAGAAAGAAGTCCCTAGAAAAGAGAAGACACCGGAGGAAGAGGCACCGGAGAAACCCTTTACCAAGGAGAAGTCCCTAGAGAAAGAAGAAGAATCGAATCACCTATCAAGAAGCCACCTCTCAAGAAAAAAGCAGAGGATAAAAGAAGAAGTGACTCGAGAGAGGAGACCGATAACTTGGAGAAACACCTAGGTGAAAGAGAGGATGAGAGTGGAGAAGGTGACAATGGGGAGGAAAAACTTGAAAGGGACCAAGAGCCACATGTCTTGGAAGTATACGACTCTAGAGAAGAGAGTGGAGAGGAGAAACAGGAATTTGTTTTCACATGGCAAAAGATTACATAGGGTGAGGAAGGCACCCAAGACATGGGAAAGACTGAGGATATCATGGAAAAGTAGGAACCCATAAGCTTCACAAAGGATCGAGATCACCGAGGTGGTAGAGAGAGAGGCAAAGAAAATGCTCGAGGCCTTGGTTGATCAAGAATTGGAGCGTAGCGCTGATATAGTGCTGGAAGAAGGAAAAGAGGAAGATAGTGAGAGGAAGCATGCTAGTATGGGAGGAGGTCCTAGCCTAACTGTAAGTTTTCCAAAAGGAGCGCGCTTAGGGAGAAGGGCTCTTGATGCAAAAAAAGGCCAAGTAATGAGCTACATTGATGACTCAAGGAAGGTGTTGCGTGCATGGTTCTAGAACACTATACCCACTAAAAGGCTTCTAGCCATGGGGTCATTTGAAAAGGAGGTCCTGTACCCCAGGACCAAGAAGATGATTTCTTGGGCGTTTGAGTCCCACATTGATGAGACAAACTTTGAAGTCTGCCAGAAAGCACTCATAATGTTGCCAAAATCTAAGGGAGACAACCCCTTAGTGAATGCTTAGGAGCTTTCAGACGAGCAAGTATGCAATGCTCTTAATAAGGTCGTGGTTAAGACAGAGGCAAGGCTCTTTACGTGAAATGACAACATAAAGGTTCTAGAGGGGAAGTTGGCCAAGAAAGAAGAGGAGATGGCTGAGATGGCCAAGAACTTGAAGCAAGAGGAGTTGATTAGTGCACAGCTGAGGCGCGATCTCAAAGATGAGAAGACAAGGGTGCAAGAAGTCTACAAGAAGTTAGAGTCGATCTAGAGCGCCATCATATTGAAGCACCCAGACCTAGCACCAATCCCTCAGAGGTACACATCAACTTTGGAATGCTTAGAAGACTTAACGTGCATCCTCACCATGGAGAGATGACCATTGGCCCTGGAGTCTACGAGAGGAAGTAGTAGCATGCTTGAAGAAAGAAGACAAGCTGAAGGTGGTAGTGCTCATTGCCAAGTATAATAAGGTGCTCGCAGATGTAAATATTGCTTCCCAATCTGCTGAGGCCACATATGAAAAATGTACGGATAGGGATAAGGTATCAAGCACCTTGGTCGCTACCCTCAAAGTAGAGCTAAAATAATTTCAGGAGAAGAATAAACGAAACAGGCGGAGAGGGATAAAGTCCTGACAGAATTAGAAAGAAGATCCGAGGAGATTGAGGCCATAAGGGGCTCAATCAAAACACGACAAGGAGATATACCATCAGATCACTAGAAGGATGGACACACTTGAAGACCTAGGCAAGGATATGGAAAATATTGTTGACACTTTTGGCACCCAGGGGATTGGCCTAACTTTTGATGAGGTAAACATCCTAGTCGGCGACCTCTATTAGAAGGCACATAACAAGGTCAATGCATGGAGAAAATTGGAGGCTGAATTACGAGAGGATTTCCTTACCTACTAAGCTAATGCCCCCCCATTATTTCTTCTTTCCCCATTTTTTCATTCCCTTATTCTTTTACAAAATGTAAGGTTAACGCTAAAATTCTTTAAGGCAGCGTACATCTTGGTTAAGTAGAGTGTTTATGAGGACAGAGAACAGGCATAGTGTGGGGTGATGTTGGGCCCCTGGAATATTGACCAAGTATGAAGGTGAATAGGCACATGGGATCCCAGTTATAGAATGGGACACAAGGCAAAAGTGCGTAGGAGAAAGGTTTAAGAAAGCACATAGTGCGTGCGACACACGAAAGGAGGTTCAGGACTTAGCCAATTTGAGCACCCAGGAAAAACACGTGAAAAGGGTGATCGGTTGTGCGTGGATAAGATGCCATCCTGGCGATAGGCTGGCCCAGGAAAGAGCATGCCCCGAGATGGAATCTTCTAGAAGATCATCATGAGATAAAGTGGAAATCTTAGGCCTGGAGGAGCATGCTCGCACGAAGGACCACAATCAACACTTGGCATCGATCTCGAGGGGCCTTTGGAAGGTGAGTTGGCAACCCAGAAAGTTATAAATATAAGTGCTTTCTGCAGAAAAAGAGACACACAAAGAGTAATATAGAGGATATTCATCGGGAGAGCTCATGAGAGAAGAAGTTTGTTATGCAATGCAAGATTGAGAGATAGCATGGGTGAAGCTCTACAAAATTACTGTGGGTGGATATTTACATTAAGGAGAGAATGTACTAGGCATAGAGTTGTAATTTATTTTTATTTTGGCTTAGTTATACAAGTCCAATGATATGCATGATTGTGGTCGGCACTCTGTGACACGATGTAATGAATCAATGAATATAATGAGGTTACCTATTATAAATAGACATGGATATCAATGGATTTAGTGCATACTTCTCTCATATGAGCTCTCTTTCCTTTCATGCTAGGTATGAATGATTGTATAATTCTTTCTATTATAATATATGTTATGCACTCTATTAAAGCACTCGGTCGAAGTGACTACAAGGATCTAGAGGCCGTTAAGCCCTATGGTTCTTGTTTGTCTTAACTTATCTCATAAAAACTCTTACACTAATCATAGATGATGCTTCCTACTAAACTCACATAAAAGAGAGACTTGGTACCCAAGGCGTCGGGTGAGTGCTCAACTTCTATTGGGTGATAGGTTGGAGTGTATGGGATTTCTTCCTTTTTTGATAGGAGTAAAAATGACTACATGAAGTAATCGGGAAATAAAGTTACATCTGCACCATTAACTAGAAAGCACCTAATTTTAATGTCTTTGTTACAACAAAGGGTCCCAACCAATGAACTTTAATATTCCCACGGTGGTGTATAAAATTTTAATCATATAGAAAAACCATCTTTCTAACCTCGAATTCCTTAGTCCAAATATGTCTATCATGTCATTCCTTCTATCTTCCGGATCCACCGATTAATAGAGTCGCTCATCCAACCGCATTGATTTTTATTGCTCTCTTGAATAACTTTGTCATCATCCAATCCTCCTACGTGTGTAATATGTAGGGATGGAAACATGAACTCCATAGGAAATATATCCTTTGCACAAAACACCAACTGAAAGGGTGTGGCTTTATTCAATCTTTTGTAAGTGGTGATGTATTCTCAAAGTATAAGCGGTACTTTATCATCCCAGATCTTTTCATCCAACATCACATATTTTTGTCAATGTATGTCCTAATATCTTGTTAAAATCCTCAATAGTACCATTGGCCTGTGGGTGATAGGGTGTTGTCTTGTGGTCTACCACCATAAACTCAACTAATAACATTTTGATAGTCTCATTAATAAAATGAGTACCCCAATCACTTATCGGGCTCAATGGAAATTCATACCGGTGATAATTTTTTCCCCTTATAAATATTTATGTTGTAGGTATAGTGTAATCCTTTATAGATGTTTCTTCTACCCACCTTGTCAGATAGTCTATATAAGTTATAATGTAGTGTGCACCGAGTCCTACGCATAGGTGAGAAAATGTGACCTGAAAATTCAATACCCCATTTCTCAAAAGGTGAAAAACTTGCAATAGGCCTCAAAGGCTGAAAATGATCACATGCATTGGCTTATTCTTTAATATCTTTGTATAAGGTTTCCCAACAAAGACCAAAGTGATCGAATCTTGTGCGCTATGAAATCTCCTTCATAATGACCTCCTGCAATTCCCCCATGAGCTTCTTCCATTAATTCCTCAAACTCATGCTCTAGTACACACATGTGGAAAAATTCATCACATCATAACTTATACAAATGTCCACCAATCAACTAGTAAGGTGATGTGCACATTACAAATTACTTCTTCTCTATGGTATTCATTGCCTTGGGAGGGTGGCCAATGCTCAAAAAGACTGCAATATATTCCAAATCGGTGGGTGTGTGATTCAATCTAAAGATTTGTGCATCCAACATTGTGTCCTCAATGCTCTATGTATCCTCACCAGAATTAATTCTTGACAAATGATCAGGCCCTGAGTTACTTTTTTGTATTTTCACAACCACTATAAACTAAAAATATTGAAATAGTAGTATCCACCTGCAAATGTGCCCTTGTAAAACAAACTTGTTTACCAAATACTTAAGTGTCATATGATTTGTAAAGAATATAAATGGTGTAGCCAATAATTATTGTTTAAACTTGTGCAATGCATAAATCATGGACAAAGCTTTACGCTCAGTAGTGGTATAGTTTTGTTCATCTGGTGTCAACTTCCTACTTGTAAAAAAATAGGGTGGTCTACAATTCCTTCACCTAGTTGTGCTAACACAAGTGCCAATCGTCATCCTAGAAGCATCCACATGAACATGAAATGGTTTATCCCATGAAGGAAAGTGCAAAATAGGTGCGGTGATCATTTAAAAACCTCTTGTTGTGCCTTGCCCCAATATAATTTTCCTTTAGCCTTTAAAAGTTCCTCCAAGGGTGCAAAAATCTTTACATAACCCTTAATGAATTTCCTATAATACCCCATATGACCAAGAAATATGTGCAATTCACTTTGATTGTTAGGTTCTTCCAATCCTAAGATCACAACGACCTTGGTTGGATCTACCAACAAGCCTTCCTTACAAATAATATGCCCAAGAAAAGTGCCAAAAGGTGTCACAAAGATACATTTCTTAATATTCAAGGAGATGCTTAATTATATGCACCTTTCAAACATAAGTCTCAAATTGTCACAATGATCCTTAACCAAACCATATATTGTCCAATCATCGAGATATACCTGTAAACATTTATGACTAAATTCTTGAAATGCTTGCACAACAATGCATGAAAAAATACTGTAGGCACATTCTTCAGTCCAAAGGGCATAACTATGTATGCAAAAATTCCCCATTAAGTGGAGAAAGTTATATTTTCTTGATCTTCCTTTTTATGCACACTTCATGATATCATGAAAATCCATCGATAAAAGAGTACATTTCATGCCCCACAACTCCTTCCAGGATCTCCTCGGTAAATGGGGTATGAAAAGGATCAATAACACATGAAGCATTTAATTTTCTAGTAGTCCACACAAATCCTTATCCTCCATCCTTCTTTATGCTTATTACCATCGGGCTAACCCACTTTGACTCCTCAATGGGCTCAATGATTCCATATTTCAACATCTTATCAATTTCTTCTTTCACCTTGACACGTAGATTAGGATTTATCCTTTATGGCCTCTTCCTAATCGGGTGTGCACCTTCTTTAAGTTTGATTCACATCTCACCTAAATAAGGGTGTACTCATTTTAACTCATGATAGAACCTTCGAAATAAGTCCTAAAAGTTGTGTAGCAACTCAATAATATTAGCCACCTCTTTCTTAAACCAATAATCACAAATGATGGCATCTTTAGGCCTTGTACCTATCCTAATATTAACCTTCTTTGTTTTAATAGGCTCATGATATACTTGGGCCTTCTCATCTATTATTTCCATCACCTTGTGTGTACCTTTAGTGTGTTTAACATCCAGGTTGTTGTCCTCATCATCATATTCTATTACGCATAATAGTTTACCCCTCTCCTTTTCTTCCCATGCACGAGACCATTTCTTATTCTTCAATATCTTCAAGGTCAAGGTGTGCCTCTAAATCCATCTCTCCAAACATGTCTTAATGAAGTTCCTTGGCGTTCGTGCTATCTCCAAAGTGAGGTGCTTTATTACCCGGTGGTTTAGTAAAAAAGTAATCAAAAGTATGGATCATACATGAGGTCATATTTTTCCAATTAAATGTTTCCTGTGTCAACTCTGCATGGATATACCATGTGCATGCATAACCGCTTAGGTTGGTGTAGAACTTATGTACCTAGAGTGATGGTGGTAAGGCCTCCTGCCCCTCCATCTAGATTCTCTCACACTTCTAAACGTGGTGTAAAGCAGAATCCTTCCCATGGAATTTACATATCTGTAAAGGTGCATAGCTCCTTAGAAACCTATTAGAAAAGGTGATTCTCACCTCTCGCATTCTAATAGGTTGTCTTTGTTTGTATCCCACCAAAATGCTACTATCCCACGCAAGGTATAAACCAACATATTTCTTCTATCACCCTCATCCTTCCACTAGAATTCCATGATGCACAAAAATACATTAGGGTTCCCTTCACTAGTATATCGAGGTACCTGGTTATGACTCAAGCACTAAACAGTGTGTGCCCTGATCATGCGAGTAACAGTCTTCTTGATCTCTCGCCCACCTACTTCATACGTTTCATAAACCCGGTTGTCACAAGAAATAATTGCGGTATCACTTACTAAGTGAGCATTATCCCACTATATCAATCCTTCCTTATATGGCTCAACAACCTTAGGATCTCTTATTGTACGTGCATATATCCTATTCAGTCCTCATTTCTCAAAGGCTCAACATTTGGGGCAACATTTGCATATGTTAGAGGTATAATTACATACTCTTCTTTTTCCCAATGCTAATGTATCACTTGTTGAAGCACAAATCTACATTATTCGCATAGCACCAGGGCACCCAAGTAACACTGGGAAATTATCTGCCTCTGCAATTTCCAAACTTTAAATTCCCTAATAAACTTGGCTCCTTGAATCATAATAGTCGCATCTTTCAATACTCTAATAGGATTAGTCTTAGTTCTCTTTTCCATATATAACACGTTAGAAGAAGGCTATAATGGTGGTCGTCCCATCTGATTCCAAGCGTCCAACTTGAGTACATTAACTTTTGCACCTATATCTATCAAATGTTTCTCAAAATCCACCCATAAATGACTCGCATTCAATGTAATATCTTTATCATACTCATGATTATGTGGAGGAAGATTTGCATGGAGGATCTACCTCTCATGTTCATGTCCTACGCGAGGTATCTTTCGTCTCACCATTCTCCTAACATAGGGATTATTTTCTCCTAAAGCACAACATTCTACATAATTTATTTAAATCATCCATGTCCTTTTATGGGATTTCAACCTTCTTTACTCATTCCATTATGTGCACTGTTCCATCAAACTTTGAATATCTCCTCAGAAATTCTGATAATGTCCATAGTCTCTAAGTAAACTTCTTTCTGATGTTCAACATCAAGGTACTTGGCATTTATCACTTCCTAATTTTTTATAGTCGGCTTATACGTCAAAGATTCATGGGAGTGCACACCTCGGTGCATGTTGTAACTAACACAGTTGTAAGTCGAAATTAAGCCTCACCTTTGGCATCCACTAATCCACATCCGCACATTGTATCTTAATCATATTTTCTCCCTTATCTTATATGTGTCGCTTACTCATATGCTCATACAAGTCAGATCATTCTTCAAATTTATGTTGTTTTCCACACCATGAGAAAACTATATTTTGAGGACACTTGCTGATAATGATCAGGAGATCCACAAGTAAAACAAGTTCCTATAGTAAATCCTCCTCTTCCACCACTATGACCTTGGCCTCTATATCCACCATGGAATCCCCTATTCCTGTTATCCCTATTACTATGCCTTTCATTATGTTGTTCTCCTTGCTGCTTAGATCCATTTGCTACACTATTATGGCCAACACCAATTTTAATGGCTTCATGAATATGATCAATCACTTTGCATTTAGCAGTTTCGTGAGTATGAGTTTTGAAATTTTTACAATACATAGACACATTCTTGTAGATCGCGTGTTGTAAAAGAGTACATATACTCATATCATGGTCAACATGAAAAATTTCACAATCCAATAGTATGGCATACACCAACTTTTGAGGATAGTTATCCTTAGTATTCCCTTCAACCTCGCAATCTATACACCATATCCCACTATGTGTCTCATGAGATAAATTTGTAGAGGGATTCTCCAATTTTTTTTCCATATTTGCAATCTATGCCTCTAAGAATGGGCTCACACCGGTTTCTACACTCACAACTACCTAAACACATAGAGCTTATTCCAAAGCGTCATGTGGATCTAAAAAACATCTTCAATACCTCTATACTCCAAAGTAAGTGAAGAGGCATCTTGTAATAAACTTGTTGAGTTTGATTTGGGGTTGTTGGGGTTGTAGGCCTTGTCCTCTAGATCCAAATCTAGAATCACCATCGATATTTCCTCCACCACCAAAACCACTTGATCCACTTGATCCCAAGTCTCCTGATCCACCTAAACCACCTCTAGTAATGGGCATTGGACTAGTGGATCTACTTCCTTGTGTCCTAACAATAGTACTAAATTGAACTCCCATAGTCTGTGAAGTTTTATTACTTTCGAGATGTGTTCCCAATGTCATGCGTACCAACACTCTGTCTTGATGATACACCGAGAAAATATTCCTCTAATCGTTCCTCCAAACAATAAAGATGTTGTCAATTGTGATTCCATAGATGTTTTCTAATGCACTTTTATACTCAAAGGAAAATGATATCTACCGAAAATCATTGGATTTCTTATACTTTCTTGTTTATCAATTGTTACTTGGAGCTCGTATACCAAATGCAAGGGCTAGGTCTCCAGTGGGATTCAATGCACACTCATAGTACCTAGTCTCACACTATGAGATGCACTCTCATAAGAAGTCGAGGTGATTCTCTACTTCATTTTCCTAAATGGGGGAGTTCCTGATGCTTTGGCTCCATGTCTTCCACGTGAGATTCAAATCCTTCATGAGACATCATCCTCTGTAACTCCACAAACTCCTCAATATCACGCTTCTTTTTCAATTCCCTCTCTCGCGCTTCATTATACTTAATCCTCCTTTCTTCTCTTTTCCTTTCTACCGTAAGGTCTACCATATTTCACCACACTTGCTCCTTCCCCTATGTGTGGTGGGATGTTTATCTAGACATAGGAAGGTGATATAAACTCGACACTCGCCAACAAGATCTTAATGGACAAAGGAATAACGAAAAGGTAAGATCCTCTGGGCTTATGCAAGAATTCAAACTCAACAACTTCCAGAAAAAGAATACATAGACACAACATACTCCAAAGTATAACTATGCACAACACCAACCCACCAATGATCTACAACACGTGTCTAAGGTTCATCTGCATCAAACAAATCCTGATACTCTTCTTGCATCCAATTCCTCGGTATGTAATACTATATTTTATTTTATGCATACATAGATAACCACTCATACAACTCTATTGGAAAAAACAAAATAATGACTCATAAAGCTCATGATAAAGATGTTCCTCAACCCACTTACACAAATTGAAATTAGGTCTAGAACCATATATTTGTGCAAATTGATCTTGTTCGTAAATCACCCAATCTTCAATAGCCACAAGAGTCAACTGATATGCCATCATCATACAACATCATGGTAAACAGATTCAAAAAGAGGTCCCGACAACAAAACCAAAATATAGTCTTATTTTCTCACTCAAAACCCTAGACACGTTGACACGTCACTCATACAGATATGAGCACTCACCCAAAGTGCGCAAAGGTACGAGGTCCCTATTTTTACTTCCTTACCAAGGTGTTAGCATGTATGTTCATAATATCCATAATAAAAGTGCATATTCCATTCAACCAATTAGATCTATGAGCTCAATTTGGAAACACACATAATAATTCAACATACATATCACATAGAGATTAATACTAGATTCACCATATAATAACCATGAGAAGTAACATCAACAATCAATATCCAACCATAATGATCCATTATATTAAGTCATTACAAAACACGATTACTGAATATATACATAGCATTGTCATAAATTTATGCACGTAAAATCATGCTAGTAGCATAATTATGTTACATACAAATCAATGATCATGATGTCAAAACCATGAAAATCAATACATATATATAGTAGTGGGGAATTTCCCTTCACCACCCATGCACTCTCAAAATAGGTTGCATGTTTATAATAGCCATGTGCCGCTACAAATGAAACTAAGAGAAGAATAGACCATCTATAATTAACACTAGATCCACATCCTATTATTAGCTCAACTTTACATGACACTTGAACTTATTCTTGTTCCCAAAATAGCTTTGCAAGTCTTCATGCCTCATTCCAATTCATGCTCCACACTCCATGCTATTCTTATCCCGTATATGCATAATGACTAAGTCTCTAGACTCTCTGTTTCCCGAGCACATCCATCTTTTACTAAACTTACGCACATACACCGTGCACCCCCTTCCTACATGCCCTATCCTTATGCACCTCTTCATACTTAGGAAATATTTTCTTGATCAACACCATGTAATGATTTGTTATCAATGAAGCATAATAAGCCCCACTTTCTAAAGTGAGTGGTGAACCTAGGATTGTAATTGACCTACCACATGCATGAGAGAAAAAATGTCTTTTGAGGGAATAGTGGAAGATGGAAAAAATGTATTAATTGATTATAACTTGCCATTGTGAGTAATCATGGGTACCTCAAGAGAAGATAAAGGAGATTCAAATGTTTAAGGCACACTAACAAAAGGTTCCCGAGAGGAGAAGATGTTATATCTATAACATTCATAGGGCTATCATCGGAAACATCCTAGGATGTGCGATGAACAAATGGAGATACCTTGATAATAGAAGATGAAGTAATAGATGTAGGTGAAGTGTTAGGAGGAGATGAAATCATAGGAATAGAAGAACTAATAGATAGAGGTGTGTCATGCATTATGATAGATATAACCTTAGGAGAAAGTGGAGTAAGAGATTCAGACTCAACAATATGAAAATTAGTAGAATCATGGCTATCAATTGGTTCCTCAGAATCAGAAAGTGACTCAGATATAAGTATGTCACTAAGTGGATCATCGACATAGTATGAAGGAGTATGTGAATTAGTATGTGATGGATTAGGAGAAGCAATATCAGAAGTAGGAGAGTCATGAGATGTAGCCATAGTAGTGGTCGATGAGAAGGAGAATTGGTATGAGAGATATTTTCAAGACCTAGCATGTAATCAATAAGAGAATCATCTATAATTTCCTTAGATAGGTCAATAGGAGGATCACTAGTATCCGTATATCATGTTGTACAATGAGTGAAGGATATCGATCGTAATAATACTAATGCTAATGGGAGACTCTTTAAAATGAGTAGGTACATATTGTTGATTGTATGCAAGTTGTTAGTTAATATGATTTGGGCCTGTAGCATTATTATAGAGAGGCTGTGAGCTCGGCGATAATAGTCTCATTGTAGATTGGATTAACACTAAATTTTGACATGATGGGCGAGAAGGAGAAAAGATATCCTTAGCCATTAGGGTTTGAAGTGGATCCTAGGGAAAAAAAATTCTAAAGTACGGGTTCACCAAAATGATTAACTAAAATATGAATGTTTTAGTAGTAATCTAAGAGGTACAACAATGAAATAACTGATATAAACGTAATATAAATGCTAGCTAATTTTATTCAATATTTTAAAATGAAATAATTGAAATAGGAGGAAAAGGGTACTAACCTGAAATATAACTTACCTCATAGTAATCAGAGTGATGTTCTAGCATAACTGAATGTAATGACGAACCTCATAAAATTGTAGAAGTGTTGGATGCGGTCGAGACTAGGACACCTAGAGGAGTACAGGTGGGCATCGTGGTCTAGAATATATGTACCCGATCTATAAAATGACTCCAAAATTAAACACGATAGGGTCATTAAACCTTCACAATGTTTCTCCTTTGATTAGGTTGGTGTCACACTTGGTTTGCTGATGTCATTGTAGATCTCCAATGAATAATCTCCTACAAAATCCCACACAAAAGCATCAAACCCTAAAAATGAAGGATGTAAATGAATGGGTAAGATTGTCCCATCTACTAAATGGATTGAATTATGACTGAGTGTTGCACTACATCTCAGACCCGATGTACTTTTATGTGCTTGTGTGTGCAATGATGTGCCTAGGGTTCCATAGTGTCAGTGACACCAAAGTACAATAGCTAGATGTAAGATGTAAATGTTGGATGGAATAGAATGAATACAACCCTTCCTATGTAGTGTGTGATGAAAAATAATTCCAAAATGTAGACCTTTGCCTTATGTAGATAGTTAACCCTTTTATAGAATATTCAACCCTTAAGATAATGTGTATGTTGTGTTTATATAGGGATCTCTTGCTCAAATTTTGACACTAATAACCCGACATATCGACTAGTATTTAGGAGAATGGGAGGGAAAACCATAAAGGCGGCCTCAAACATCTAAACGAGAAGCAAGTGTGCCCAAGAATAGGACACCTAGAAATGAGAGCCAAGGCACCGTGGGTTCCCTAATTCCTTACTAGGCACCTAGTCGAGAGACCGAGAGATGACAATGAGGGAATAACGACATCTAAGACTCCACGAGAGATGACCGAGAACTATGTAAGTGATGAATATGTGAGAAAAACAATGATGATGACTAAGCTGAGGCGACGACAAGATATCGACAATGGATTTAATTTTTGGGATCAAAATCAATGCCACATTGGGAGATAATATATCCAAGGAGATTACTTGTTGTGACCCCGAAAACACACTTTTTGGGATTTAGACGCACACAATATTTTCATAGTATTTCAAATAGTATTCGTAGATCCTTTACATGGGAAGAACATTGTCTAGATTTCATCTATGTAATCTTCTATAATATTTTGGATATAATCATGGAATATATGTGTCATTTCCCATTGATAAGTAGCTCCTGCATTTTTAAGGCTGAAGGGCATGACTATATAACAAAATGTTCCCCATGGCATGGTAAAGAAGGTCTTTTCTTGGTTGGAGGGGTTGATGTTAATTTTATTGTAACCCAAAAAGCCATCCATGAAAGAAATAATATCATATCCGGATGTAGATTAAACAATACCGTCGATATGTGGCAAAGGGAAACTATCCTTAGGATTTGTTGGACCCTAAAATATTGGCTACATAAAAAGAGTTGCACGCACGCAGAGATCGAGTAAATAGAAGGGAATTCGGAAAAGCGCTCATGAAAAGGGGTTTAAAAGGGTTTAAGTGAAACCAGAGAGTGCATGGGAGGTAGAACAAGGTTTTAAAGGAATTAGCCATATTTGGCATCATGGAGTCACTTGAGGAAAAATGTGAGGACCCGACTAGGTGTGATAAGTGGATAAGGTGTCAACCTGGAACCTTAGAGGTCAAGAAAAGGATATTCCATGCAAGGAATATTCCTAGAGGCATCATTACAATTAGTGGAAGGTTTTCAAAGAGGATAAGCATTCACCAATGGAGGACCACATTGACACTTGACACACAATATGCTCATGAGAGAAGTCATGGTGGTGGTCGATGGTCCTATTTAAAGAAGTGCTTGGGATAGGAACATAGAAACATATAGAGAGATATATAGGTGCAGAGTGTAAAGGGGAGTAGAGAAAGAGAAGGAGAGTAATGAAGTGTTGTAGAAATGTTAGGAAATGCTAAGGGTTTAGAATTCATGGTGTTAGGGTTTAGAGTACTTAGTCTTTAGAGGGTTTGAAGGGATACCATTAAGCATATGTATGAGTACTAAGATCTGTAACAAGGGATATAATGGGGAAAATCATAGTTAGGATCTCTGATTAGATATGTTTGTAGGAGTTGAGTCTCTGTCATTTGATTAATATGGTCTGAGATGACCCTTTTGAATGTAATATGGCTACCAAAACTCGTAAATCAATATACATGGACTTATTATGTACAACTTGCTTATGGGTGTAAACCCTCATGTTATTTGTCTTATCATGACTTAGATCTAGTTTTTGTACTTCTTACAATGTTTGTTAGCTTTTTTGATGCATTAATGTGTAGATCTATTAGTTATATCTTCTACCTTTTTTAAGTAGATGAATATAATATTGTTTACGTAAATAATCCTCCACTAATGGCATAACTCTCTTACAAATCTCATATAAAGGAGGGGTTCCTTGCCCGCATGCTCCTTGAGTGAGAGCCCAATGTATATTAGATGATAGGTTGACGTGCTTGGGGTTAGAAAGAAGCATTGAGGGTAAAATAATGACTACATCTTGGTTTTGTTCTGGGACATCTTTTGAAGCTATTGTGAGATAAATGTGTGATGATGGAGTGCTTGACCTTGGATAGTTTTGAAGCATGGCTCGAAACATAGAGGATGAGTTTTCTCAAATATTTAACACTGAATCTGAGTTTAATGTATGAAAATGGGTGGAGGAGAACTTGTATCACGAACTCTATGAGACATTATTATGATGTTTCCTAGTAGAGTTGTATGAATGGCTATCAACATATGAATCAAGGAATAATATGTACTATAGACCTTGTGTTTGAACCCGGGAGGAATATTAGGGGATCCGTGATGTCGATCACTTATGGAGTAGAGTAATGACTATTTATACCTTGAAATACGCTATTTCTACATATTCTTACCCATAGATTGTTGAGTTTGAGTGCTTGAGGGAGTGTAGAGGATCGTTCTTGCATGTTATTCCACTAGCTATCAAGATCTTGGTTATTACTTTGATTTTGGAAGCCTTTCCTATGGCTGGCTAAAATTTTGCTAGTCGTAGGGCACGGAAGATGTCATGGTAGAAGGATGGCAAACCTTGCGGTAAAAACGGCGATAAAGGAGAGGAGGCTCAAGTATAATGAAGCTCGGGAGAGGGATTTGGCAAGACAGGTGTGAAGATGTAGGAGTGATGGATATATGGAGGTATACATTACGGGAAGCATTTTAGGTTTGCGTAGAGGATGTGGAACATGAGCAGTTTGAGCTACCCCATCTTAGCAAGTGTGGAAGATAAACCCCCTCGGCTTACAGAGAGTGCTCATCATATGAAGAAAGGAGAAGAGATGTAGGCACACATCTTAACCCACGTGACAACCAAACCCTTGCACTTACTTTTCCAATCCCTGAGATAAGCTTTGATAATCTAGCTGGTATCAGTATTCATAGTCAAGCGACACCTAGGAGGTATAATTTTTCATTTGGTACATCTATGGCTGCACAATCATTCCCTATGTTTGGGGGTATTTTTTCTGGCACAAAATTTGGGAAAGGTGTGGCATCAAAAGGTTTTAGTATCACATCTAGGAGCAGTGTAGGAAACACATCTGGGAGTGGTTCGGCATCACAAATAGTCACCGCACATTTTAGCATGATAGTGGGTTCATAGGGCACAACTACGTCGGGGCATTGTCTTATGAAAGGAGGAGGATCGGTGGATCTAGAGGTGTTTTCACTAGTGGATCTAGTGGGTCTTGTGGTAGAGGTAACATCGGAGGGAATCAAGGTCTTGGATCTAGCAGGACATGATCTCCACCACACCATCAACATGAGTTTTATGAGATGCCACTCAACTTACAGGTTATAAGGGCATTGAGGATGTCGTGGAACATGTACAAAAGTGCAAGTTACTATGGTGTGCGTGAAGAGGATAACTACCCCGGAGCGAAAAGTAGGTCATTTTACATCCACGTTGTAAGGATGCACACATAGTTAGTACATAAAGTATGACCCACACTAGACAGTGGTGGATTATATTATGTTGTGTAATTCCTTTTTGGCAGAGTTCCACATACTGGAGTTTGAATAGAAAAGTATCAACGTGTTGAAGGAGATTCAACAAGGAATGACAGAGAGTGTATAGGAGTATGACATGAGTTTCATGACTCTCCTATCCAAGTTATCTTATGGCATTCACCCTTTGCAACATGCTCAATAGTGCAGCCAAGGACCGATCACATCATTCGGAGGGTTCTTTCATAGAAAACTTTCATAGATCCATGTGAGGCCTTGGAGGTTATCTTGCATCTTGAGGCAATAGGAAGCTGTTGATATAAGATTTATTCCATTCCTAGAAGCCCAAATTTATGTAATGGTAAAGCATTTGAAACATTGTCTTTGAACTCACTCATGAGACTCACAATGGGTTATGGTGTATGGATTGTGAAGTAGAAGGGAACACAAATGATAGTTATCCTCGGAGATTGCTACATGTGATGACGGTAGACTATGAGATTTTCCATGGAGATCATGATGCAAGTAGGTGTCCACTATTGCAGCGCATGATCCATAAGAATGTGTCTTTCTATTATAAAATTTACACCTCTACTACTCATGACACTAAGGATTGTAGATTGATTGACCAAATACATGACACCATTGATACTGAGATGTGTGCCAAAGTAGTATTAAAATTGGTTCCAAGAATGAGGTCCATCATTATGAAGGGTGCGTGGATGGAGGCAAGCTGCAGAGGTGGAAGAAGTGAGTTCCCACATGGAACTTGTTACAACATGGGTCTGAGAATAGTATAAGTGTGAATGCCACGATCTGCATGTGACAAGTGCTCTTGGTGTGGAAAGAAGCACAAGTATGAGGAGTGCCCGAAATTATTTGAACACATGATCCAAAATCAGTGAAGGATAAGGGTGATGGGATGGTGAGCATAAAGTGTTACGATCAACAATGGATGTCTAGAATGGCGTGTGAGTCGAGTTATAAATTATATTGGTGATGACGCGAGATGAGGCTACACACGCTAAGGAGATACCAAAGAAAAGGTCATTGATTACAAGAGAATAAGTGGTACATGAGAAGTATTTGGACCCTACACATCAGAAGGAATTCTATCAAAAGACCATACACATAATCAAAAGTCTGTAAGGGGAAATCGAGTTTCTAAAAGAGCAATCCAATAAGTTGGAGTAGAAGAAGAGCGTTGTGTTCCCTCAAGTAGATATATATGATGTCATAGAGGTGTGTAAGATGTTGCACCAAAAGAATGTCATTCCTCTCTTAGGAGAATGGTTGAGATATAAAGTACCAAGCACTGGAGGAGAGCGTGAGAGGCAGATATTTCACGCAAACCTTCCTCCTCACATCATTGACTATGATAAGGAGATTACATTGAATGCAGTAGTTGATGGATGGCTCCTAATCAATATTTTGATTGACACGGCGCGGAAGTTAATGTTCTCACTTTAGATGCATGGAATAAAATGGGAAGGCCCCAATTACAACCATCCTAAAATGTGTTGTATATGGCTGATAAGACAAAGGCAATGCCCAATGGTGTTTTAAAGGATGTTGTTATTACCATCCGGGGGTGAAATTAAATGGAGACTTTAAAGTCTTAGCGCTTGTTGAGGCGAGAAAACTTTCGGCATTACTTGGGTGCCCTTGGTGCTATAAGAACAATGATGACTTACATTTCAATAAGGGATATATATTTTTGAGAACAAGGAGGAACATGTTATCATTCCTTTGATAGATGGGAATTCAACACCCTATACTAAGCCCTTGGGAGAAGAAGACCTAGATAGAATTTATGTGTGCACTATTTGGGACCACGAAGTTGTGCAACGAAAAAAAAGAAGGCATTATTCAGTGGGAAGACACTCAATCTATAAGTGATACAACTAGTGTGGAATGTGATAATTGGGCACACGAGACATATGATTTAGTGGGAAGGTATTTAAGAGGCTCTGTTAAAAGAGTAACAATGATGCACTCGGTCGAGGCCTGGGAGGAAAATAGTTGCCAAGTTACACTGGGGAGATAACCCCGATGTTTTCCTATAAGCAATGGAGGCCCAGTGGAGATTTGAGATAAAAAGGAGAAGGATTCTTAGCTATACCTTTCTTAGGACCACAAGGTACATTGGTGGGTGACCCATCACAAAAACATTCTAGAGTGGTACGAGGTAAGGATCACATTCTCTATTAGGTTTCTCTGAAGTAATGTACTTGCTATTATACAAGATTATCATGGGAAGGAACGACTCGTTTCATGTCCAGGCATGTGAGAAGGCCTAGATGGAAGGCACGAAGCATTTCCTCCATATTTATAGGTGCATAATATTTACTCCACCTTATAAGGTTACACATGTGCATGATACATTCACTCAAAGTTGCACCTTTGTCGGGCCCAGAAACCAGCGAGAGTTGATGGATGATCTCCTTGAAGCTTTCGAGTCTTGAGTACTTAACCATTGGTGAATGAACCGCTACAGGTTGTTAAGTGCCTAACTATGGGGGATATTGCCATGGGGGAGGATGTAATACTCGAATTGTTGGGAGAACTTGGCTTGGAAGCGTGCTTTAATGAGCAAGAATTAGAGGAGGTACAACTTGAGTGCGCGTGCATGGAAAAATAGAAAGGAAAGTTTTTTTATGTGATCGATGGCAATGAAGTGGAAAACTTGGATATTAACCATACTGCGGGCACACACGAGGTTATGGATAGTGCTGATAAGAAAGAATGCACCTACCATGAACCCTTGAAAACTAATAAGTTTAACATTGGTTCAGAGGTGGAACCTAAGGAGGCTACTATTGGAGATTACTGGATAGAAAAGGAGGTTTCAAAGATCATTGATCTATTGCGTGAATTTTAGAATTTATTTCCACATAGGTACCATGATCTTTGTAACACCTTTGACAAACTGTTATATTTATCTTTTGCATTGCAAGCATTGGCAAGTGATTTTCTTGAATGAGGTGTGTTCCCTTGATTGTTGAAAATCATGCTTGTTATGGATAAACCATTTTTGCTCTTGGATTCATTAGACGAAATTATATGGCTTGCAAGAATCCATTTTCACTACCAATAAGTGAGTTGTAATTTGGTCTTGAGGGTTGCAAACTTATCTCTTTGAACTGACTCATCCTTGGATCAATTCCAGTGATCGAAGGAATGTTTTAAATCTCCTTACCATATTGAATGGTAAAGTGACATTCATAATCTTGAGAGACATAGCGGACTGACTTTTCTATGTTACAAATTATTTGGTCTTGTAAGAACATGGCTTCATTTGATTGAAAGTTTGTGCTTGGATCTTTAGGATTGATCTCTTCAAGACATTTTATGGTGTAAGCGAAATGAAGCTTTGCTTCATGACTATGAAGGAATCTAAATCCTAAACCTAAGGAATTATCCTAACGGTATTCTAAAATAAGGTAAATGCACCTACTTCCTAGATATGTCTACTTATTTAGGTTACAATCTAACCTAAGCTTCATATTCTATTTTGTTGGGATGTTGTCCTAACCTAAGTTCTTGTGCTAAATGAATAAAGGAGAAATTACTAAGGTAATGCTAGGCTATTTTAACCTAATACCAAATACCTAATACTATTTGGTTGTGATTTTGATCTAACCTAAGGTGGAAATTATTTATGAATTGATTTTGATTAAACCTAAGGTTATAACATAAGTAAGGGAAATCTAACCTAAACTATTGAAAGGGAACCTAAGGTCGCATGGCATGGGGCGACGGTTCCAAAGGCATTTATTTGATTTTATTTGTTTAAATAAATGGGAAGTACTGCCAGTTTTGGTAGAGGCAAGTAAACTTAGTGGAAGCATACGTGGAGTCTTCACTAAATTTGGAAATGCATGCTAAAGTAGAAATAGCATTCGCTAGTTTTAGGAGGCAGTGGCAAGGAGAGATAGGCGGGAGATTGGGAAGTAATGGCATTAATGAACCTCGAATTTTGCATGCAAATCGTCTTGGAAACAAGGAAGCCGGATTTTTGGAGGTTGTTTGGTCTTGCATGCTTTGCGATTTTTTCTCTATATGGAGCTATCTGGTTCTTCGAACCAGCAGTTCGACTTTTACTTTGTGGCTATTTTTGGTTTCTCTGGTCTATTTTCAATCCAAGGAAAGTATATGAGGCATTGGAGAGAAATATGTTTGGTTGTTGATCTTTCGTGGAGGAGAAAAAGAGTTGGAAGCTCAGCTAGAAGTCTCCTTTGAATTGGCAGAAGCACTATCAGGCATGATAGGCTCTACCCATTAAGATTTCTTGCTTTCTTCTAAATGTTTCATTAAAACAATTCTGCTCTCATGAGATAAATGGTTACATGTTTTGTCTGAGTTATTTACTTTCTTGGTTTTAAGAATCTCTATAATTTTTGGATATGAATCCATTACATGATAATGATAGTCTTTGGATGTTCTCTCTCTGCACCAGTTCAATGGTAATATGCATGTGGAACTCATATTTGAGGCTTGTGTGTTCTAAACTTGTAGTCGAAGCATTGTGTTTGGTTCTGAACTCGTATTCTAAGCTTTGTGTTTTGTACTGAACTCGTATTTGAGGCTTGTGTTGTTCTGAACTTGTGTTTGAAGATTTTTGTTTCATTCTAAACTTGTGCTCGAAGCTTTGTGTGGTTTGAATTCATATTCGGGACTGTTTGTTCGAAAGGAGCTCGATTTAATGGCTTTGATTTAAGTCTCTTTTGGAAACTTCTCCTGGATGCATCTTGAGTTTGGAATGGTTGTGGTACTTCTATCCCAGACGTACTGTTTACCTTGAGTATGTGATGGCATGTAAACATTGAGGATCTTCTACTCTCCTCTACTCTAGTAACCCGTGTCTTGTTTGAAAGTCTTGACTATCCTGATACCTGGACCTTTTGTGGAAATGTATCTGGTTCAATATTGTCTGATTACTTACTCTTTGGTTTGAATTAGAGATCATTTGAAATAGTCGATAATGGTTTTGAAGTTTATGGAAATGCAGTATGCATACTTCTTCTTGTGTTAGTTGATTGGAACGAATACCTTCTCTATCGCAATCTTTATAGATGGAGTTGTGCAAGTCTTTTTGTTGTGATTTCTGTTTCAATCAAGTTCGAGGTAACGTTGAGACCTTTCTTGACTTAAACGTGTATTGGGTTTTCTTACTCTCTTTTTGATCCTTTTTAATTGATTTATGGGTTTTTAAAAGAAAGAAGAGTTGAATACTCTTGTATATTGAATCTTGTTGGTAGGATTTAATACCTCTGGTTCGGGATTGTTTCATATAATTTGTTCTTCATTATGACCATGAACTATATGTCTCTTTTGTATGGAGTTATGTAAGACCTTGTAGTTGGGATTTCAGTTTCTATTGAGTTCGTGAGTATTATAGAAACTTGCTTAGCTTATATTGATTTGGGTTTTGTATTCTTTGTTAGATTCATTGAATGAATCTCTGGGTCTTTAAAAGGAGAAAGGAATATATTTCTCTTGTGGACAATATTTTGTTTTTGGGACTATATTGTGTACTCCTTTATGTGAAATGAATTCGAACTTGTGTTTAAATAAAGTGGAATAGATGAACCAGGTTGTATTGATTTTGTTTGAATTCATAAGGGAAACTAGAAGTGTTGCTTTCTATAAACTGTGTGTTTGATTTTTGTGTTCTCTTTTGGGAACTAGTAAAATAACTTCTGAGTTTGAAATTGAAATGGGAATTCATTTGATAGTATAAAAATAAATGAATTCTTGATTGGATCTTTTCTATTTGAGATCCTTTAACTTTTGTAAAGATAAGTTCATTTGATCGAACTTTTGTTGCTCGACTCTCTTCTTGGTTGTAGAGTGATTACTCTCTTAGGTCCTGCATTTTGACTTCTTGGGTTCAGATTTTCTATCCTTTCTGTCTTGTAGGAAATAGTGGGAAACCACTCTTTTGAGATGGGACCTTCCTTGAGGATTGTTTAGTCTATTTTTTTATACTAAGTCGATTGTTGTATTGATGGGAAAGTGAACAGCTGAGTCTGTCCTTTGGAAGGGAAAACATAATCATGTTAGACCGATTGCTTTGTTTGACTGAGTCATGCTCCATTTGGATTTTGATATTGGAAGGACTCCTCTTTTAGCACTCCATAGCATGATATGAATCTTCCCTGGATGGACACAGAAGAGACTATTCTTATATAATTCTTGCCTTTATTTTTGGGACGAATGGTTTTAGATCTATGGATGATATCTTCTATAAAGTAGAATTTATTTAAGGCTTGCAAGTAGACTATTTTGATTCTCTATCCCTTCTCGGATTGATTTGGGATTCTTGTTTTAGATGTTGTCTCTTTAATGTTGAATCCTTATATTGGTTTCCTTGAACTGAAGCAGTTATGTGGGTAATCAGTTGAGTACTTTCTAAACCTATTTCTGTCTTTTAGATGATTAGTGAATGGTGGATAGTATGTATTGATTCTTCTTCTTTTTGTTTAAGTTGTGGGATGAATCATTCTAAATATGTACTATCTTTGAAGGTAACTCTTTTTGTTACATAGTAAAGATAAATTCTGTATTTCAATTCAGAATGAATTATGAAATAATTAGATGACAAGATCTATTGTTTGTTTAAAAGTAATTGATTGGATCAATTAAACTATATGTTATAATGCAGTTGTTGCTGATTATATTACGCTCTTTTATTAAAAGTGAATTTAGACTCATTATTGTACTTCTTTTCAGTTGTTATTACTTATGCTTATTTGTATGATACTTATTAATTGTTTCATTAAAGTAGAGTTGTTTTAATGGAACAATTAGTGGAATGCACTTTGTTTTAATGCTTAGTGCTTATCATGCTCAGTTCAATGAACTAACCCGTGCTAGCAATTTTTATAGATGGACTTCATAAGTGATAAAAGAAGGCAAAAATGTTTATGATGTATTGGCTTATTTAAGTCTGGATCTTTTGTAAAGAATTTCGATTCATTATTGAGTTGTATTTGAAAAAGAAAAGTTATGTTCTTTTATGATCTTAATGTTGATCGACATGCAGTATGCCTGAAATGCATAGTCTTGTAAATGTATATTTTATCATGATGAATTGAAAATTTTGGAGACTGAATCCAATTTTTGGTTTAAATTCTCTTGTACTTTATATGAAGGAAATAGTAATAATATCTTGTCGATATTCTTATATCTATTTGTATGCTTTACTATTATCAATTAATAAGTTAGATTAAGGAGATTGTACAATCTCCCTACTATAATGAAACTTGTTAAATTGCAAAAGATGTCATTCTCTAACTAAAAAACTATAGTTTAATAAAGAAATATGAAGTGGACATACAATTAAACTATATGAGTAATGAATGATAAAAAGGTTATGTTAACCCTAACATCTAACCATGAAGAGGAAGACTCTTCCTCTCTCAAAAGAATGAAAAATAAAAGGAATGGTGGTTATGATCTTTAATCTTTGTACTTCGTTTATAAAAAGTAAACAATAGCTGAACCTAGGTGGATGATACACCTTCCTTGGACAGCTAGGTTGCATTAAAAATTAACGTTTGATGTTTTCTACCCTGTTTTTGGGATAACTGCTTGTTATGCCACGTTAATGAACATCAATGCAAACATGAGTTAATGAAGTTCTTAATGTCAAATCAGATTAATTATGGATAAAGAACTTAATGAATGTTGGAATTAGGGTTAGGCAGGGTTGTTGCAATCTGAATCTTAATCCAATTTAATTATGAATTAATGACCACCAAGGGGTATGTACATCATGATGAATCAGTTCTAACGGATGTTAGCACATGCCAACTACAGGACTGTACCTTCAAGAAGACCAAGGGCTTATCAGGGATATAGTGTTACAGTTGACATGTGGCAACACCCTACCATATTTATTCATCTAGATCTACACACATATTGGACTTGAACTTAGTTTCTCTCTAGGTCAAGTTAGTAGCATGTTTAGAATACGGAGTAGCTTTCTATGACTCAGGGTACCTTGGAACATTCGGTTGACTTAGGTCAATCAAGTATGCCCATATACCCTAAGTCATTTTGAGCGTCTTCCTATAACAAATTATGTTGCTAACCTAGTCTAGGGTCAAAACTTGGGCAAGTGGACAGACATAACTCAGTAAAGATCATTCTAGATAACAGTAGAGTGAGGTGAAGGACGTATTTCTAACCGATGAGTATGTCATCTAGGAATAAGTAACATGAACAGTATGTTGAAAATCTTTGGCCAAAGTATCGCAAGATTCTAGTTGCATTTTCCTATGTCACCTAGTTTAAAGAAACATGATGTCGAGATGAATATTGGTAACAAATATTCGAGATAGGTTACTGTAAAGAGATCACTTAATACCCGAACAAGGTAGGAAAACCAAGTATACATAAAGTATTCTATACTTTAAGACAAACATGAGAGATCGGTTGGTAACCGAGTCTTGGAATGAAGGATCGGTAACTTACCGAGTCATTACTGATTGCATATGGTTATATGCTATGAGATTGATTGGCCTAGAATGTGTGTTCTAAATGATGTTTTATTTAGAACAGAGAACTTTGTGTAAAAAAATCCCTTATTTCTAAAGTCTTAAAATGTGAATGTTCAATCTTAAAGGAGTTCACCACTCCTTGGGAGAAATGAAGATCAAGTTAAAGGAAGGTGCACACCCAATTCGGAAGATACCTTATCGAATGAATCTGAATCTACACATCAAAGTGAAGGAGGAGATTGATAAGATGATTACATCAGGCATCATTGAGGCCATTGAAGAATCAAAATGGATAAGTCTAATGGTCATCAACATTAAGAAGGATAGAAGGATAAGGATTTGTGTTGATTACAAGGATTTGAATGTGGTATGTGTCATTGACTCTTTTCTAACCCCCTTCACCGAGGAGATCCTGGAAGGAGTAGCCGGGGTGAGATCTTTTATTTCACAGATGGATTCTCAGGATATCATCAGGTTAGAATTGAAAAGGAGGACCAAGAAAAGAAAAAATTCTCCACTGAATGGGGAATTTTTCCTACATGGTCATGCCTTTTGGACTGAAGAAACGCACTTGCATTCTTTTCATGAATTGTGATTAAGGTGTTTTAGGACTTCATCAATAAGTTTTTACAAGTATACGGATGACTAGACAATATATGTACTAGTAAGGAGCCATTGTGATAATCTCGGACTAATGTTTGAGATATGTTGTGATTGAGTATATCCCTCAATAGTAAGAAATGTATTTTCACTACTTTATTTGGCACCTTGTTGGGACATATCATATGTAAGGAAGGCTTTTTGGTGGATCCTGCCAAAGTTGTCATTATTGCGGGATTGGGGGAACCTACTAGAAAGAGCACGGTGTGTGGATTCCTTGGGCATACGGGGTATTAACATAAAATTATTAAGGGGTATGCTAAGATCGCGCGTCGTTGGAAAATTTTTGAAAGCACAAAAGTACTTTTCATTGGGGAGAGGTGCAATGACAGTTGCGTTTGATACATTGAAGAATAGGCTTATCACTTCACCCATATTACACTTTCCTTCTTGGGATAAGCCACTCTATGTACATGTTGATGCTTCAAGGATGGCGATTAGAGAAATAGTAGCACAACCACGAGATGGAATTGTTGACCACCTCGTATGCTTTTCTAGTAGGAAGTTAATTCCAATAGAACAAAACTATACTACTACTGAGCACGAGGCATTGTCGATGAACTACGCACTACACAAATTCAGGCATTATCTGTTGGAAAAACCCTTTATATTATACACAGACCGAGATGGCATTGAATTACTTGGTAAACAAGCTTTTTCTATAATGGCACATATGCGGGTGGGTCCTTCTATTTCAAGAGTTTGAGTTTACGATTATTGTAAAATTGGGTAAGAGTAATTTGGGGCACGACCATTTATACATGATAGAATCGGGAGAGGATGCGTAGAGCATTGAGGATACAATGCCAGATGCACAACTATTCATATTGCAGTGAACACCCTCTGACCTGGAATATATTGCAGTGTTTCTCAAAATGGGTGTGGCACTTTGGAGGAATGAAGAATTTGGAAAGGAAGCAGTTATCCATACATGTCGCACCCTACATGTTAATTAGTGGAGACTTATATAAGCTAGGTCATGATGAGGTTTTATGCCAGTGCGTGTTAGAGCATGAGCACATTGCAATCATGGAGGAAACACATGGTGGAATTATAGGAGGACACTATGTAGGGAATGCAACTGCGTGCAAGATCCTTCTAGCAAGATTTTGGTGGGAAATGGTTTACAAAGATTGTATCAAGTATTGCAAGGCTTATGACCACTACCAGGGGCCTTGGTAAACCGGGAAAAGAGCGAAATTCCATTAAGACCGATTGTCGGTTCAAAACCGTTCGAAGTGGGAAATTGACATCATATGCCCTATTTCTCCACCGTACGAAGGAAAAGTTTGGGATATATCATTACATGTACAAATTATCTTAAAAGGTAGGCATGAGTGGCACCTACAGGGATTTCATAACGGAAACACTAGCTAGGTTCTTGTGGGAAAATATAATCAGTAGATATGGATGCCCACTGAGCTCAACAAGTGATAGGGGTACTCATTTCTTAAATGAGACAGTTAGAATATTAGTGGTAGAATTCATGGTATCCCATCACAATACTACCCCTTATCACCCAAAAGCTAATGGGACTACTGAGGCGTTTAACAAAATTTGGAATCACACATTTACCAAGATTTGTGATGTCGGAGGAAAGGATTGGGATGATAAATTTTTGTTTTGTTATGGTCATATCGGACTACTTATAAGAGATTGAACAAGGCCACACCTTTTAAATTGGTGTTTGGTGCGAAGTTGTGTTACCTATTGAATTCATGTTACCATCACTTTATATAGCACGTGTAGGAGGGTTAGATGATGAAAAAACTCTTGAGGAGAGGATTGATAAGTTTATGTAGTTAGAGTAGAGGTGGACTATTGCTTGCTGGATTTAGAAAATAAAAAATCTAGGCAGAAGGCATGGCATGATAGACACATCAAGAACAAGGAATTTGAGGTTGGGTAGATGGTTCTCTTGTATGTTTCCAAGTTTCTACGCCATCTAGGAAATTCAAATTCCATTTGATGGGCCCGTATATTGTATCCTATATACTTGATTTAGGTGCTTTCCAGTTACAAATGCTAGATGAAACACGATTACCAAGCCATTTCCAGATTATGTTTGTGAATAAGGTAGTATTTCCAGTTAGCATAGGATTTACTTTGATGCATTTTACCTTCTTTGTGTTTCCCTTTCTTGTTGCTTTGTTTTATGTGTGTTTGTGCATTAGTAGCCACTTATTATTTTCAAAAATATATATGTGCAGAGGACCATGCATCCACTTTTGTGTGGGGTGGAGTGATGTGACAACTACTAGAAGCTATGGTGGTTGATGGCCGGGGTTGAAATCCCAAAAACCCTAAGATTGGATGATCATGCGTAGATGAGGTGAACATAAGGAAAGGATGGTGCCAAAATGATTTATAAAAACCGCGTACAAGAATGAAAATCATAGGAAAAACATGAGGTAGGTGATGTCAAGAACTAGGATTATGACATAGAGGAGGAATTCCTTCAGAGTTGTATGCATGTGTGTAAGGATTTGTGGTCGATAAGGGGTTTTTGCATGCCCGAACGTTGCCAAAAAAATTTCCGTAGGATTGAGCATAGAGGAAAAGCATTGAAGGTTGGCGTTGGAAAAAATCCACCTTTATTGCGAAAGTACGTTGGTAGGTGGTATGTCATTTATCACAAAGAAGAGTAGACGTTATAAATAGAATATCAGGAGTGTGTTATTTTCTACCTTTTGTTTTAATTTATCAAAGATCTCTCGCAAACTAGGGCATCCTTGTGAAGAAAGTTTGAGAAAAGTTGTGAATATTTGTGTGCATAGCTAGTTTGATTAGTGAACTAGAGTGGAAAGAAGTACATGGGTGTAAGTGGAGAAGGTTGTGTGGAAGAATCTCGTGGGTGTTACATCGTCTTGTGGAAAAAGGGTTTTCTAGGTTAGGGTTACATAGCTAGGGCACGGGGTTTGAAGGAATTTTCGCAAAGGAGTGGAGTCGCAAAGTAGGAAGAATCTGACTAGGAGAGAGAAGAAGTTTTAGGGACCTAATGAAGGAATGGAACCAAGGAAAGTAGCAAATGTTTCACTAAATAAGGGAAAGGGTAAGGGAAAACAAGTCATTTCTACCAGTTTTAATGAAGAATGGTACGTGGAAATGTAGTACCTAGATGGTGTATTACTTGGTAAAGAATGGGTGTCTCACGTCAGGAAGATGGTCGTCAATGATTACAACCATCGAACGAGCACCATAGAAAATGAAATGACACTAGAAATGGTTCGCTCTACAGAGAAGAAGACACTAGATGGAATGTCCATGATGACGAGGTAAAGGTGAAAATGGAGAAGGTTGGGTTGTTGCAACTCTACGAGTTGCCCTATTTCAAAAATCCCAAGAGACTATACCAATGGTTGATGTTGTGTGTGTATGAAGACCACTTCTATTTCATAGGTCGGAGGATGCGTGTAACCCCCAATTAATTTCAAATTTCATCGGCCTTATTTTCCAAGGAGAATCATTAGAAAATGATTTAGAAGACAAAGAAGCTATTAAGAAGACCGTTGAGGCTTATGACTATAAGAAGGGATTGCACTACTTCAACATTTCTATAATTACTGACCTAGTGATGAGGATGGCCACACACTTGGTTAAAAAGTTAAAAGGGTAAGAGAGATGGACATAAATAAAAAAGGCCTAGTTGAATGTGTGACACAAAATCTTGGAGGGATCCATTTATAACCTCTCAGCCTTTATTGGAGAGGAGATTATTAGCGTCGCACATGATGAAGAGAATATCATGTTTGGTAATGTCCTCCTCACCATTTTCTTTTCAGAGATTGGAGTTCTCGATGGGCTGGATAAGTTTGTTTGGGAATACCTAGATGAGAACCCCTCCCGCCAAGAGGTTTGAACAGTATACTTGTGACACCACGACAATTGCTCATAAGGCACGCCTGAAAAGTGGTATAAGTGGATGCACGATGCATTTAGGGATGAATGGAGAATACGTTAAGAGCTACCCACATTAGTATAAGGAGAGGTTGAGTTTGTTGTATACCTGCATTTTTGTATTGGTAGATGGCCCCAAGAGTCCTTGGTGTAAATTGCCTTTCTCCTTCTTAACATAGTACTTCCAGGTCAGGGTTAATCAATTCAAAGAGGTGAAGAAAATCAGATTTGATCTAAGTTTAGTAGATCGAGACTACCACGAGTTGCATAAAAACTAATATACCCCACAAAACATGCCTATGTGGAGAAGTATGTCTCCCATGATGTGTACATGTTAAAACCAGTAACATTACCTGTTACAGGGAAGAAAACAACGAGGGTGTATTTACGCATAAGGCCTAAGTATGAAAAGGGAACTTATGTTGAAGATTATGTCTCCATTCCTAAGTACCCCACCACCCAAAAAAGGTTGTTCCAAGGAAAAGAGACAGAGGAGAGGCTCCCGATAAAAAGACATCGAAGATAAGGATGAGAATGAGGAAGGTTCTCATGATAAGGGGGAAGCGAGGAAGTAAACATGAAGGATCAGAAGACCCCGACCCCGACCAAGGAGTAGATGGATAATACTATAGAGAGGGAAGTGGTAGGAATTATCCAATAGTTGGTGGAGCACAAAGTCGAGCGAAGCACTTGAAGAAGTGTTGAAGGAAACTAAGGAAAGCACAAGTGTGGGAAAGGAGTATGGAAGCATGGGCGGAGACCCTAGCATGTCGTGTCGAGTATGTTTCCCTAAGGTAGCGCGCATAGGTGGAAATGGCATAGTAACGATGCGAAAACAAGAAATGACTTACATTAAATATCCGAACAAGTTACTATGAGCGCGCTTCCAAAGTATTGTGCCCACAAACCAACTCCTCACTTGGTCTTATTTTGATGAAGAAGGTGCATACCCATGCACAAGGAAAATGCTATCTTGGGATTTTGAGTCCCACATTGATGAACCCGAGTTCGAGGTAAATTGAGATGCATTGATGAAGATACTAGATGCCAAGGGAGTAAACCCTCTTAAATGCCCAACAACTATCTGATGAGAAATTTTGTAACGTGCTCAACAAATCATTGGTGGAGGTGGAGGTAAGTCTCTTTGGCAGAAATGACAAGATAAGGGCCTTGGAGGAAGAGCTTAAGAAAAATAATGAGGAGATCATTGAGTGGGATAAAGGAATAAAACGAAGGAATGAATCGGTGTGTAGTTAAGGCATGAGTTGAGGATGAAAATCCAAAGGTGCATGAAGTCTATAAGAAGATAGAGGCCATTTCAAATATCATTATCTTGAAGCCCCCAAACTCCGGCCCTTCTTTAGCAGAAATATGAGTCAACGATGCCTTGCTTGGAATAATTAACATGCATCCTCACCATAGAAAGGTGACCACTCATATTAGAGTCGGCGAGAGGAGGTGATGGCACACCGAGAAGGAAAAAAATGGAAGATTGGGGAGATAGTGACTTAGTACTCCGAGCTCCTTTCCGCATGATAAAGACCACCTCACATATTGCCAAAGCCATGTATGACAATTGTGCCAACAGATACAAGGTAGCAAGTATATTGGTTGCTACACATGAGCCATATCTAAAATAATTTCAGAAAAGCACAAAGGCAATAGGGCAAAGTGCGACAAGATCCTATCCGAAGTTGAGAATAACTTAGAAGCAATTGAAACCTTGCGATGTTAGATTAAGAATAAACTAAAGGAATCAGTACCCCCAAGTCACTCGCAAGATGGATGTGGTATGCAATCTTAGCAAGCAACTAGAAAACATTGTAGATACGGCTGAAAGCGAGAGTGAGGAACTAAGTTTTGATGAAGTAAGCACATTGGTGGGTGACCTACTTCAGCAGGTGCAGGGAGAAGTGGATGCCTAGGAGAAGATTGAGGAATCCGTAAAGGAGTTCCCACTCCTCATGCAGCAGTAGCATATTCTTCCATTCTTCCATCCTTCCATTCTTTAATTGTTTCAATACCTCTATTCTTTATTCTTTGAGGAAGTAGAATGTTTCGAGGATAGAGAACACGTGTAGTGTGGGGTGATGTTGGACCCTAAAATATTGGCTAAGTACCAAGAGGTGTGTGCACACAAGATCAATAAATAGAAAGGCATTTAGGGAAAACCACACGGGAAAAATAGGTTTAAAAGGGTTTAAGTGAAACCAGGGCGCACATGGGAGGCAAAACAAGGGTTTAAAGGACTTATCCATATTTGGCATCATGGAGTCACTTGAGGAAAAATGTGAGGACCCGAATAGGCATGATAAGTGGATAAGGTGTCATCCTGGAACCTTGGAGGTCAAGAAAAGGATATTCCATGTAGGGAATATTCTAGAGGCATCATTATAGTTAGTTGAAGGTTTGTAAAGAGGATAAGAATTCACCAATGGAGGACCACATCGACACTTGACATGCAATCTACTCAAGAGAGAAGTCATGGCGGTGGTCGATGGTCCTATTTAAAGAAGTGCTTGGTATAGCAACATAAACACATATAGAGAGATATACAAGTGCAGTGTAAAAGGGGAGTAGAGAAAGAGAAGGAGAGTAACAAAGTGTTGCAGAAATGTTAGGAAATGCTAAGGGTTTAGAGTTCATGGTGCTAGGGTTTAGAGTACTTAGTGTTAGAGGGTTTTAAGGGATACCATTAAGCATATGTATGGGTACTTGGGATCTGTAATAAGGGATATAATGGGGAAAAGCATAGTTAGGATCTTTGATCAGATAGGTTTGCAAGAGTTGAGTCTCTGTCATTTGATGAATATGGTCTGAGATGACCCTTTTGAATGTAATATGGCTACCAGAACTCTGTTAAATCAATATACATGGATCTATTATGTAAAACTTGCTTATGGGTGTAAAACCTCATGTTATTTGGCTTATCATGACTTAGATCTAGTTTCTTGTACTTCTTATAATGTTTATTAGCTTTTGTGATGCATTAATGTGTAGATCTGTTAGTTATATCTTCTACCTTTTTAAAGTAGATGAATGTACTTCTATTTCTACAAATAATCCTCCATTAATGGTAGAACTCTCTTGTAAATCTCACATAAAGGAGGGGGGCAAGCACCCATGCGCGCCTCTGGTGAGAACTCAAAGCATATGATGGATAATAGGTTGGTGCACTTAGGGTTATAAAGAAGCATTAAGGGTAGAATAATGAATACGAGGATGAGATTTATTTAAATCATGAAAATAAGTGAAATAATGAACTGACCATCCAGTTTCATTATTGGCATGATATTAGATACCCATTTAGGATATTCAACAACATGAATAAAACCACCATCGAGAAGCTTTTGAATCTCTTCTTTAACTATAATAGATACTTTGGGATGCATCTTACGAATTATTTTCATGTTGGATGGGTTTGGTACAAGGTTGAGGAAAATATTATGCATTGTGACCGATGTATCGATACCCAACATATCACTATAGTCCCATGCAAAAATATCGGGGAAATCAAGAAGGACTTGCTTAATATATTTTTGTTCGGTTAGAGTGAGGGAGGAAGCTAGCAAGACTATTTACGTATTTTCGTTTGTACCCAAGTTGTATTGTATTTTTCATCATTGAGAAGGGTTGAGGGATCTTCGACATATGGATTAGTAGGAATGGTGTCGGTTGGATCAGCATTTTCGGGGATACATCGATTCTCCAAAATAATTTGTATCATTGAGAGATAATTAGAGACACCTTTTATGGTGAAAATAAGGAAGATGATCATAAACACCCATATAACCAAGTAGAGCATCATCAGTAGGAAAAGTATTTAAGGTATCCCAAGTGGTAGACGTGTCATCATTGATGAGTTCGGGATGCACTACTGAGAAATTGAGGTAGTAAGAGAGGTGGTGTAAGCATTTGTAGCAAGTAGAGAAGGAGGTTGATACCCTATCCCAAACTTGTGTGACTGTGTAGGGAGATCCCAAAGTGTTGTGATTTTGAGTTCTTTTTGATATAAATTTGTATCAAAGAATTCATAGTAGCACAAGTATTCGTATCCTAACCCATGTTTAGAAAATTCTTGAGTAATATCAAAGGAAGTAGAAGTGTTACTAGATTTCTCAACAAAGTTGCAATACTCAAAAGGTGATGGATCAACCAGAACATCATAAATGATGCCTTGGTGATGTAATTTAATCGATGCATATAGTGTAGAGGGGACTGCATGTATAGCATGGATCCAAGGCCATCTAATAAGAATATTGTAATTAATTTTATTAGGCATGACATGACATGGAATAGTGATTATACATGTACCAATAGTGATAGGTAAGCTGATGGTAGCTAATACACACTTGGGGATGTTATCAAAGACATGAATAAATATGGATGAAGGAGTTAAAAATGATTCTAACATACCTAAATGATGAAGGAAAGTGATGTTACAAATGTTAAGGCCATATCCATTGTCAACTAAGGCGTGTTTGACCTCGACGTTGTTAAAACAAACTCTAATATACAAGGGAGGGTCATGTTGTAGTATTGATTGAGAAGGTAAGTCATCTATTGTGAAAGTTATTTGATCCTCATTAAGGGATAGGGCAGAAGTGAACTTATGGTATACATATTTGGGTGATGTGTGAGGAGGAATATAATTGGTAGCTAAGTACTTTTGAGCTTACAAATATAATTAGGGTGATTTTGTAGATAAGTGTGGATAGAGATATTCATGATGAGTAGGCTTTAGGATGATAAGGAATTAATGAGGATCCTAAAGGCATGAAAAATTGAGTACGAGTTCACCAAAATGATTAAACTAAAATGGAAATATGGGGCCTAATTTAGTTTAATATAAATGTTATCTTGTGATGAAAATAACAACTAAATAAATAAAATGACCCAAGCAACTAAGTAAATAGAAATGTGAAACCCTAATGAACAAGGAGGGTTAGAAATAGCTTAGTTGATTCGACAAGATCGTAGGAATCTATCGCAGAGATGACTAAATAAACAAGAGGAGGAAACGATTGTGTTGAGGCCCATAAAAGTGTAGATCCAAATAGTATGAGCAGAATAGGGAGCTGTGGAAGGATGAGGGCACCTAGGGTGTCTTGGTCTGTGTAGGAGATCTAGAAACTAAGTTTACTGTGGTCGTTAAGTGATGAAAATCCTTCCCCGCCTATCGTGTCAATGTTCTTTAGACCGAATTGTATGTCGCATGTAATCAATGATGAAGGAGAGACCTATAAAACCCTAATCCAAGAATCAAAACCCTAGAAAAGAAATATGCATATGAAGGGTTTAGACTGTCCTCAACAGACACAATGGTGGACTTACTAATTGAGTGTTGCACTACATTTTAGACCCAAAATTAGTTCTTGATGCGTGTGTGTAAATCATTCCCTAGGTGTTCTTGTGCCAGTCACACTTTGTGAAGTAGCGAGAAATAACTATTTGTAAAAATATAATTGATGGTGGATGAAATAGAATAAACTTCCCTCATATACAATGTGATGCAGATGAACTAGCCTTGTCCATTGTGATGGAGTTATATGGATGCAAATGGATACTTTGTTGGATGCAACCCTAGGTGATGATAGCGAGTGTCTAGTGCTTGGTCCCTCATTATGGTATCATAACTTTATATTTATATGGTTCTCTTGTTCTAATTTTGTAATTAACCCCGAAAAGACTGCGACCACTAAAAATATGGAAATCTCAAATGGCTAGAAAGTGCCCAAAAGATGGAGTTAAAGTAGGAGAAGGATCAGGGCACACTTAATGGGACCAGGGTGCCTAGGGCACCCCAGTTAGGGATAAGATGATGCAAACTATTAGAAGTGACTATGCGAGTACATACAGGAGGTTGGCAGTGACACAGAAAGAAAAGTAAAATGGCCAAAGGACATGGGTTAATTAGTACTTTCTTCACTCGAAAACCATAAATAATACCCAAAGTGCATGATTTTTTTTCTACATAACCTTCAAATTTGACAATACTTTACATCCTTCACCCCTGAAATAAAGAATGAACACATGAAAACTCAGCAAAAGGAGTTGAGAAACACAAGATTTATCAATATATATGAAATAGAGGTTAGTATGAAAAAATGAAACTTAACTACAAAAACTTGAGAAAAATGTGCATGAGACAGAGGGATCTCCCACCGGCATGTCATATGTGTGCATGTGAATAAATCAAACTAAGTTAATGAAAGGAAACTAACACCAAGTTTAATCCTAACCTATTTTATCTACCAAATATAATTAATGCATCCAAATTAAACTTGAAAACACTAAGTCATTCCTTGCTAATTTGGATATGCTTTCTAAAGAATAGTTGCTCCTATGATTATAATGAGATCAAAGGATGGCTATCTCTAAGAAGAGGAAAGGATATCACCAATATGGCTTAATGACCATGTATGGATCTTCCTTTACTACTCTTTTCAAAGAGAGGGTGAATACATGCAAGATCTATAAGCTTCTTTAATGGTGGAGAATTCTCTTATCATGTGCATATAATAACACTAATAAAAGTGTGGTGTGTAAAGGTGTAAATTTGAGAGGGGGATACTAGGTTCTATATATAGCTTTCAAATTTGGGAGAAGTTACAATCCTAGTGAATGTGAGATAAAATTTAAAGTAGAATTAGATGGGATAAACATTTATTAGAAATAACTAATTAGAATCAGCAACTCATAGGAGTTGGAGATGATTTAATTAATTAATTAGGATTAATTAATAGGCCAAAATAAGCTTAGGAAGCTATTTGGAGGTGATTTAGGATGAATTTGATAGAATTTGGAGGATTTGTAAGAGGGTTTAACCAATAAGAGGATTTATTGATTAAATAGAGGACTAAAAAGGCTTGATTAACTAATGATAGTTAATTAAAAAAGGATTATAACTAACAAAGTGCCATTAATTGGCTTCCAGAATGAAGGGAAATGCTAGTTAATTAACGAAGTGTCGTTAATTGACCGAGATGAAGGGGAATGTTATCTAATTATTGGCAAATCACTAATTATAACAAAATTGATGGGAAAGCTGATAAATGGTACAATTTTACTATCTAAATTACGTAGTCGATTTAGGTGTCTACAGAAACCACTTAATGTTATATAGCTTAAATAATGCATTAAATATCAAGCGTCCCCACCTAAATTATTATATATACATGCAATCATACTATCATATAATGAGGATAGGGAAGTTTTAAGTGATTCTTTAAAATGGGGTGTCAAATTTTGTCAATAACATTGTGACCATGTTGGTTGGCTTCCTGCCGAAAAAGGAGTTAGAGTGCATCAAAATGATAAAATTAAGGCTCAATAGTGAAACACAAGCACGTTATTTCTTGAGTCAATCTGGGTGGACAACAATAATGACCGAAATTAAAGTGGGATGAATATCCGACTTGATTGTGAATGAAGAAGGGATGTAAGGAGATTGGGAAGTGAGGGATGGATAAGATCAAGTACATATTCATCCTTCATTAATTTGAAAATCAAGTACAACTATTCTCATTAAGTATATCAGTATAACATTCATTTATGAAATCGGATAAATTATTCTATAAATCATATTTGACTCAAAGTTTTAAAAGAATCTTACCATCCAAATATCTTGATAGGCATCTTCATCTAATCCAAGACATTGGTAGAGATGAAGCATGTTGTTGATTTCAATTATCACAACAACTTATTATAAAAGAAAGGAATGAGAAAACAAAAACCAAAAACAACCAAGGAAAGTCAAATAGAAACCAAAAACAACGAGGAAAGCCAAAAAAATATGTACATAATATACAAACCAAGAGATTCAGTTGTAGTAATGTTTTAAATGTTTACCATTGGCTGTAAAACGTGACCAATCACCATCAATTTCCCTCAAGTGAAAAGCATTATTTCCCAAAATTGAAGCAATTTGATAAGGACCTAGCCAAAGGGAATCAAATTTGTGATGTTTTCTAGGATTCTCCTAGCTTTATCCCAACATAAAATAAGGTCTCCAACTTGGAAATTTTTCATTGTGACCTTTTTGTCAAATAACCTTTTCAAATTCTCTTTACCCTTTTCAAGTTTTTGTAAAGCAATAACTCTTGTTTGATCTAAAGCAATCAATTCATCCAATCATAATTGTAAATCATCTAAGTCATCCAAACCATAATTCAAAGCGGTACATGTAGAAGAAATTTGTAATTTAATAGGCATGGTGGCTTCAAAACCATAAGCAATCATAAAAGGTGAAAAACTAGTACTTGTTTTGTGGTAGTTCTGTCAACCCATAATGCTTCAAAAAAATTTAAATGCCAATTTTTTTACTACTATTAACCAACTTTTTGATGATATTGATCAAATTTTTATTTGTAGATTCACTTTTCCATTACCCTGTGGGTAATATTTGGATGAATGACTTGAGATTATTGAATATTTGCTAAGAAAATCTAAGTATTCCTCATAAATGAATTGTGGACCATTTTCTGATATAATTTCTGAGGGACTCTAAATTTGAAAAGATCTGATTTTCAAAAAAATTAATAACTTCTCAAGTAATGGAACTTTTCAAAGCAACTACTTCAGCCCATTTAGTAAAATAATTAATAGTTGTTAAGATGTATCTATGACCAGTTGAAGAAGGGGGATGAATATCAGAAATAAAATCAATTCCCCACTTGGTAAAGCACTTATAAAAATGACAGATTCAATGGCATGGATGGTAAGCATTCACGACTAGCAAACATTTGGCAAGGGGCACATGACCTAACCCATTTGTATGCATATTTAAATAAAGTAGGCCAATAATATCATGCACGTAAAATTTTATGAGTGGTAGTTTTAGCAGCATAATGACCACCACAAACACCTTCATGACAACTCCTTAATACACACTCAATTTGATCATGTGTCAAACATCTTAAAAGGATACCATCACGGTTTTGAAAAACAACAAGTTTTCTAAAAGTAAAAATTTAAGATCTTGAAAATAAAGTGCTCTTCTTTTCTTTTATCTAAGTTTTCAGACATGATTGGTTTTTAAATAATCCCATTCTTGCATGATGAAACTTATGTCGAATTTGGAAGATAAATCAACACCGTCATCATAGTTTGAAAATGAGGGACAACACATAAAACATCGTCCACAAATAAAATAATGACATTGACATTAGAATCAACATTTTCAGCCAAGTGTTTAACAAGTTCATTTCCTTTAATGGTCTTACAAGTTTCCAATTCTAAGTCAAATTGTTGGATTTTGAAAATCCATTTAGCTAATCTTCCATCAATCACATGTATATTAGAACAAATAATAATTTTATTCCCCATTAGCAAATATTTGTATTTTTCCATAACCGAGACTAATGTAAAGACAAAATTTTCAATTAAAGGATACCTGACTTCAACATCTTTAAGAGTTTGATTGAAATAAGAAATGGGTTTCTCATCATTTCCTTCAAAATATTGAGTTATAACATCACCCAAAGCTTTATCAATTGCATTAAGATATAGAATGAATGGTTTAGACAAGTCAAGTTTGGCCAAAATAATTGCGAAGCGATAGAATTTTTGACATCAACAAAGGCATAATCTACATGAGAGTCCCACAAAAAACCATGATTCTTTTTAGCAAGATTTGTAAGGGATCAGCTTTGTCAAAAAATTCTTACATGAATTTACGTACAAAATTATTTTTCCAAAAATGAACGTAAACCTGACTCATTCTTAGGAGGATGTAATTCTTGAATAGCTTTCACCCTTTCTAGGTCAATGGAGATACCATTTTTGTAATAATATGACCCAATAACTTACCCTCTATAACTCCAAAAAAATTTTTTTTTGGATTTAGAGAAATACCAAATTTACGGCAAAGAAATGAAAATTTCTCTCAAGTGGTCCAAATGTTTCTTCCTTTTAAGAGAATATATAGTCAAATCATCAAGGTAAACTTGAATAATTACTCCAATCAAATCATCAAAGGCAACATGCATTTCTCTTTGAAAAGTAGCACCTGCATTAATTAAACCAAAAGACATATGGTTATAAGAAAAGGTACCTTTCCATGTGGTAAAAGTGGTTTTATGCCAATCATTTGGATTCACAAAAATTTGATTATAACCATAAAATTCATCTAAAAGAGACATCATTTTTGAATCGGCGACCTACTATAAGATTTGATCAATGTTTGGAAAAGGGAAGTTATCTTTAGTACTTGCACGATTTAAATCTCTAAAATCAACACAAAGATGAATGTATCCATTTTTTTACATACAGGTACTAAATTAGCAACCCATTCAGAATATCTTACAGGGTAAATGACACCACCTTCAAGCATTTTCTCAAGCTCCTTATTGATGGTGTCTTCTAATAAGGGGCTTACTCTCCTAGGCTTCTGACGTACAGGTTTTATTCCAGGTTTGATGGGAATTTCATGTTTAATAATTCTTGTATCGTATCCCTTTAAGTCTTTGTATGACCATGCTAACACATTAATGTATTCTTTTAATAACTTTATGAAAGCATCTTTCTCCTTTTTAGTTAGAAAAGCACCAAGATAAAAAAATTGGTTCTTCTTTCGTTCCTAAATTGACAGCAATGGTTTCACCTATAATTCTCCTAGATGGTTCAGTAGAAGAAAAAAATCTTGGGTTGATCATGTGGGAGAACATGGACTCTAGACTTACTAAACCAACAGGAAATTTATTACTGGACAATTGCAAATAATCACCACAATTTAGCACATAATCATCTAAATCAAAGTAATTCCCCTTCAAAAATTATCAATATGTTTATCGCAAGAGAAAATTGCGCAATTAGTCTCTAGATCAGGGATCATAGGCCTATATAATTCTTTGAAAATGTAGTCAATCTAATCATGATAAATAGGATTTGAAGCAAAAACAACAAGCTTGTCATCTTTAGAATTGAATTCTTTAAAAACATGATTAATGTTAAAAGCTTCAAATTGTTCAATAAGAGACCAAATTTTTTGTGTATAACGATGAAGATGAGTTTGATTAGTCTTGTAAATATTTTTCACTTGTCTTATTACATCTCCAAAAACCGTTAGCTTCTTGATTTTAAACTTAAAACTTGTTATAACCCAAACATAAAGCTTCAAATTCAGCTGGTGTTATTTGTTGTTTCAAATGAGAGCTGAAAATCATAATTAAATTACTTACCCACAAGTGATTTGATAACCACACCAGCCCCATTTCCAATTTGAGAGCATGCTCCATCAAAACACATAAGCCAAATGTCATCGAAGGAAACAATCTAGCATGTTGGTGATCTTCATCATCAAAGGCATTAATATCTAAAGTTTTCAAGCCATATGTTCCCATACCAATTTCTACAAAAGAGATATGTGATGAAACTCCTTGATTTGTTTCCTGACCATTCCCTCTGTGTATAAAATAAATAAGATTACCAACTAGTGCCCAAATGAGATCTTTTCAAATGAAATATCATGTAGCTTGTGACCAATCCCTTCCAAGAAACATAACATAATTAGCAGGAATATCTAAGATATGCACATTTCCAATAAATCTTACTCTTTCATCTTGTTCTATCTTGATAACTATGTCCTTGAATTTTCCACAACATCTAGTCTAGTCAAAACCAGTAAATTTTCTATTTTCATGTTCATAAAGGATGCCTAATTGATCAGCAATAGATTTAGGCATAATGTTCTTTGATGCTCCTGTATCCAGAATCAATTAATGAATGATTTTATTTTGAATTTTGACTGATACATAGAAAGGTGGAATGTAATCAGTGCTGAATTGGAATGATTCAATACTTGATATTCACTATTATCATCCTCACTATCAGATTCATCTTCTTGAATAGCCACTAAAGGTTTTGATTCAAACCTATTTTTATAAGAAGCCTCTAATTTTTCAAATTGACCAGGTAAACCAAGACTTTCAAACATATTCAAATTACTTCTAGAATTTTTCATGTTAGCCACAATATCATATCCAACAAGAAATATTGATGATTTCATGAATGGTTTACCTTTATAAGGTTGATATTGAACATTATTCAATCCAGATGGAACCTCATCAGAAGTGGGCTTACTTGATTTATCCAATGGTTTTGTCTTATCATTAGGATCATATTTTTGTTTTCCTTTGAGTCATCAACAATTTTTCCTTTCGATTATCATTTTTGGAATCATCTTTAAACCAAGTTTGAACTACATTCACATTAGAATCAACTGAACTACATTCACATTAGAATCAACAAGAACTACACATTTATGAAATATTCTTACCTTTCACAAATTTTTTGAAATTTTTAGCAACTTTACATGTTTCAGGATCATGATCTAATTCACACACTCCATAATACATCTCTTTAGGTTCAATTTTAACCTTTCCTGATTCTATTTTAACCTTGCCTGATCCAAAAGAAGTAACTTTTGAGGATGATGGTTGGTCATTTAATTATCTTTTCATGGTGATCATCTCATTACCCATATTCTTAATGGCATTTAAAATATTTGTATTCAAGAAAAATCATTAGATGATGTGTTATATTTGAAACCAATCTTCTTTAACCTCTTTTCATATGTTAAACAAAATGTCAAAGTCTCCTCAAAATCATAAATTTTTATTTCTTCCAACAATAGCCTATATTTTGATGGCAAATCATTACAATTATGAAACTGCGCAAGATTTTTAGGAGGTCTGACTTTTGTAGGTATCTTTGTCTCAATTTGGTGAAACGAATAGTAAAATGATAAATGGTCTCACCAAGGTCCATGGTCATATTGGAAAGTTCATTTACTAGTTCAAACTCATCCTTATATTTCCCAAAACAATCCTCTAACCAATCTTCTATGTCAAACCATTTATTGAGTTAATTAGAAGGTAGAATAATAAAGCCTTTATAGGCTCTCCAAGTAAGTGTTTGTGAAAAAAGTCTTAAAGAGGATCTTTCATTGGTTACTCCTATGGTAACACATATCAGTTTGAAAGAGTCAAGATGATCTTCCCATGAAGAACCATATTCACCAAAAAATTTAGGAATTTGAATACCCTTTAAAGATGGTAGCTTTGGAGGATTTATCCCAATGTTAATAGTGTTTCCTTCAAGCAAAGGATTAAGTTTATCTTCATCATTATCAAAAGATTCATCGTGTGTTACGTTATCTTTATTACGATCAAAACTAGATATTCTATTTCAATTGTGATTTGGACTAGGCCTTCTTTCTCTTTCTCCTTCAACATCCATATTAAAAATCAGAAAGGAAATAACAAAGGCAAGGAGGTTGGTCTAAAATAATTTTTTAAAAAGTGTTTTATCGTTAACAATATCTAAAGGTAAGAATTTAGATTTATTCATGGATTTCAAGGTTGCTTCTCTTTCATTTTTAACTCGTTTATAATTTTCTATAATGTCTTGTTGAGTTTGGATATTAGACATGTTATCCAGGATAACTCTCCTAGTTATTGGATAACTTTTACTTTCATTTTGGCTTTGATGTTTCACATTTCAGGTTATGCACGCTTCTTGCATGCCCCTTTGCAGTCTTGCCTTCAAAATTGGCTAATTCCCTGCTCTTCCTATTGCATACCCTTCCACAGGTTGAATGATCGCACCCTACTTCCATACCTACCTTCAGTGAGTATGCCTTCTTTCCTTATGCACGCGCACATACGCACATGGATTCCCTCTTCTTTCCTTTTGTGCACTTGCATCTTGCTTCGTGCCTTGTTTCCTTACTGTAATTTTTCTACATGCATTCTTGCTCCTCCCTTTTCATTCTTCTCCTTTTGGTTCCCCTCTCATGCCTTCCTCTTGCACATGTGCCTTCCACACCCTCCTCTTGTGCGCCCAATTTTTTTCCTATTCCATCACACACTTCTTACGTGACCCTTTGTAGTCTTTCCTTCAAAATTGGCTAAGTCCATGCTCTTCCTCTTGTACACTTTCTTTCACCCTATTCTCGTCGCACTCCCTCTTTCCTTTTCATCACTTGCCCATCCTCCTTCAATTAGACACATGCGCACCATGTTTCCATGCCTTTTGCAGGTATGCCTTCCTCCCGTGTGCACACCTACGCACGTGCCTTCTCTCTATTTCCCTTCCACACCTTGCGCTTTGACTCCCAAACTTCAAAAGGCCATAACTTTTGATCCAGAGCTCCGATTTTCACAAAATTGGAATTTTCAGAATGGGCACGAAACATATCCAACTCTAATCAATTAAATACCCAATCCCATCAAATGACAGAAATGCCTAGTAAACCCAAAATAGCTTCCCGCACTCAAAAGGCCATAACTTTTGCATTTCTCAATGAAAATGCACAAAATCGGTACCGTTGGAATCATAGTTGTGATCCCAACACACATCAATCAAGAAATTTAGGATTTGATAAATAATTGATGGTGATTTCACAAAAAATGTGCCCAGTTTAGAATAATGTTTTATTTGGTAGTTGGGGTGCATTAAATGAAGCATGGGCTAGACATTTCTCACTACTGCAAGTTATGGGACAGTATGGGGGCCTTTTGCAAGAAATAGAACATCATTTCACTTCATTTACTACCTCTTGCAAGTGGTGAGAAGAAAAATTTTAGGATTTTCATTTTCCCTCTCTCTCTCTCTCTCTCTCTCTCTCTCTCTCAAAATCTATAAATAAGAGTGTTGGGATCATTGTAAAGGAAGATAGTTTTGTGTAGCAAAACTCTATCAAAATTGTTTTGTGAAGCCAATGTGTTGCAGGCCCTTATAGTGGACTCCTTGCATGGTGATCCAAGCCCTTATTCTATAATAGATTGGATTGTGCATATCAATGAAGCAATAGATACAAGTTTGTGGATACTCCTTCCTTTGGTGTGTTTGTTTGCTTTCTTCTTGCCCTTTAAAACTCATTACAAATATATTGTGTCTACCTTATACTCTACAAGGATTCATTATCATTGTGTATGTATGAAATATTGTTGTGAATGCATTTGCTAGATTGTGGAGAACTATTATCACCCCTTCTAGTATGCACTTTAATTATGTTTTTAACACATTGGATACTATTCTCACACCCTCTTTTCTGGTGTATCACCGCTTTAGTGTAGGCTTTGTTTTCATGCACTCTCTCACCCTAGTCCCTTGAAAATTTAGATTAGGATTAGATAGTTTTCTTGCATTAGAGTAGATTGTGGCAGGTAGTTTAGGAGCAAGAACTAGATTTCTTTGGAGGTCCATCTCAAGTATCAAGTCCCACAACTTGGATATAGTACCCATGTTATCCAATCACACCATGAGCTCAAGTATACACACTTGTGCAAGCCATAGGGTGTTTTGATTTCATGATAAAAAGACCTTGTGAGGATTTGAATATCAAGGGCTGTATCTTCCTCATCATCAAGAACTCCACTAGCTTGTGTCAATTGTGAAATAGTAGAAGCAAAGTCCCACAGTGCAATTTGAATATTAGAATTGATGTTGAATTGAGTATTCCCAATGAGAAAACCTACTTGGTCAATAGAATAAAACCCCTTAATGGTCATTTTAATTATGATAAAGATTAGATAATTAGAATAAATATACTCTTACGGGTAGAAATAGAAATGAATAAGGAGTTGATAGTTAAAGGAATTCCACTTTCATATAAAAAATAGAAATTGGTTCTGGTAGAGTCATCAAATTTGTTGTCGATAAAAATTAGACCGATAACTAATCAACCCTTTCACCTAATGCAAAAAGTTCAAGTTGGAATCGACTAGTTTAATCGTGAAGAAACTTAAGAATAGCTTAAGTGTGGGTAGTTTAAGTATAGGTTAATCATAGACCAACCTAAGATTATGGGAAAATTTGTATCATCTAGCGTGAAGAAATGCATATACAAAGCAACAATAAAGAAATAAATAAATACACAAGAAAAGGACACAAGAAGGCCATTAACTATTAAATTAGATACAAAATTGAAATCATTTAACTGTCTTAATAATTTTCCATCATATTTCATATATAAAAATATTAAACCACTTATTGATAGGACTGATTTTTGTTGGTGTGAGTGGTATTTTTCATATTTTATTTATTTATTAGGTGTATTACCACCTCACTAGGTGAGTCATCTCACTTAGGTGAGAGCATAGATCATAGGTGTCATATTAGTTATGATAGATTCCGTCATGGAATTTGTCATATGTGTAAGTGTGTGTCATAGGAGTTACTTTCCCTTTTCGAAGTAACTCCTCTTCTCCATCATTAGCTATGCATGGGAGTTACTCAAAACTCCCCTATATGTACACCTCTCTTCTTGATCTATGAGCAATGGAGACTTGTTTCCCTTAATGCATGCACATTTTTCATGGTTGAGTTCTTGTTTGAATCTTGAAGCTACTTCATCTCTTAGTTGAGTGAAACTCCTTGATGTGTACGGATTCCATATAAATTCTCATCCTTTTTCCCTATATCATGGTATCATAGCTCATGATCATGATCGTGTCTCTCATCATGGTTACTTACTACTCTCTGATTTTTAGTTTCATGTGTGAGTTTCTCAACTCATTTATTTGTGCTCTACTTTCATTTCTCAACGGTTCTTGTACTTGGTTTATGTGTTGGGTTGTGCCTGTTGGTGTTCATTGTGTTCAGGCTCAGCAAAATTACAAGTTTTAAGTGTAAGGTTTGGTTTTTTTGAAAATGTTGAAGGGATTCTCTAAGGGCTCAACTCGGCCCCGGATCGTCGAGTGGGCCGAGCTACCCACGGCTCGCCGCTTGCATTGACTAACTCATGCTTCATGTATTGGTCTTTGACTCATTTTTCTTTTGTGTAGTTTTTTTGCATTGGATCATCTCGATAACTCATTGGTGACTCATACATCCACTATGCCCACTTTGTACATCTACATTAGTGTGATCGACTCATGCATTGGTTTGAATAAACTTCTGGTGTTGTTTCCTCATTGTGCCTTCTTTACATTGAGCGATTGATCGTGCTCAGTCCCTTACCATTGTGCATTCATAAGCCTCGTTTAATGCCTTGAATCTCCTTCTTACATCTGCATCATTCATACACTTGATAAAACATTGGTGCATTTGGAATATCTAATCCGTCATGATTTCGGTTAGGCTCACATTGTTTTCGGTTCACATTGCACCCAGGATCTTGTTTGTTCCTCCAACGCATGCTTCCATCTTTGGTCAATGACTTGGCTATTTTCCCCTACTCTATGGATCTCTCTTGTGGTCGTTACTTTTCTTTTTCATCTCGTTCTACTCAAACATGTTACAGCCCATCCTCTTCCCTTGGCACATGGACTCAACAATTTCTAACACTCACTAATCGTTCTGAACTCCACACAAGTCCCTTAGTTTTTAATTCATCCTGCATGCCCTTGATAACTCATGCACATGGCCAATGTAATTTCTTTCCAACTCACCCACACGTGTCAACTTCATCTGGTTCGATCCTTCTTATCATATCTAGCCTAACACACTCAACCACTCGGATCAATTTGCACCCACCCATCAACATTGTACAGCTACGCTTGTTATACCTTGCACGATCCATTCCAACTTGGTCAACACCAACACATCACTCGACAAACCACTCCAACTCGGAGCTTAACTCTCCCTGGCGAGCTACTTCCTGCTCATGAATCCACCGACTTAGCTCTCCCGGGAGCTAACTCACCAAGTGAGCTAGCCCCTTCCTTCCTCCAAGGATTTTTTTCTATCCTTCCACTTCCTTTTTTAATTATAGATAAATTAAGATAAATTTATCTCATTTGAAATTAATAAATAATCAAATTGTGAGGGAAAAATTATTCTTTTTTGGGTTTGAGTATTAGCTTTGTGAGACCCTTCCTTTCACTCTCCTTTCTAGTTCTACATTCGGGGTATTTTTTTGGTTCCTTTCTTTCAAAGATCCTCCTTTGCTCCCTTTTTCTACCATGGATCCTAATATAGTTATTTCCCTTGCTTACCCCTTAAAATACCACTGAATGGAAAGAAGCCATGTACACTCTTTCGGATAACCACGGATTGCAAGATAAACCTAAAGATGTTGTAGAAAAGGAAAAATGGTTTGAAAAATGTGATGAAGCCATTGGGTTTTTGTCTCTTTCTGTGTCTCCAGAACTATGCTTCCATATTACCTCAGCCAAATCACCCAAGGAATTTTTGGATGCCTTAGATAAAATTTTTGGGAAACATGATGAAATTAGAGGACATGAACTGGAAAATGAGTTGATTAGCCTCAACCCTAGTAGTTTTTATACCCTTTGGGAATTCTTCACCAAATTAAAATCTCTCATTTTTCAATGGCACAGCTTATGGAATAGACAAAAAGGACCCGTAATTCATACTTTCCATCCTTACAAAACTTAGTCTTGAATACTCTATTTTTTCTCTATCCTCCATATAAAAAAAAAAGGAACTTGGTAAAATTTGGACTATGCCCTCACTTGACAAGATTAATTATGATTTAATTAGGGAACATGATAAATCGATTGAGATGGGCACTCTTAAATCCACAAAATCTTGTGCTCTCATTGTTGGTCAGGAAAAACAAAAGGCTTCAAAGGAGAAGAAACATAACAAAAAGGATCAATCCACCAAAAAATCTAACTCTTCCACTTCCTCTTCTAGTTCCAAACCTCCTAAAGAATGGATCAAATATGGGTACTACAATGATAGACATGATGAATAAAAATGTTTGAAGAAAAATATTTACCTCCTCACGAGTCTTCTTGAGAAGAACAACATCGAGTTCTAGAGTCTCTCAAATCATCTTCATCAACTCACAAATGTTCTAAGGAAAAAGATAGTGAAAAGGGAAAGTGAAAGAGAAAGAAAAATTAAAAGAATCAACCAAGGAGAAACCAAAGGGAATATCTTTAGTGATGGTTGTGCCACCTACTCCTACATGGATTATTGATTTGGGTGCATCTCATCATATGGCCTCATCAGATATTGAGTTTTCTTCATTGGATCCATGTGACATGTCTTCTATACATCTTGGTGACAACACTACTACACAGGTTTTCGGGAGAGGGTTTGTTGAAGTGAGTGGTGGTACTTTCAACAATGTGCTTAGTTTCATTTTTATTTCAACTAATATCCTTTCATTTTATCAAATCACTCACCTTAGACAGGGCATGCGGGTTGAGTTCACTCTAGATTCAGTTTATGTCAGAGAGCTACACAGTGACACTATCATTGTAGTTGGTATATTTGATCATCACACTCAACTTTACTCCTCTCACTTTGTTCCTCCTTCAGATTCTTCATCTAACTCACCTGGACTTGATGATACTTTTGAGCCCACTTCGATGTTGATGACATTTCTTATAGCATAGTTGATTGTCATGGTGATGGGGACCCACCTCCACCATCTACTTATCACTTACCACATCTCAAGGATTTGTCTCTTGATCCACCTACTTTTGGTCCACAATAAGACTCTTCAATTATCAAGTACTATGATTCAGAATCATCGGAATTAGGCAAACTTATTCACAATTTTAGGGCATTCTACCTTCCTTATTTTCCATTGCTTTGGGATCACCATTTCTTCATGGAGTAGTTGGCACTTCTACCTCACATGTGGAAAATTTTTCTTGGATTGGAACAACACCTTGTCACTTCGAGGATCTTCTTCTTCTTCTCTCGTATGAGGTGGATTTTGTCATGTTTCATATTATTGGGAAGCTATATAGCACTTCTTCTTCTCTCTTCTTCTTCTTAGTTGTTTAGGGGATTTTTTCTATCTCTTGTAAGTGGATGTTTTTCCCACTAGGTTTTCCTTCACTACTTGATATTTTTTTGTGCATGGGTACCTCATCAGGATTAGTTGTTGGGACCCATTTTTCATTTTTGTGTGTTTTTCTGACTTTCCTTGCCTCATCCTAAGTTACGATGAAGGGGGTTTTTTGGTGTGAGTGGTATTTTCCATATTTTATTTATTTATTAGGTGTATTACCACCTCACTAGGTGAGTCATCTCACTTAGGTGAGAGCATGGATCATAGGTGTCATATTAGTTATGAAAGATTTCATCATGGAATTTTTCATATGTGTAAGTGTGTGTCATAGGAGTTACTTTCCCTTTCTAGAAGTAACTCTTCTTCTCCATCATTAGCTATGCATGGGAGTTACTCGGCACTCCCCTATATGTACACCTCTCTTCTTGATCTATGAGAAATGGAGACTTGTTTCCCTTAATGCATGCACATTTTTCATGGTTGAGTTCTTATTTGAATCTTGAAGCTACTTCATCTCTTGGTTGAGTGTAACTCCTTGATGTGCACAGATTCCCTCTAGATCCTTGTCCTTTCTCCCTCCTTAAATTTCTTTATCAAATAAATTATTATCTAACCTTTATCCAATAGAGTGAAGTCTATTTATGAGACAACCTCTTGAAAAGGTGAATATTATAAGTGATGATTTTATGATCTCATATTTTTAACTTATTGGTAAAGTAATGCAATGATATTGGAAACAAAAACAAAACAAAAAACAAAAGAAAATAAACATAAACACATTATTCACAAGTATGACACATTTGCACAATTTGTAAGATGAAAATGAAGATGAATATATTGAAGAGAAACATATTTGTATTTATGAAATGTAAAATGATTGTCAAAACAGTGTCTAACAAGAGTCATGATAAAAATATCCAACATGGCTATCAATCTGCATTTATCTCAAGATTGGAATGAAAATGTATTTCACGACTGCTTTGGATATAAGAGATCAAAATATGCAATCATTTTAGATGAGATACGAGAATAATAAAATTAGATAATCAGTAAAATAATATTAAAATTGGATATACATGTTGTATCATAATTTCATACTCAAACCTCAAAATAATGTCATCATAACACATGTAAGATCACTTATCTCATAAAACCATTTACACATAAATATTCCTTATGAAATAAGCTTCACAAATTTCTTACAATACCTTATTTATCATCATAAAAAATGTGTCCTCCAAGTCCTTTATAATTCTTCCCTTAGAAAAATCAGTTACAACTAATTTGTCTCCAAATAATTAAATTTATAATAAAATATTACACTTCATTTTTAAGTGAACTTTATTATGTTTTATTTTAAAATCAATTGAGAGGGACTCAGGTAACTATCTTTTAAAATAAAATATGACTTTTAAAACATTGAGGAATAAGATAAAGGGAGGGGACCCACCTAAAATTAAACAAACCAAATAAAATTCATAACACAACCATTTATCATTCAAACCATTAATCCATCACATCAAAAATGGTCAAAAATATAATCTAACATGTAACCAAAACTGATGCCATCAACCAAACCAAATATATACTTAAGTTCATAAAACCAAGCTATCATATGTCATCAAGTGTAAATCCATAATGTTTTTAAGTACTGAAAATATTTGTTCAAATCCATAGCCAAAACAGAAATCATAAAGTCATATCATGGTAAAATACTAGTGATCTCCAGTGAGGTCAAAGAACGGTGTCCTAGTCTCATTCATCAATGCTACATACTCATAAGGACCAACAAGAAGAGTAGTATGAGTAATGGCCCCTGACTCTTCCTCTACCTCTAACTTCACCATATTTAATTCCCTAGTCATGCTAGGAATAGTGGAAGAGGACCTAGCACACTTAGGGAATGGGTGTGAGTCATGTGAGCGGGATGGTTGGGTCTCGCCCAAGTAGCATAGGTGAATTATCAAATGGATGAATATTATGTGAAGGTAAGTGAGATGGAGCGAGTGAACAAAATGATTGGAAGAAGGATTGTGATCAACTTGAGTGTGGTCAATATTTTCATGGAGAGGAGTATTAAGAATGCTACGAGAGGGTTAGGTATGACAATAGGACTTGATAACTTGTAATACCTTATGCAAAAATAGTTCATTAGCATCAAAATAAATTGAGACATGAGTAGGATCAGTTCTCATAAAATGCCTCCCACCTTGAAGCGTAATAGGCCTCTCATAAATGTCCCCAAAGCTATTATGACCCCATGAATGATGAGAACTTGATCCTCTAGAATTTCCCCATCCATCCTATCCTGACATGTTGTAATAACTGAGAAGAAATGATGAATTACTAAGAAAATTCAATTGAATACCATTCCATAAGTTCACATATTTTCTCAAGATAAGTGAACTAAAAATGCCCAAATTCATATTAACATGGCAGATAAAATGATGACAGGTGGCAACCACTTAACCAATAAAATTTTCATTAACAAAGAATCAAACATTTTCCAAGCAATTTTAATCACTATTTCAACAAACTAAACTTCAATAACTCCATATTAATACAAACTTTTACCAAATTTTAACAACACTTCAAAATCATCACCTTTTTTTCTTCACAGTTCCATCTTATTCTTCTACTTCTTCAAAATTCACATTTTGCAAATGACAACAATGAAATCGAACCTAGAAAAGAAAGAATGTTTCAAATCACCGTATTTCCACAAAAATAATTGAAATCTATTTACGAGCACCGATTAATATTAAAATAAATCAAAAGCAGTATATATTGGAACTAAACTCCATGCACAAACAACAATTTACGTGTAATATTGTTAATCTGTAAATTTGCATACCATTATTTCAACCCATAACATATTCTAAATACACTTCTTCTTTACAAAACAATATAGAAAATCATACAAGAAACAAAAATTTCATTACCCATAATACACATGAAACTAGGAATATTAGACCACTTTATCACATTCACAAATTCATATTTTCAACAAAATAACCCACACATGTATAAACACAACCATTTTCAAGAATAACTCAAACCATCTAAAATCTCTAACTAGCTCACTTAGAGATAAGAGATTAAATTTAAAAATATAGAAGAAAGATTGTATTTTCCATTCTCATTTTCCATAACAGTTCGAGCTCGAACTAGTCTAAAAAAATTGTATTCAACTAAAAATTGACCTCATAGCCAAGAAAAAAACATTTTCTTTCCAAATAAGCTCTACCCATTTCATTATTTACAAATATGAAAGCATTTTGAATGTGGGTAGTGGGAATAATAGACCAAATGTGAGCAAAATATTTCAATAACCACATGGCGTAGGTTTCATCAAAACTACAAATTCACGAGTTCCCAAAAACTACATACATGCATAAAAATGACCCAAATTCGGGTAAATTCCTTGTTTTATCCAAAAGCAACGTACCTGTGAAATATCGCCACGTACTCACTCAAAATGGAGGACCCAAATGCATAGCTCCACAACCAATGGTTTGGTAGAGCTCCCAAACCGAATACTTCCAACAACAAAACCACAAATGAGCTCAAGCACCCAAGTTTTTCCTAGCTTGAGATCATTTACAAGCAGTTAATGCATACGTACGCATTCAATTCACCCACTACAAGTTAAACCACTACAAAACCGCAACCTCCACGCTTACCAATCAACAAAGCCCAAAATACATTGAAAATCAACATATCCACCATAGTCTAAACCAAAGTGACAAGCTTGAATGACATGGTGGCCACTAAATATATCACCTTCTAACCATTTTACATGTCAAATATCCTTTAACATTCAAAATAATGCAAAGTGATTTCACAATCATCCTATGAAAACATATATGCCCAGATCATATATATATCAACCTCGGGTTAAAATAATGCCAAATGATATGATAAAAACCACATAACAGCTCAACAAGCTTATTAAAATGGTTAAAACAAGTCACAAGATCATCAAAATGTGTGAAATGGCAGCCCAAAGAATGAAATCGAGACAAAAAAATGATTATTTCAAAACTCACCCCATCTTCATCATGTCACTTAAACAAATCATTTCTAGAATGGAAAGAAGAAATATACCATGATGCAAGCCTGAAAACTAAAAAATGATATCACAAAATGAAACTTGATCTCCATTATCAAAACCATACAAGCGATTTATCAACAAGATGACACATATAATTTCACAAATCAATAATCTCTTTGAAAGAATATAAGAATGTCATGAAACCACTTAATGCTATATAAATTAAATAATGCATTAAATATCAAGTGGCCCCCACCTACCTTATCATAGATTGATGTAGACAGAGACTACCATATAATGAGGATAGGGAATTTTTAAGCGATTCTTAAAAAGGGGGGTATGTTAAGTTTTGTCAATAACATGGGAGAGGGGTTTTCAAATGGTGGGCTTAGTTGTCATGGCCAAAATATTCAATTTTTCATGCTAGACATTTTGCATGATAATAAGACTTATGGATCCAAAAACTAGAAGGATCTATATCATCGGGGATGTTGAGTTTCATTACAAATTTGGGTCAAATCTACCTTCCACAAGCTCACTTGACAAGAAAATCAGTCCTATTGTGAAATAAGAAGGTGACTTAAGATCTAATGAGGATAGTGATTATGGGAATAATAGTGATGATCCAAAAGGTCCACCATCCACAGAACACTCGGCATATATTGAAATCTTATGCAAATGTGATACAAGATGTCAATTTTGATGGAGTCCCAAACACATCCACCAAGTAGACTAATAAATTTTAGTTTGTCTCGAGATGAGGTCAATTTTTCCTTAATGGGTAAATTTTCTGAATATGTTGAGCCATTTATACTTTATGAATCCATAGAGTCAAAACCTTGGAATGAATCCAAGAATGCAAAGTATTAGTCATTGATAAAATATAACACATAGCGGTTTATAGATCTTCCACCAAGGAAGAATCCAATTGGTTGCAAATGGATTTTCATAACAAAATATAAATTTGATGGTAGCGTTGAAAATAACAAGGCACAACTCATAGTAAATGGGCACACTTAGAAATAAGGCATTATTTATGAGAAGACTTTTTCTCACATAGCTATGATCAAGATCATTATAATGATATTTTCTCCAGGGAACTCAGGTTTGGATGAAAAATCAACCAAATGAATGTGAAAAGTTCCTTCCTAAATGGATATATATAGGAAGAAGTCTAAAAACTCAACCAAAAGGTTTTTCAAAGATGTAAAAGAATAAAGGTATGTAGACTCATCAAATCATTATATGATCTTAAACAAGATCCCCGTGTTTGGTATATCAAGATTTATGAGCATCTCATTTGTCACGAGTTCAAGAGAATCCATATGATCCCAATCTCTACCTCAAAAATAAAGGGAAGATATTCTTATGGGTTTTGTCTATGTCAAAGTATCACAATCAATCATTGGACGTGACTGATCTTGGGCTATTACATGAATATCTTAGATAAGAAGTATGGAAAAATGAGCACCACATTTGTGTTTCTCAAATGTAATATGTCAAGACAATGCTAGATACATTTCAAATGATGGATATCAAACCAATTGTTACACCGATGGAGGTAAAGCTTTAGTTATCTTGTGATGATCCATCACCACAAGTAAATGACACTCTCTATGGAAGTTGATTAGGATTCTAATTTACTTGACTTGTATTAGGTTGGACATCATCTATAATGTCATTTATCTCTCAAGTTTTATGTAAGATCTTAAAATCAATCATTGGAAAGAAGAAAAGTGGATTTTGATGTACATTAAAGGAACCATGGATTTTTTTCTAGGATACAATAATAATGATCAATTATTCTTAATGGGTTAACTAGACTTGAATCATGTTGGTAATATTAAAGACAAAAATCCACTTCTAGATATGCATTCTCTTTGGGATCCCCTAATAGCTTAGGGAGTAAGAAACATAATATTATTTCTCAATCTTGTATTGAATTTGAATATCACACTATAAGAGGAGCTCTCGTGAATTGACTTAGATACGTTACATATTTGAAGGAGTTGGGGCTCAAAAAGCAACCAATCATCTTGTATGTTGAAAATGACGGCATTATCAAACCTCGTTCACAACCCAATGTTTTATGAATGAGTGAAGCACATTGAGGTAGAGGTTCATCTCATTACTGATCATGTTTTGTAATAAAACATTTAGCTCCACCATTTCCTAATAGAATATAAATGTGCATATGTCCTCACAAATTCACTTGCATGGGACAAATTTGAGGCTTTGATAGAATACCTCCCATGTTCACTTGAGAATGTGATTAATTAAGGGGGATGTTATCAATAACTATCATATTTTCTTGTAACGTAAAGTTGTGTTGTTGAATTTACTTCCTATTATTGGGTTATCTTATATTATTATGTAACTATTATTTGTGTAAATGCATTTCGTACTTCATAGGGTGCATTGTGTACAATCTAATTAGTAAGTAAACTTCATGAAATCATTTTGAGTTAGTTGAATACAAATCATATTTGGTTCACATTTACATGCAAACATAGTATTGTCATCACAAACACCATAAAATTAATTACCTTCTTGATATTGAATCCATTTGATCCTTCTCCCATAAATTTTATATAACATTTGATTTTTTGGATGTGGATTCAATAGATGATTGTGTATACTTTGTGTTAACGTAGATGGATGACTAGTCTCTTGGGAAGTGCTAGTATTGTTTTTTTAAGATAGAAATTTGTGTGAGATTTTTAAGCCCTCAATCTATTCTTTAAGAGGATTACCCCTACACTAATGACCCATTTATAAATCTGATCAGAACAACATACATCTCATCTTCAAAAAATATATAATCCCTAGAAATAGTTGTGGCTTTACTAGTAGGATTATAAAATGTGTATGCATTTATTTTCATCTCTATCTCATATGAAGATTTGATCCAAACTCTTAGGATATAAATTTAATATCTTTATTTCACTCTTACCTTGACTTGGGGTGATTTTCATGGTTCCCTTTCCTTCAACTTGGATGGACTTTCCATCTCTCAAGTACACTTATCCTTTAAAATAATCATCTAACTTGTTGAAACCTTCTTTGTGACTTTTCATGTGATTTGAGAAGCCCGAATCAAGAAATCATTTATAATTTCTATCCTATAATATAACATTACATGTGAGACAATAATTGTATTCATCTTCACCCTCACTTTATTTAGATTGAAATGAATTGTTTTCACCCTCTTGATTACCTTGATTCTTAGTTATTAGTATCTTGCGATATTTGATAAGATGACATATTTTTGCATTAATGATAAGGATTCTCTTTGATTTACGTGTAATGTTAGATTGATATTTTCTCGATTGAATTTGATTTTTTGAACTCCCTTGATTATGATTTTTATTTTTATTTTTGGTATTTGATTAACTTACTTTGGTTGCAAAGTGCTTTTTCTAGATCTCTTGTATATAAACTCATTCTATCCTCATGGTACAATAATAAAAAACTAATTCATCAACACTTAAAGTGTTAATGTCCTTAAAATCCTCAAGAGTGATCACAATATGCAACCATATTTGTGTCAAAGATCTCAAATTTTTCGTTACCTTTTTTCGGTCAAAAAAGGAGGGTTCTAGGCCCCTCACCTTTTATACTAAAAATTAAAATTAAAATATTTACAAATGGTATTTTACACATTAAAACTAGTCTAAACATATCCCATTTTTAATGAAACCAACAGATAGAAAATACTCTTCTTAGAAAACTTGAAGTTTCTACAAAATTATTTCTTCCCAACATCCAAAATACTTCCCTTTCCCTCTCATAGTTTCCAAAACATACTAAAACCTTAGCATAAATTATTTCATTCCACCTAGAATAAAACACACAATATATTGATCGCTTATATTCAACCTCCTACATCAATCTATATAATTTACAAGAGTCCTAACCACTCTAAAGGATCACTATTGCTCATTACGGATAAAGGATTCAACATTGTACCAACAATCAAAAGGACATAAACATCCTTATTTTTCTCCTAAATATAATTATGGCAAGTTATGGAATGGAAAGTTGCCACCAAAACATGCCCCCATGTAATATCTAATTAGCTTCAATTGGGTGTTGTTCCCAGTATCATAACACTAATTATGATCATGGAGTCACCATCAACAACCATATCATTATAAATTTTATCTTTCACCAAGACCAGTTCTTAAAATTTTCCTACTATAAACATATCTTCTATGGTTTCTCCATAAACCCTCATTATGTGTATGAAATCATTTATCTTTATACATTATTCTTCAACTCCTTCATTTTTGGAATTCTCAATTTTTCAAAATTAATTTCAATAGTTTGTATTTTTTCATATCTTGCCTTATTATATCCTTGATATAAACTATCCAAGTTATTCCTTGCCACATGAACATTCTTACTTCCATAAATTCTTAGATAGATGTTAGGTTCTATGACACTTTGTAGAGATAGAAGAAATCTTTTGTGTCTACCTTTTCTTCTTCCTTTTTGCTCTCTTCTGATCTTAAGACAAAGTATTCCACTATTTAGGTGGAGTGTATCCATGAGTAAAATTATCCTAGAATCACTTCCAAATAAGAATCCTCTTGATGATCTCTCCAATACTCATAGTTTTCTCCTTTGAAGATGGGGATATTCATACAAGTAGAATTCATTAAAGCCATGATTCTCATTATAATGGATAAAACCCTTCGAACCTTTCTTAAATAAATATATGATACCAAATTAAGGTTTTGATATGGATGAAGTGTTAATCAGATCTGAAACATCTTATAAATGAAACTAGTGATCATCCAATCTTCCCATAAAATTAGTTATTGAGCTAGTATATCGTATACATGTGATTGATGACAAAATATGCACTAAATAACTTCAAATAATGAACCTCAATCTTGATTTTTTTCTTGATAATACTTGAAAATAAAATTAGAGATAAAATCAATGCAAAAAGGATTACCACTTGGAAAAATCCTTCCCACTATTTTTTTTTGAATTATTTAACAAGCAAGGCTATATTAGCCATTACAATTGAACTTGTCTGATTTTGCATGATAAGTGAAAGAATAAAATAACATATAAAACTCATAAGTTAACTAAATTCAACTAAATATGACTAAAAATAGACTCAATATGATAATTATCATCCACTAATAATATATGGTCAACATGCGAGAAGCCATTATTAGTTTAAGTGACACATGCACAACCATCATGCACACTAGTCAAACTAGGCACCCCAAACTCTCCTAAAAATAGAAATGGCCTAAAATAAGACTAAATTCAGTCATATATACTTATAAATAGTACCCCACCACTTGGGGATGAATTTATAATGATTTTACCTCAATTAAGTACACTATTGAACTACACTTTAACCGGCACTTCCACTAAAAATAGAAGATGTTTAATAATGGATTTTTTCACTTAACCAAAAAACTATGAAAAAATAACTCAAATAAATATCCTAAAAATGATAAATGTAAATAATTTTTTTAAAATAATAGTTTTGATGCATGTGGAACACACACCTTGAGGAGGACAATATGATTTTATGTCCTCCTTGTTTTAGAACTAGAACGATGACTCAATGCACTAGCTCCGGTATGTGGCCTTATAAATGACCAATGAGAGATGTTTTTGTAGTGTAAAATCCTTCTTGCACCATTATTTTTACCTTCCTCACCAAATTTTTATCTAAATATTTCCTAAGTCTAAACTAACTAAAGGATGTTTCTTAAAATAAAACTAAAATGAAGATAGGGCGAGAGAAAAGAAAATTCTGCATAGACCAAATTTCATGATATTAAAATTATAGTTTGAACACCATATTATTTTAAAATAACCAAGAACACTTAATTTAATTAGCACACAAATTAATATTTTATTGATCCAAATATTAAAAGGACATTAAGACCATGATTGTAACAGGCTAGTTGCAAATTGACCATATCACTTAGATTGTTGAATGTGCATCTATTGTGGCTTGTCAAATTACAAACAATGTTACACTTTCATTAAACTTGCATGAGAAAAACTTAAATACTAAAAATAAAAAATCATAAAAATATCATAACATCAATGACATTTCATCAAGAAAACATGTAAAAGATGGAGATAAGAAAAGATAATTTCAACTCGCATGAATAACTAAACTAGTGTGCATCAATTGATCAAGAATTTACCACCCTTGAAAATGGAGGCATACATGTGTATTTATACAAAATAGGGGGCCTTATTTCACCACCCTTGAAATAATATGATTACCTAGGATCAATAAAGTATGCTTAGATAGATGGCCTATTCAAATATCTTAACATATTTCAGTTACAACTAATTGCATAGCCAAGCATGCTTCTAGAATATTCCTAGTAATCGTTCAAGGTTCTTGTTTTACAATGATCCCCATTCAAGTTGCGGCTAGCATTATGGGTCCCTTCTTGGCATCATTTAATGTGTATCTAAAGATTTTGTAGTCCCCAAAAAGATTAGTGATGTCTACTATGGGCTTCCTAAAGATTTTAGGAGCTTTGTCCAAAAGGGCCTTTTAAGAAGCCATAATTTTTCCAATAATTTATTTGAGAGTCTCAATATTTTTTATTTTCTCCTTATCCTAGACAATATTTCAATGACCTTAGTTTCCTCTACCTCATTGGCCTCTGAAATATTTTTGTGGGAATGGACCATGAATTGTCTTATGTGCTCTATAAATTACTCCATGATTACCACCTCTTGGTTTTCTATGAAAACCCCGTGATTGTTGCCTCTAAAAATATTTGTCTTCCCCTTGAGATAACATCATCTAAATTAAGGGGTATCCTTCTCATATACTCTTCCTAATCTGCCAATATAGTTTTATAATAGTTGGCATATGTTTGGAATATACCAATGTCATTCGTTGTGAGTAGAGTGGGATCTTAACAAACCCCTCATCTACAAACTTAGTAATGACTTGGAGCATATGTTTTAGGGCGTCCATCTTGTTGATGACTAGGTGATTCTTCCTTGAGAAGGATTGTCCTTTATTCTTTGTTTCAATGCTCTCTTTCACCACATTAAAGAGAGAAAGCAATGCATGTTTTACATCATTCACAATATTTTTAGGGATTGTGGTCTTACCCTATGTTTCCAGTGCTTTGTTCCTAGATTTCATTCCTCAAACCATATGTAATTCATCTTCTACTGAGGCTTGGATAAAATACATTGGATCTTCTTGATATTCTTCCACTTGTGATCCCTTTTTCTTTCTCTACTTGGTAAGAGAAAATGGGTCCTCTGAAGTTTTATTCTAAATAAGGCCATGATGAGTGGACATCCTCTTCCTTGTTACCCTTTTTAAGGTCCCTATTTTTTAATTGAATTCAGTTTTGACTTGAGTTTCCTCTTAGGAAATCCAATCGATTACTCCTTCTAAGCAATTAAAGCTTGTTCAATCTAGCCATGTTGAGGTTCTTGTAGAGGTGTGTTAGTAGTAATTGTTTATTATTGTCCTCCTTCCACCTGCCCTACCTCTTCAATTGCTTTCACTCTCATTTCTTCAACTATAATTTCTTTGGTTGATTCATCATCTAAATAACACATATCATAAGCAACCAAGTTAGGACTCATGACTCATTCAAGAATTATTTCTTGAACTTTTGTAGCAAATTTTGATTGTGTGGGCCTTAAAGGAGTGGAGAACTATGACCTTGAGGTTTTCTAAGAAAATATGAAAATATATAGGTGTAGTTCCTCCACCAAGAAGAATAATCAGAACATAATTCACAAGGAGAGGGGATCATGCATGCATATATATATGCATGATCCCTCTCCTTGTGAATTATGTTCGATTATTCTTCTTGGTGGAGGAACTACACCTATATTTTTCATATTTTCTTAGACTATATCATCCCTCTTGTGTGACATATACCCAATCATTCACATCTTCTTCATGGGCATATGTAAAATTGATCTTCCCTTTAAATGAATCTAGGTGCTTAGACACTCTCTTCCTTGGGTTGTATTTTCTTACAAGATTCACAGAAAAAAACCTTAAGATTTAGCCATATTTTAAATTATCTCACCCAACTACTAAACACAATGAAGGATGAGGCTTGAGATTATTTTCCTTACATTTTTATCAATGGCATTTGTAATCTAAAAATAAATCTCTTACTCGACCAATTTATCCGACACATAGTAAGGTAATTTCCATGGTGTAGTTAAAAATCCTTCAATAATAATCACTTTATATTTGTGATAAAATAAATCATTCCCCACTTTTCTGATAGACTTCAACACCTCTATATAAATTATTGACATTGGTGTTTCCATGATGAGCCTGTATATTATGGGGTAGAAGGAGGTACAAATGTCTTATATATAATCCCTAAATCTATGAGAATATAGGTTGGATTATTCTTGAATCACCTCCCGAGGGCATTTGGGGTCCCAAGGAGCACAAAACTTAGGGCACACTAAAACTCAACATACTGCATCTAATAGATAAGAGGCCATAAAAATTATTTTTTTATTAACATAGGCATCCCTTTGCGATATTAAATTATATGAGAAAACATGCCATAAATAAGGGATCTTCCTTCATCTATAATCAAGAAAATAATAGGTATCTAGACAACATCCAATTTAGAGATGAATGGGTGTCCATATAAACAGTTCATCAAGGCCATACCAATTCTCACCCCATGTCTAAATCCTTGGATGAGAATGTTTTTAGGTCTTAATCATTTGTATTGTTAATTAGGTCTTTATACCAATTTTGTAAAATGTTTCCTATCTGGAAAGTGGTCATCCATAATTCAATAGTTGTTGGGTTATAGAAAGTTTTGGCCATGAGCAACTAATAATAAGTCTTGAAAGCATAACCAATGATAAAAGTTACCCTATTATTTTCAGTCTAAAAGTGAAAATTCCAATCCTTTGCCTTAGTATGAATGAGAATAGGGAGAGTAATGTTAGGCATGAAAATATCTCTGGTTTGGTCCCAATTTGATGTTTCTTGGTTATTTTCAATGCCCTAATAGCAATAGCCCCGTAAGATTGGTCTCAGAGACATTCTAGCTTCATTGATGGCGTGAAAAAAATATCTCCTTTTGGATGGTTGAGAAGATGAAAAAATAGTGGGGAAATTCGTGATCTAATGTTGTAGATTCAAAAATAGTATCCCTTATTATCCTCATTCTCGCGTAAGAATATAGCAAAGAATACACATTTGATGGTCTGGTTCACCCGCCATTGTTGAAGGAATTTAGCTTTTAAATTTTTCACAAATTGTTAGAAAAATCTGCTCTCTATGAACTCTATAAATTTGGATCTCACAAATCACTTTAGAAATTAGGAACTCATTAAACAACCTCGATTAATTAATTAGCTTTTAGATTTAGAAATCTTTCATCCAAATTGGCATGCTCTGCATTAATGGCGCATAATGCATGACTTGATGTTTTTGTCTATGGAATGTTGATTTTGAAATTTTATCCTTTTTAATGTGAGCCATACACCTGTAAATGTGAAATATTCACTCGAATTTTGGATGTCATGAAATGGATCACGTGTAATACTATGATTGGATGATTATTCTTTGGATGTTGAAGTGTGTTTGAATTTTTCTTTGACTTTATCCTTTTCTCGCATTTTTGAAGTGTGAGTCCTTACTACTATAAAGTAAGGTGTGAGCTTTATATTTTGGCCTCTCGCATTTGTAACACATAAGTTTTGAATCCTCACATCCTTGGAGTGTGACCCTTGAATCCTCACACTTACAAAGTACTATTTTGAATACTCACATCTATAATATGTGAATTTTGAATCCTCATATTTGCAAAGTGTGAGTACTCCTTCCATTGACTATGAGAAAAATTCAAACCAAAAGATAGCAAAATTCTTTAATAAATCCTCACAAATTTGAATTGCTAGTTAAAACTTCTAGGAATTGTGAGTCAAAGTAAGTGTGAACATCAAATAAAACACAAGTGCAATCACTAAACAAGTCCAAAGTGTGAGAAATTGAAATAGTGGGAGACTTAAATTTTTCTAAAGTGTGAGTAATAGATAAGGTCTAAGTGTGAGAAAATTTGTAAGTGTGAGTGTGAGGATTATAAAATAATTAAGAATGAGCTCTCACAAACATGAAGTGCAAGTACCAAATTCTCAAAGTACAAGTTCTAAATAAATCGTAAGTATAAAACTTAGTCCAATTGATGCAAGTACTAATCAACTCTAAAATAAGGGTACTAAATAATGGTTTAGGCAAAATAAGGAACATTTTCAAATATAAAAGGTAAGTACCTAAGTATTACCATTTGTTTTTTAACATAGAGGTTCCCTATTTTTAAAAGGCAACCATTTTGAAACTAGGGGGTGTTAAGCGATAATAATACTCAAAAATTCATTATTAGATATTATATGTTATCTTTTACGGATGGATTTGCTTGATATAACCAAATCAAAATAAACCTTGTTGATCAAGAGAAGACATATTTTATTATTCCTTAGGGTATATTCTTCTATAAAGTTATGCCCTCTGGGTTAAAAACATCGAGGAAACATAATTATGTGTTATGACATGTATATTCCATGAATTCATACCTAAGGTCATTAAATCTGTGTTGATTATTTATCATCAAAATATGCCCAATGTCAAGAACATGTTATAACTTTGTAACAAATACTTGAATGGTTATCAGTAATAAAGTTTATGGTCAAGTCCTAAGTGTGTCTTCGGTGTCACCTCTGTAAGTTGGATTTATTATCTCTCAATATGGCATTGAGGTCAATCCCAAAGGGATCAAAGTAATTATTGATATGCCTCCTCCTAATAATTTTACACAATTACATTATCTTCAATGAAAAAATCAAACAATACAAATATTGGTGGCATAATTGACTGATACAACACATCCTTTCACACACTTATTAAACAAAAAACACTAAGTTTGAATGGAATGTGGCTTTCCAAAAGGGATTTGAGGAATTAAATAAATCCTTTCTCAATCCCCATGTTCTTACACCTCTCACTCCAAATAATTCCTCTTAACACACACACACACGTGTGTGTGTGTGTGTGTGTGTGTGTGTGTGTGTGTGTGTGTGTGTTAGTTATTGACCATGCCTTTGGGGAACTACTAGTGCGTACGATGACAATAATAAATAACAAGCCATTTACTATATTAGTTGCACACTACTTGACTATGAGCATAACTATAGAGTTATGGAAAAAATTGTTTTGGCATTACTCTTTGCCAGAAAAAAATAATGGCACTATGTGCTCAATAATAAGATGCATCTCGATCACCAATCTAGATCAATTACATTATCTAATGTCTTGCACCCACTTTTGGACATATAGATAAATGGGTTATATTGATTCACAGAATTCAACCTAAATTTTGTTGCTCAACAATCTATACATGAAAAATAATTATTGATCAATTAGCATATGAAATTTATTTAATCCTTCCCATATTAATGAGGATTTTTTTATTATTGGTAAATAGTTTTGAAGGGACTATACCCTGTTACAAAAAGGGATCAATAGCCAAATAGAGCTATAAAGGGACAAAAAAGAGGATCAAAATCCAAATAAAACACTATGTCCAACAATAACCAAAAGATAGTTACAAGTAAAAAACAAAATCAGAACAAAAACTGCAACAATATAGCAAAAAGTAGCATAGAAGCAACAAAAAGACCTAAATAAAGCAACAACTAGAATGATGCCCTCCATCCCAAGGGAGATTACTTCTTGGAAGCTCTGTCAATCCTGGATTGGATTGTTTGCAGCGAAGTGAACAACGCCAAAGTGGTGATGTGTGTGGGGTCAGTTGTGTTCAACTTCGATATGGTCTGGCTTCTCTCTTTTTCAGTCCCCCAAATAGTGTCAGGGATCCCACTAAGCATGGTAATGCTTCGAACATGCTTTGCTCTAAGAAGTCACTAATGGCATTGAAGATATCCATGTTATGATCATGCCTATCTTTGGCTCTCCCCAATCTATTGTCCAAAGAGTTCAATTTCTTGTAAATGTCGGTATCATCATCAATTTTTATTTTTCCTTTCTGCTTGTCCATGTATTGTAGGTCCTTCTTTAACTACTTCATCTCTTTCTCTAGAGATTCCAACCTATGAGGTATGTTATTCCCCTCTTGATGTAGGGTTGCCAACATTACTAATATGCAGTAAATTATGTGTAACTTCCAGCTCCTTGGTGCTTCTAAGAACCCGGGTAGAGTGAGGGATGTCAGTTTTAGGAAGTTTTGGGTTCTTAGTCTTAGGTTTGGAAGAGGTGTCTAGAATGGGGGTGGGATCAGTGGAGGTAGTGATGTGCGGATTGTTGGGAGAGGATAGAAAGCTGGGGAATTTGGATACATAGAGCTTATGAAGCAAGAAGTTGAGGCCCTTGGGGAGAGGGATAGCATGAGAGTGCTTCTAGAAGTCCAAAATGGAGCACCTCAAGGAATTTAGCAGGTAATGCGGGAAGCAGACCGTAAATTTCCTTCTAAAGTGATTAAGAAATACTAGGTGCTTGACAGGGATAGTTTTGTAGCGCCCTTCTAGAGAAATGTACCTAACCATCATTTTTGTAACTTCATCAAATGGCTTGGGGATAGAGCTTACCCTAACACCCACGAAACAAATTTGAGCTCCTCTCCCTCTTCAAAGAATTTCTTAGCCTCGGTAGCCCTGTCAATCCTTTTGTTGAAAAAATGATATCCCTCCAACTTGAGGCATGTTGCCTCAACAATCAAATCTTCATTAATAGTAACATGGTGACCACCATATTCCACCTTTCTGTCCTTCCAGTCCATTGCGAAATGAACTGAAATATTCTGGTCATGCCCCTGAATGCATTCTATAAAATTGGAAATGCCACCCTTTTGTAGGAGGTTCCATAGCTCCTCATTTTCTTCTACGCCGAATCACTACAGGGCTTCCAGGTTGGCATGGGCACCTCCCATCTCCTTCTCCCTGCTATTCCTACAATTTTTTTGCTCAAAACCCTCGTTTGAATCTTTATCTTCCTTATGTCTGTCCTGGTTTTTAAGAACCCAACCACATTCGAGGATCATGGGCATTAATATGGCTATAGTTAGGATGATAATTCTCACATGTGTGATCTTTCACACCCACTAAAGCCCACTCCATTCCATTATTATTCCTACTCCATGCTTGATTGCCCATATTTATCCACATTAATGCTATTATGTACCTCCTTAGGGATGTAATTTTCATTATCCCAAATGGTTAGATTATTATTGATGCCAAAATTGGCCAAGGTATCTGCAACCTTATTCCCCTCCCTATAAGTATGCCTAATGATGATATTCTTGAAATTTTGACAAATACTTATGGATTCCATAATAAAGTCCTTGATAGTCTAGCTAGGAGGAGAAATTTGATTGAGGTGATTGATGATGTTTAGTGAATATCCTTCCAAAATTATGTTTTGTATGTTATAATCTTTGCAACCCTTAGCCCCCATAGAGCAGCTAGGGCTTCTACATAATGATTTGTCTGAATCCCCATTTTTCCAGCATAAGCAACAACTAAACAACCTTTATGATCACGAATTACACCTCCCCCAACAGCAATTCCAGGATTACCCTTGGAGGCACCATCAAAGTTTAGTTTATGCCAGTTAATCTCAGGAGGGATCCAATGAATCGAGACCTATCAATGTTTGAAGTATTCCTAATCTACAAATTTTCAGCTCCTATCTTCCAGTTGGAAAGAATATATTCTTCATTCTCAGGATATTTCTTATTCTTGGGAGGTTTGAATCTCCAATATTATCTTTAATAGCATGACCAATCTTAACAAAGCTAAGCTTGCAATGTTGTTTATTGTTTCTGAAAATGATGTCATTTCTATCTTTCCAAATCCTCCAGATAATATGGGGCATGACCAGTTTCCAAATTCTTCTCACAACACAATGCTTAAAAGGAGGATTCCATTGGATCCAAAACTAGATGAAATCCTTTGGCACAGTCCAGAAAACATTGAACTTGGAAAAGGCATAGCTCCAGATCATTGAAGCATACTCACAGTGGACAAAAAGGTGCTTAATATCCTCAGACTCTTTTTGCAAAGGTGACATCTATTAGGCATTATGAATCCTTTCTTCATCAGGTTTTCATTAGTAAGAATTCTGCCTCTAAGAACAAGCCAAAAGAAAAATTAATTTTAGGGGTTAGTTCAGTCATCCAAATCTTGCTCCAATTAAACTCACTCTGGATATTCTCAAAGTAAGAATTATAACCAGATTTAACCGTATAATCACCATCTCTAGAATTGTACCAGACAATTTCATCCTTGACTTCCAATTGATTCAAGGGAATGAGGTCCAGTTGTTCCTAAAGAGAGGGAACATGGAGTTCAATTCAATTCTATCCACTAAGAGTTATTTCCATCTCTTCTTGTTTCCATCAATTTCCATGTAATCAATGACCTTAGTACCATATTTATGTTCAAGACTATCCTTGGCTACACCAAATCTGTCATTGAGGCTGAAATTAGACCAATTATCCCCCCAAAAATTGATGTCTCTGCCATTTCCCACTTTCCATCTACAACCTTGCTTGATGAAATTCCTGACTAGAATCAAGTTATTCCAGAAAATGGAACCTTGGGGAAGTTGTTCATCATGAAGGAAAGAGAAATATGTTTGTTTTTCAAGATATTTGGCCTTAATAAGATCAATCCATGGTTGTTCCTCTGAGAGAATTCTCCAACCCATTTTTGTAATTAAGTCCATATTAATGAGGATTTTCATTATGAATTCATTGAATAAAATATTGACAAAAAAAATATGGATCATGTATTATAACGACTCAAATGGTGATGCTAGAGCATAAGCTAGAATTATTCTCCTCACACCTCATGGAGTGACTATGTCATTTACATATAGACTTGAATTTTGATCTACATATAACGTTACAAATTATGAAGCCCTTATTTTGGGACTATATACTACTCACATGTTACACATTCGACACTTGAAATACTTGGTAACTCCCAATTGGTTACTAACCAATTTTGAGATAATTACTAGACTAAAAATCATGGTTAATCTTATACAACAACATGATTATGCATTTAGTTTTGATTTTTGATTACTTATCTATTGAAAATGTCCCTTATAAGGATAATATGCATGTTGATGCTATGGCTAACTCCACCTTCCTCATGTCATTTAATATCAATCAAGAGTATGTCACTTTTACAATATATAAGCTATGAAATCCATCCTTCAATATATATACTATTGACACCTTAGAATTCTTAATTATTACATGCGGTGTAGATAACCCTAAATGGTATACCAATATCCAAAAATTTCTCTATAAGAAAGTATTTATTCTCGGATGGTTATCTAGTGAATAGAGGAGAAAGGTGGTGGGGAGATTTTTCAAGAGTAGGTAGGTGGGAGTGGGTCGAGAGATGTGTGTTCATTGATATAGTGGGATGAGTAGCTTACTCTATCCTAGCTGGGAGTTGGGTTTCTCATGGAAACATGGGCATAATTTTACCATGAAATGGTTTGATATTGCATCATTGAAATGTCTTTGTTTAAGTGATCAATCAATGGAAATTTATTATGGTGCTTAAGTTTTGATGAGCAAAAATATCCCTTTTGAGATATAGCACAATAAATTTGGTGGAAATTTCAATGGAAAGGCCATGTTATACAAATTATTACATCAAGGTTATTGTTGCCACTTAAAGTTACACCCTGTTGAAACTAGGCTCAACACCTCAGTGAAACATTGAAATACCTTCAAAGTGTGGGATAGTGGCTCCTTCAAGGTCGATATCTAATTAAAAAGGTTGGATCCTTCCACTCCAATTTATTGCAACTAATATAACCAACAATATATCCTACTATTAACTAATTCTAGCCTAATATTGCAAGGACCAAGGTTAGAAGATGAAATACTGAAAGGAAATAAGGTGATGCACCAAAATGAAATGGGGTATTGATCTGGCTTTAAAAGACACAAAAATAACACAAGATATGAAGCTTTAGATAATGCACACAATAAATTTAAATGAAACGATAAAAGTAAGACTAAATACTATAAGAGGACTGAAATATTCACATCATACACTTGAGCATCTAAGGGAAAGAGATCACACTTGTAATTGTTGACAAGAACTCACTCATCCATAATCCCACCAAGAAATAGGTGCTTTAAAACTTCACAAGTTATATTACAAGGGTCTGGAAGCATTAATTTTAAGGCTCAAAAGAGCAAAGCTCACAAAACTAGCAAAAAAAAACTTTTATTTTTCCTTTATAACCATATATATAGAAGATAGAATAAATAAGAGAAAATATTAGCTATTCTAGCATTGAAACGAACTACTCACCCCATCACCCACCAAGGACCAACATGTCTAGCATGGGTGCTGGAGATGTCTTGGATTATATAATAATAGATTTCCAAAGAATGGGGAATATAGTACGAGAGCGCTATGCTAGTATTTGAGGTTTATTGAAGTATTTAAAATGACCCCATCATGATCCACTCTCCACAAGATTTCCAACAAGATCGATTTTTTCCCAAATGGTGACCTAGATCAAAGGATATGGGTATTTAAAGATCCCCGTGTCGCTTTTGCATAGTTGATGGCCACGGGGCATGCAAAATCTAACCTCTAGGTCACCTCACAAGATATGTCAAAGAATAACTCGGGATTATAATATTTATTTGTAACCCCAAAATCCCAAAAATAATTAGGCGAGGATAAATATTTTGATGGCATTCAATATGAAATGTGTAAATATGTTCTAGAACCCCCAAAAATCCATAAATGTGTAAAAATTATCTAGAACACCAAAATACCAAAATGTGTAAACATGCTCTAAAACCCTGAAATCCCAAAATGTGTAAACATGTCTTTGAACCCAAAATCCTAAAATGTGTAAACATGGTCCTGAACCCCAAAATCTTGAAATGTGTAAACATGCTCAGGAACCCCAAAATCTCAAATGTGTAAACATGCTCAAAAACCCTAAAATCTAAAAATGTGTAAACATGCTCCTATACCCCAAAATCCCAAATGCAATGTAAGTTACTGAACCTTGATTAACTTCATGCTTATCTTGCAAAAATAAAGCTCCAAACCTACAACATTTCTTTATGGAAACCTTACGGCCTTTGGCATATTCCTTTCAAATATCAAGGAGACTTGGAAATTCAATAGTTATTACTTTTGGTGAAATATGGAACAAGAATGCCATGAGTATTCAAAAAAATTGATCAATGTCAAAAGCACAACAATCTCAATTTTTCCCCATCTCAAGCATTACAACATATTGTGGCACCATGGCCTTTTTCTTTTTGGGGCTTTGATCTCATTGGTAAGATTAACCCATAATACACCCAAGATCATAAACTTACTATTAATACTATGGAATACTTTACTAAATGGGTTGAATACATACCCTTAGAGTCGACTATAGGTGATGACATATGTAATTTATTCATTAATAACATCAATTCATGCTTTGAAATACCAATTGTAATAATTATAGAAAATGGTTCTTTCATAAATCAAAAAATTAAGATATTTTGCACTAAGTTAAAGATCAAACACACCTTATCTAGTCCTTATCATCCATAGGGCTAGGCTAAGGCCACCAATAAAGATGATTGTAAAAAAATTTACACAAGACCATTGTTAAGCATGGAGTTGATTGCACAACCAGAGTATCTATGCCCTTTTGGCTTATCGTACGAGTTTTCAAACACCTAATAAAACAACCTCTTACTCCTTGATCTACGTTATAGTGCCTATTGATTAACTAAAATAAGATTTTTAGAAGTTAATCTAAATAGTACAACAATGTAATAACTAATGAAATATGATTGCTAAATAATTTATTTGTTATTTTAAATGAAATGAAATAATTGAAATATGAGGGAAAAGTACTAACCTGAATAGAACTTACTTTCACAGTGATCTGGAGCTAGGTGGGATGATGAATAGGTGGAACACAATGTCATAACACACCTTAGAAAATTACATAAGTGGTGGATCTGACTGAATGGGGCACCTCGAGGAGGATTATGGCACTGTGGCCACCTTGGTCTATAGTATGGGTGCATTGGTTTGCGTAACAACTCGAACTTGAGTCCGGGTTGGTCATTAGGTCTTCGCAATAACTCACTTTTTGTCACATGGATGTCGCACTAGCTTCGTTGATGATGTCGTAAACCTGTAATGAATATTCACCGTAAAACCCCATACAAAGCATCAAACTCCTAAAAAATAAAGATGTATATGAAGGGGTCGGACTTTCCTTAACGGCCACAATGGCGGTCTTACAACTAAGTGTTGTACTACATCTCAGACTCGATGTGATTTTGTGTGCAATGATGTGCCTAGGGTTCCCTATCACCAATGACACAGATATAGCAGACAATATCTAGATAGAATGCAAATGGTGGATGGAATAGAATAGACTTCCCTTTCTTATGCAGTGTGTGATGCAAATAGTTCCCAAATGCAGTCCCTTGCCTTAGTAGATAGCTAGCCCTTAGTAGAAATAGTTCACCCATAAGGTAATAAGTATGTTGTGTTTATATAGGGATCTCTTGCTCAAATTTTGACACTAATGACCCGACATGCCGACTAGTACCTAGGGAATGGAGGGAAAACCATAAAGACCGACCTCAAAACTCTAAATGAGACCTAAGTGCAATCGAGACCAGGAACCTAAAAATAAGGACCAATGTGCCCATGGGAAACCTAATCCCTCCTAGGTGTCCTAGTAAAATACTAGAGATGACAACTAAGTAATTAATGACAACTAAGACTCCCTAAGAGACGACCAAAATTGTGTAAATAACTCGATTTATGTATGAAACTCAATGATAATGACCAGTAAACTGATGACAAGACTAGGGGATGGGTCATTAGTGAATACTTTTATTACGCAAGATCCATATATAAAACAACATACTTGGTGGTATAATTGTAATAGTAAGTGTGTGATTTTGTGACTACATTTGCCCCCACTTTATGTTGGTGAGTGGAAATCTTGGTAACATAAAGTAGATAGAGATGCATACCTAAGAGAAGTCCATAGAATCCCATGTTGTAGTAGAATGCATAGATGTGGTAGTAAAAGTGTGTCAAAATAACCATATAGTGTGTCAAACCATGGATCAGCGTGTTGATCCATGCAACGTAGTGAGAAACATAATGTCATGATGAAGTGAGCTAAATGTGAGTGATGATTGTAATGTTATATGATTGATGATTTTGAATGTTGTATGATGACAATGAAATGGGGAAGGGAGTGATCAGTTCCAACCCAATTATGTGTATACGAATAATCGACCGAGAGGATTTGGGCATCTTGCCACTAGAGGAAGAGTGTAGGAGAAAAGTGTGTTATTCTCCAACCTCTAACTACATCCTCAAGATCTAGCCACTAGAATGGACTCAGATCAAACATTTGTGGTTTTTGGATCCAAATAATTTTGATCAAATAGTAGACCCATATAGGAGTGGTATAGGAAAGGCACTCTTTCCCCCACTCCACGGGTGTCACCGTAATGTGATGGCTTCCAAGTTAGGTCATCTAAGAAAACATAAAATGTATGATGGCTTCCAAGTTAGGTCATCTTGGAAGAAAACACAAATGTAGAATAACTTCCCAAGTTAGGTCATCTAGGAGAAAAAATTGTGTTATATTATATTGATTGAATGATATGATTTTGATTGTTAGAGATTTGAACGCATTGATTGATTGATTTATTGGTTGGTTACTCGTAGAGAGATTTTATGCTAGTTGCCCCCAAGTTAGGTCATTAGGGGAATCGATAGAGATTGGTGAATGATTGCATGGAAATATTTTAATGCTTGTTTCCCCCAAGTTAGGTCATTAGGGGAAGTGATGAAATTTCACATAGAGGGAATGTATGTTTGTTGTCCCCAAGTTAGGTCATTAGGGGAATCGATGGTGAAATGTTGCATAATGTATTAGTAAATGTTTGAAAATTTCAGAATCGGTAGTGTTTGATTTATCACATGGTGATATAAGGGGAATTTTAAGATGACCCCAATTGTATGCCCCCTTTTGTGAAAGGGGAAGTAATGATAAGAATGAACGTTGAGCCGAAAGTAAGCCCGAAATAGATAGAATGTGATAGAAAAACCAAAATGTGTATAGATAGGTGAAAAATACATCAAGGAGAGATGTAATGCGTGTTTCATGTATATGATATGATAGTAGGTGGAATTATTAAAAGAATGCCGAAAATGGTGTGTAAATCGGAGTAAAAATGCTCGAGATATGACAAAAATCATGTGGTGTGTATTAGTTGAGAGAATAAGCACGAAATAATGACCATAGTAAAGTGGGTGATGAAAAGTAACTATAAATAGTAAAGTGAAAAAGTGATTAGTCACTTCATTTTTCTTTTTATGAGTGATAGTGAGCTCTAAGTGTAAGGTAAGATGTTAAGCAAGTGAGAGCAACATGACCTAGCCGATTTGAGATGGTAGTGACTGACTTATAGCATCATGTATGATGGAAGAGTTGGTAAGTGTGATGTTTTTTTTTAAAATGTGTGTATGGTAGTCGTTTTATTGAATTTTTACAAATTTGAGATTTTTAATTTTCTCGGCATTTGAGACCTAGAAAAGAGTGGTGAGGGTGCTAGTGGCCTCTGGGACAAGAGCACCCAAACCTCAAGCGCTAGTGTCCTACTCTTGGGTCCCCAGTCCCCATACATTTGGGCGCCCTAGTCCAAAAAAGTGTGTATTTGGTCTAGAATGGTGAAATGTGATTTTGATTATGTAATAATGTCATAAGAAAATGTGTTTGATTTATATAGTGTTCTAATGTTGGGTTTGTTGTCATTTTGTGTTGTGTAGAGGGATATTCACTCAGGGAATTCTGCGGTGGTCATCATATGAGTACTTTTCTTAGGTTGGCCTGTCAGATGATGATTGGGATGTTATGGACCATGTCCACTATGGACATAGCACAAATGGGGATGTGCCCCACAATATGCCTATGTTGACTACACTATGTGAGAGATGGTGTGTGGATACATGTACATTTTGGTTGCCTACCTACAGGTGAGATGATAGTTACTTTAGAGGATGTGTATCATATATTTTGGTTTCCGGTTGTTGGGGAGAGAGTATAGGTTATGCCATTGGAGGATATGGAGAGAAAAATAATGAGCTACTAGATGGTATTTTATGGGGACTCAGTACCTACCAAGGCCCATATCAATTTGGATGCTATCTTGAGGTCGGGGTTTCACGCTTGCAGAAATTCATAGTCATTGTGTTATTTTTCATCTATAGTTGTAGAGGGAGGAGGTGTGGGCATCTTGTATAAGATGCACAACATATGTCTTCGATAGAGGAGGAGAGTACTAGATATGCATGGGCATGATGTGTGTTGGCCCACCTATATAGAGACCTATATCAATTTACTCATGATGAGCATGGAGGTGGGATAGGAGCCACCACACTATTGCATGTATGGGTGTATGAGCATATAGTGTTGAGGCCAGTTGGAGGGCCACGAAAAAGTGGCATAGGCCAAAGATATTTGTGAGGTGGATTAATGTACACGGGAAGAAGATGGACACTGATACTTATAGGGCCTTGATAGATAGGATGGGGCCCGAGGCAGTTAGTATGGAGGCCATACCATGATTATGGAGGATGGCCAGAGGATGTTGTAGAGTTACGGTGTATACATAGGACTATGTGGTTAGAGGACCATTTCACGAGTTTCAGCTATTCCAGGTGAAGAGAGTATCAAATAGTTTGGCATGGCTCAGGACATGCCCCCAAAGCCATATATATGGTTGAGAGCTATTAGATCACCTAGGAGGGCCAAGAGCTAGACTAGGGCCCACATGAGAGTAGCTTAGTACCTCCTGGGCTAGATGAGGTAGACACGGTGATAGATTCATAGATTTAGATGATGTGGGGTGTATGGAGGAGTACCACGCATGGTGGGTGAAGCACATCGATGGGTATTCTTGTTTTCATTGTTTATAGATGTAATAGGATTACCACATGTAGGATGAGGAGAGAGAGGAAGCACATGCCCCTGACAATGTGGCAGTAGACTATAGTGGAGTGTGAGTATCTATGTATAGCTATGTTGTGTGTTTTTTGTTTTCTTATGTAATAGTGATGGTTATCTAACATGTTGTTTTATTTATTTTGTAGGGGATGTATATTGGTCTTTGATAGTGGACACATCCATCTACACATTGATGTGGAATGTTCCCACCAATGTACTTATGGGCGGAGGGATGCTAGAGCGCGTTGACGCCATTGTGGCGAGCATGCCCATTTGTTTGAGCATGTGACCATAGTATCGACATGCATATGTTTCTAGGTGAGAGGGACAAGGCATGTGAGGAGACTCATCGACCAGAGAGGTGGCGGGTGGTGGTCCATTGGCGCAGGATGTGTTTACGCATTAAATCAAGTTGTAGGGACTCCAGTTTGCAGAGATGTCTACCGAGGTCACACTACTATGGAGGTAAGTTGAGAGGTATCGAGGTCACGACCAATGATGTAGAGTTAGTGGTGAGGCATTGAGTTTGAGGGTTCTCATAGTACCCGAGAGCGATAGTGATGATGAGATTTGATTATATTATTGTATATGATGTAGGGGAGTTGCCCCAGTGATGAATGTTTTTGTATATGATTATATATATATATATATATATATATATAATATATTTTATGATGATGGTTGTATTTTGATATATATACGTTGTGATGTGATATTTTATTGTATATGATGAGTCTATTGTTCATGTTATGTTATGTGATGTATTGATTTGTTGGTATGTGGTTGATGATGTGTGAATGGATGATTGATAATATGTGTAATTGATGATTGATGTAATGTGTGATATTGTATATGTAGTGAGTTGATGTAGATTTGCACTATGATGTTAGTATAATGATGGAAAAAGATAATGTATGTAAAGAGAATGATGATAGTAATATATGTAATTATATGTTAGATGAATTAAGTGAGATGTATATTAGTTGAATAAAATTTGGATGATGGTTCATTTAGTTAAGACCCCTCAATAGTCAAGAATGAACTACGTAAAGAAAGAGTGCATCATCAGGGAAATGATTGAGTGCGCTAGATGAATCGATGAAGTGCGTGATGAAAGGTTCTTATAAAAAACCTCAACAATCATGTAAGAACCATAAGAACACAAGTGCATCATCGGGGGGTAAGGTGATAATAATCACCTACCAGAGACCAAGGTGACATGAAGCAATGGAAGCATGTGGCATGGAAGCAATGTGAGCATATGAACCGAACTAAATATCATATGGAGCAGCAGTGGGATGTGTGAATGCAGAGGGCCATGGAAGCCAATGTGAAGTAGTAGCATGATGCGGTGGATAAGATGGATGAAGTGGATGTGATGGATGTAGTGGAGAGTGCGCATGAGTGAAAAACTATAGTGGTGGACGCACCATGACCTGAGCACCAGATGGAGGAGATGACTCAACTATAGTAGAAAATCTATGATGAGGTAGAGAGATGGACCACTCATGTGAGCGAGAGCCAAAGGAAATGATGCCTTATCCTCTAATTGTTGTAATCTATCATGAAGGGAAAAAAATCATTTTCCCTATGGTCATTGATGCGATGATAATTACAATAAGGTTGGTCACATTGACATTGTATTTTATGTTATGGATGATGTTGGTTGGATGGCAAGTGAATTAGATGCTTTTCAAGTAAAGCACGTAACACATCATGAGGTATAGCATGGTGAGAGAAGTGTAATGGCTCATGCGACATAGATGGAGTGGAAGGAGAAGTATCCTGATCATAGAGGAGGAGAAGAATGATGCTTCGTGATGGAGTAGGTTGAGCTTGTTTGCTAGGTAAGATGGAGACTGTAGGATGCTCAACCGGTGTCAATGGAGGAGAACTAGATGATACAATAGTAGGAGATATACATGGAGGATCAATGATATGTGTTAAAATAAGATCTTGTTCTAGGTCTATAACTTTATAACATAGAAGAAATGAATCACATGTATCATATTGTAATTTTTCTTAAGCAAGTGGGAATCAAACCATGACAAAAAATGAATTACTTCTCTAGATCAATAGGTTGGAATACTAGTTGATGCATACAAGCATTGAATCGTAAGATATAATCCTTGATAGATTTTGATGAGCCTTGATGTAAAGTAGGTAGGTGGTCATAAGTAACTCTAGGGCCATTATTGATGATAAAATGATGGAGGAAAGTGTCCTCCATGTCATAGTAAGTACTAATGGACCCAAATGGAAGATGAGTGTACCATTGTAAATCCTCATCAATAAGATTGTATCAAAGGCCTTAATCAATAACCTATCATTAGAATAGGGTTCCATATCCATGTGGTAATGTTGGAGATGTGTATGAGGGTCACCAGTACCATTGAAACATGTGAATGTAGGCATGATAAAGTCCTTAGGAAATGTAGAATTATGAATCTTCTTTGGGAATGGGGTTACCATGTAAGGAGTTGTGTCAATAGAAGCATAGTAAGCCCTACTTTCTAAAGTGAGAGACTAAACCTGAGATTGTAATTGACCTATGACATGCATGAGAGATATGATATCTATGAAGGAATAGTAGAAGATGGAAATAATGTATTAAGCGGTTGTAACTTGCCATTGTGAGTGATCATAGGAATATCAAGAGAAGATAACGGATGTCCATGCTAAGGGCACACTAGGAGTGGGTGCCAAAGAAGCTATAGTAGATGATATAGATGGAATACCCATAGCAGAGGTAGGAGTAGCATCGAAACATCCCTAGGAGGTGAAGTGACTGCTGGAGACACAACTATAGGAGAAGATGCACTAATAGGTGTAGATGATGTGATAAGAGGAGATGAAATGGTAGGAGAAGAAGAACCCACATAGATGGAGATGACTCATGCACTATGCTAGATGAAACCTCAAGAGAAAGTGGTGATGGAGATTCACACTCAACAGAATGAAAATTAGGAGAATCATGGCTATCAATTGTGTCATCAACATCTCCTAAAGACTCAGATATGAGAAATGTCATTAAGTGTATTATCGATAGGATCATCAACATAATATGAAGGTGTATGAGAACTAGTATGTGATGAATGATGAGAAGAAATATCAAGTAGGAGAATCATGAGATGGAACTATAATAGTGGTCTGAATAGGGGAAGAATTAGTATGCACATGTGAGCGATTGTCAATACCAAGTAAGTAATCGATAAGAGAATCATCTAGAATTTCCTTAGAAATATCAAAGGAGGATCACTAGTAGCATAGAGCATGGTGTACAATGAGTGAAGGCTATCAGATCCTCAACAATACTAATGCCAATGGGATAATCTTCAAAATGAGTAGGCACATATTGTTGACCATCTAAGAGTTGTTGAATATCAGTCTGGCATAGTAGTAGGATTACTATAGAGAGTCATGAGCTCAGTGATGGTAGCCTCATCATAGATAGGGTTAACACTAAAATGAGACATGATGGGTGGAGAAGAAGATGAACTATTCTTAGCCATTAAAGTGTGAAGTGGATCCTAGGGAAAAATATTCTAAAGTATGGGTTCACCAAAATGATTAACTAAAATATGGATTTTTAGAAGTTAATCTAAATAGTACAACAATGTAATAACTTAATGAAATATGATTGTTAAATAATTTATTTGATATTTTAAATGAAATGAAATAATTGAAATAGGAGGAAAAATTACTAACATGAAAATAGAACTTACCTCAGCAGTGATGATGACTGGGCATGAGGATGATGAACTAATGGTAGAATAGAGTGTCATAACACACATCGAAAATTACAGCAAGTGGTGGTGGATCTGACCAGACTAGGGCATCTCCTAGGAGGATTAGGGCACCCGTGGGGCCCCTGGTCTCGTAGTATGGGCAACTAGTCTCAAAAAAGCTTGAAACTGAGTTTGAGTTGGTTGTTAGGTCTTTCACAATAACTCACTTTTTCACGTGGATGTCGTACTAGCTTAGATGATGCGGCGTAAACTACAATGAAGATTCACCTGCAAAACCCCATACAAAGCATCAAACCCCTAAAAAATAAAGATGCATATGAAGGGGTCGGACTGTCCTTAGTAGCCACAATGGTGGTCTTACAACTAAGCGATTGCACTACATCTCAAACCCAATGTAGTTTTATGTGATTGTGTGTGTGCAATAATGTGCCTAGGTTCCCTAGCACAAATGACATAGAGATAGTGGATGATAGCTAGATAGAATGCAAAATGGTGGATGGAATAGAATAGACTTCCCTTTCCTATGCAGTGTGTGTGATGTAAATAGTGCCCAAATGTAGTCCTTGCCTTAGTAGATAGCTAGCCCTTAGTAGAAATAGTTTTCTCATAAGGTAATAAGTATTTTGTTTATATAGGGATATCTTACTCAAATTTCAACACTAATGACCCAACATGCCGACTAGTACCTAGGGGAATGGGAGGGAAAACCATAAAGACCGACCTCAAAACTCTAAATGAGACTCAAGTGCAACCAAGACCACGGCACCTAAAAATAAGGACCGGAACACCCATGGGCACCCTAATCCCTCCCTAGGTGCCCTAGTCAAAGACTAGAGATGACAACTAAGTAATTAACGAAAATTGAGACTCCATGAGAGATGACCATAAATGTGCAAGTAATCAAGACATGCAAGACACTCAATAACAATGACTCACTAAACTGACGATAGGACTAGGGGATGGGTCATTAGTGAATAATTTTCTTACATAAGATCCATATATAAAACAACACACTTTGTGCTATAATTGTAATAGTAAGTGTGTGATTTTGTGACTACATCTATTTTCCATGTAGAATTGGAAATACCATCACTTCGAGTCTATTTAAAAGGCGTCATCAAAGATAATTAATTATTATCATGAAAAGTGATTACATGAGCTAGAAATGGTAGATGATAAGTATGCATAGGCCCTCAAGCATTTAAGAATGTATCAAGAGCATGTCAAGAGGGCATATAATTAAAAAAAAAAACCTAAAACCATGAATTCCAAGTGGGTGACCTTGTACTCACATAATATCAAAATGATACAAACATAGAGGTTACTGACTAAAGGTAAGCTTAAGCTTAATTGGTTATGCCCTTTTATGTTTACAAATAAATTAGGGTACTATTGTTTACAATTTTTCCACACTCGAAGGAAATCCCATGAATAGTCATATGAACAACATGCATTTGAGGCACTACTATACCTAAAATATTCACTTTTCTAAATATTTTTCTAATATCTACATATTATTCATAATACAAAAACATCCAAATATTTGAACAACACAAAAACATTTAGATTTTTTGAAAGTACAAAAGTAGGACCTAAGCATGACTTGATTTACAAGTTTTTACGTTATATATGTTGTGTTTCACATGGTTTGATAGATAGAATATTATATATTATCTACACACATACATTTCATAAGGTATGTGAGCTTGATGCAGAGATACATAAAACTCTACAAAATTATAGGTGTTGGACTCACCCTTTGCCTAGTGGCTTTATTGATCTAGGGAATCTTCTACGTATCGAGTGTTATTGTTTCATTTATAACACAATGCTCTTTCACATCCTAATTATGCTTCTATTATATGTTCTAATGTACTCTATTCATCTAAATTTTTGGGGCTAACACATGTGGAATATACATGAATACGATCTCTTGTTCTATGCACCTACAGGATCTTGGCTAATCTTTATAATTACACATTGGATTTTTATTTACTTTTCATGTATGTGTGGCCTTTTTCCTTCTAAGTCTATGTGTAACACTATAATGTCCCTTGTTTATGGCCTCATTTTCCTTTAGTTGCGTGGTTATTTGACCCTTGTGTTTGTATGTCACTATTATGTCCCTTATTTGCAAGCATTGGCCTTATCTATGACATTATGCGTGACATTGATTATTGTACTTGTATGTTTATGTGCTTTTATATTTGTCTACTTGCATGCTTGTTGTGCATTTTATCTCTTTGTGCCATGATTTCTATCATGCACTCTCTTATGAGGACCTAGTTCTACATGGTGGCCACATACAATTATCTTCTATGTGTTCTAATGATGATTATATGTTATATTTGATAAGGGCATGCTTCAATCTTGTGATCTAAGTGATCTATGGGCAATTTCACTCACCTAAAAATAAGGGGCATTTAGTGGGGTTATCACAAAAATATCAATGTAATTTAGGCACATACATATTACAAATTATAGGATACAATGGAACAGTTACAAGGATATAAGAAAAAGAGCAAACAAAAATCACTTACAAATTTCAGGTCTCGAAAAGACTATCCAACAAAGGATATAACCATAAAACATTACATTCCTAATAGACAATACTATCCTAAGTAACCTTTGACATCCAATTTCAATATTTTCTAGGAAATATAGGTTTTCATTGGTCTTTGGTTCAAGTTCAAGGATGGATACATAGTTTTAGTATATAATCTATTACATTTCGGTGCAGAATGCACGGGCATAATGAAAATTTCAATACAACATCATGTTACACATTTTCTATTTGGCATACATTTGCATTTTCATACTTTCATTAATACTTTTATAAGGCATAATGGGGCATGAGTGTACTTCATTCCATTTTTAACTTTCACTTTGGAACATTGACATTAATACAATGCATGGTGGGCACATGAGTTTACTTCATTCCCTTGAATTTTCTTGGGATTTCGCATCCTGGAATCTAGATTTGTCTATATTAGTTTGGTTATGTGGGTATGGGGGAATTCTTCTCTCTTCCTTTTAGTTCATTGGGATACCAACTTCTTTTTGGTTCAATATCATTTAGTTACTTTGGTGTTGTGACACTCGATTCCCTTTTGGTTCACACTACTACAAATTGGGAATTGATCACCCACAATCCTCCATTAACATAACTTCAATCCTTCTCTCTAATTTCTTCATCGAGTAAGCTCCTTCATTCGTAAAGAAAACAAGTGTACTCCTTCCATGCTTTTCTCACTTTCAAATTTGTAGACTTTCAATTTCAATTTCAATTTTGAGTTTAAGTTCACTTTTTATGGACTTTGACTTCACTCTATATTGCAAGATTCAATTTGATAATCTTGCAACCATTCAAGAAACCAAACATCTCAATAAAAGACAAAGTGTGTTTATAAACTTGAGTATATTTTCCTTTAAACAAGAAAGATTTATTTCCTATCTTAAAGGGTGGCAAAAGTAGACACCTTAATGTGGTAATTCATCACTTGATAATGGAAGAAATCACTTAATCCCTTAAACCATGACTTGCGCATATTCCATGCTCAACTCCTATATCCTAGTCTATCCTTGGCCCAATTGATAATGGTAAAATTGGCTTAATCCCTTAAATCAAATTCTCAAACCTTAGATTTTGGACAAATGCATGAGATTGTGAATGACACAATCACATTCCACAAAAAGCATATAAGCTTAAAACTTGGGTTTAATAAAAGGGGAACCGTAAAAACCCAAACACATGGGTTAAATTTGATAGTTGTAAGAACTTATTTAACATTTTCAATTGTATTATACAATGGAATATTTGTAAAGAGTGTATGGGAAGAGGAAAATTTGTGTGGACTATCAATAAATATGAAGGATTATAGTTAATATATATTTAGTCCATGATGTCTCCTCCTTACAAGATATAACTTACTTGAACGTATGTCTTGACTTAAAAATTCATATTTATATTTACATCTATGCTAATCGCTTATGAAATCAATACTCTAGCCATGTTTTTGTATCATTTTACCCTACACTTCACATGAAAAAAATCATCACAATGGTTTGTATGATTTTTTTGTACATTCCAAACGGTAGTCAATGAAACCTATGTTGGACTTACATTTTGTTTGAAAACGGTGATGTCTTTACCTTAGCTTGTAGTTTATGCATTGAGCTAGCAACATTAACTACTAAGTCATTTAACAAGGTTGTGCCTTGAAGCACTTCTACATTTTATTTATGTAGACATCATGATGAACCCTAGAAGATGAAAGTATAGGTTGTAAATTGCGATTCAAACATTTTTAGTAGAAGACTTATGTGCATCCTATGTTTTGGATCACAATTAAATCCAACTTGCAAGTTTGACTTTAGATTATGCAAAACTCGGTCATGAATTACTCGAGTACACTATCCCACATTACTTAGAAGGTTTCCGGATAATGGCTTTATAAGTATTTTTATGTTAAATTATAAGGTGCAATTTTAGACAATTTTTGGGCATAAGTGAAATTACATGCGACTCGCACAAGTAAATGGGTTCAATTGATGAGGACTTATTAAGCTAGAAACTGACAACACGTGGCATATCTTTATTACACAGGAAATTCTAACCCAAAAGAGCTTGTGAGTATCCACCACATAAGCTAGTTGATTAGATCATGCCATGTAGCATTGCCTTGTTACTGGAGGAGTAATATGCCCTCGAGATGAAATTCCACGAGATGATGCCACTTGGCAACACCTCACAACACAAGTGTAAGCCAAATTCACATGCCCCATACTGATAACAAACGCCTTCCCTATGAGACCAACCCATGAGATTGTGATAGGTGGTGTAATCCCATTTCATGAAGGGTGTTGAAGCTTGAAAGTTGGGTTTGATAAAAAAAAGAGGAAAGGATGAAAACCAATGATGAGGGTTTAATGTGACAACCATATGAATTATTTAACCTTTTTAGTCATTAAAAGGAAATTTTGGGATGGTTGTCAAAAATAATATAAAATATTACAATATATATATAGTCTATGATGTCTCCTCCTTTTATAACATGTGTGTGCGCACGCACTCATTTGTACATGTGCGCTTTAAAATATTTTCTTTTGTTTAGAAAATGCCTCTTCCTAGCAATATTGCGTATGAGATCCCCCACTAATTCAATGTATAACGGAATTTAGAGCCATATCCCTTTCTTTTGAACCTGAATACTAATGTATTCAAAGTATCCAAAGATTCACTCGCAGAAGGGACCATTGCAGTAGAATCTATCAATCGCATGAAGGGTCGAGCATTACCAACATGCCGTATTAGCCCCTCTCCCCCTCACTCAAAACGGGTGAGATCTAAAGAACCTCACCCTTTGCGGGGCTGATCCGCTTTGTGGCTCGCTCATTGATCCGCCTCGGTATACTCATAGCTCAACAAAACAATAAATAGCTCTCTAAAATATATATGGGTGCGTGTGTACGTGATGTGTAAAAGGGTAATGTTTAATAGGTAATGATCCTAAAAGTTTTTATTTATCATAGTGTCTCTCAATTCTTATCAAATTGAGACTAGCCATCTTTATAATAGTACTTACCTAAAGCCATCTCAAGATCAACTCCACAAGTTGACTTACATGTGTTTATACAAATTGTTGATTTTTAACACAACGATTTCACACCTTATGTTTAAGCCGTCTCAAAATGAATGCTTCCACACCAATTTACTTAAACCATCTAAGGTTGAGGGGTAGATTTGATTTAAAAATTAAAAACATTTAAGAATTACATAGTTTTTGGGGGCGTAGAGGCTAGGGCAAGAAAGAAAGAAAGAAAGAAAGAAAGCGTGTACGTGCAACTAGGTAATGCGATACAATGCATGTAAGAAGGGACGCGCCGCCGCAATTTAGCGGAGATTTTTTTATCCCGCTAAAGAGGCGCCGCCGAGCCCGCGCCGCATCGGACGGCGATGCGACCGCCAGCTAAAGCCTGGCAGCCGTCCCATCGCCCAGATCAGATCAGATACAGATGTCCTCGAATGGCGAGCTAGCAGGTGGTCCCATGGCCCCGGCGGGGTTCCCGATACGCGGTCAATGCGGCGGGGCCCGCGGTCAAAACATAACGCTATCCTCCTTAAATACGTGGCTGACACCTGGAAAGATGGGTGGCTCGGCTGTGCCCGTACAGAAACCAACGCCTTTTGTTTTATTGCTTTCTTTACCCATTATAATTTATAGCTGGCTAAGCTATCCGCTTCCTTTGGAATAAAACAAAGGCGCTAATATAGAGGGAAACAAAAGAGAGAGAGAGAGAGAATAAAATTTAAGCGTGCAGCTACTACCTAATGTGCTTCTTTCTCCTCTGTCGAGATAAGAACAAAGGGAAGATGGGCATTCATAAGACAAAGAAGTATCTAACCTAATTTGGGTCCATCTTTTCTAGGTTTTTGAAAGGCCATGTCCCTTGGAAGGGATAGGTGGGTGGATTGATTGATTGGGTGGGTACCTAATAGTTATAGGCATCAAGGGGTAGGGGTGCTTTTCTAGTTTCAATGTCTTGAATAAAGTGTTGCTTGCAAAAGGGGCCTATGTGAGGGGTAGCATGGTGGTTGTCAAATTGGGTTGGCGGAGTAAGTGTTTGAATGCCTGGACCCTTCTCATATTATTGTGGGGGAAGGAGAAAGGGACACAAATACTATATATATAATATGTTGAAAAAATGAATTTCAAGGTGTTTTTGGTTTTCATGTATCATATTGTTTGATAATTATATTATTTGTTTTATGAATTTGTTATTGATTGGTGATAAATGATGTCAATTTGGTTGAATCCTTGTGTTGGGTTCACAAAACAAGACTTCAAACTCCACTCCATGGTAAAAGATATTACAAATTTTCAATTCGCTTTTTCAAGTAAACGAAAAACTTGTGAGTGATAATCAAGCTGAACGTCAAAATCAAGATTGTAATTGCCTCGTGACGGACATGTAGACACCAAAATTAAGGTTGAAATTGTCTCCTAATAGTCAAATGGGCATCAAATGTAAGGTCTAACATTAATTTTTAACGAGTCACGAACAATTCATTAAGCCACTATCGGCCCCTCCTACAATTATAGGACCTATCGACAAAATTGTAAAAATTACTTAGTTCAAACATACAAAACTAATTAATTTCTTTGGCACCAACATGTTTGTGTTTATTGATTATTGCTTCAAGTTTGGCTTTGACCTTGTCTTAGCCCTCTAGACTCTGCATTCTCCTCTTTATTCATTTTTGTTTGTCTTCATTTGTCCATATTGCCTTATCTTCCTTAATTTTCTCTCTCTTCCATTGTTTTATTTGCAATTATGGGTAGTTGTTAGTTCTAAATTTATGGGCCGGTCATGCCAATTTTGTATTGTACAAGATTGGGCATGTCAATTTCATACCCTATACGGAATTGGTTACATCGCCTTTTTAGGCCCTTTTGTCATACAATTTTTAATTCCTCAAGGTTTATCTCCTCTTTTTAGCTTCTCGGTCATTGTGTTTCAATTTATGAAATAATGTATCAATTTGAGTTCAAGAAGGCTATATATACACAAGTGCATTTAGTACTATAAAAGGATGAATAATTGCTTCTCGTGGACAATATTGAAGTTATAAGATCATAATTTCCTATTTCCGAGAGCAAATTCATGCCAAAAGTGTATGTCAAGCATTTAAGAGCATTTTAGCATTTAGTAGTTATTTTGCATCCACTTTGAAGATAAGGGTTGCGAAGAATTGCATACATCGGATTGTTTGTTGACTTACATGATTGCTGATTTTCAAATTGTTAAACATGAGGGGCTTGATAATAATGAAGGGATAACACAAACCACAGTAACACCCTCCTTTTCTATGGATCTAATAAGATGTTGATGTCATGATAAGGTTTAGAACAAGGAGAATGATTGCCATGTTATCTACATAAAACAATGATAAATGAGCAAGGTTTTAGAACACCATAAACAGATTGATTACATTTTCCAAACAAATTTTACATCTTACAAAGGTTGTCATTTTTGTACTATATGAATATAGCATAACCATTTTCATACTCTCTACAAAACTAATCATCTTGTCCATGTACAACTCTAACGGGTTTGATTCATCTTATTGTGTACACCATTTTCATACTATCTAACACAAATGACTATTTCAAAACTTGCAAGAAATCAAGCATTGTTCTACAAACCGTAATTTCTAGTCTTTTCAAGTCTTTTAAATTATTTCTTGATTTCATAAATTCTATATATTATATATTCTATAATCATGGATAGTTTCTAATTTATATTTGAATTAAAACATTTTTCTCTTAGATGTGGCAAGTTTAGTGCATTTGTTAGTGTAAAACCACTTTCCACATCTAAATTTTGGCAAAAATGACTCGACTTGCACTCAACCTTTAGGGGTTTCCTTTTCATGAATTCAACATACATCAAACACTCGAGTCTATGCTTTCATCTTTTGATAAAACCTTTATTACTTTTAACATTCTAGGGATTTTTGTTTCCTCATGTTGTAAAAACTAGTTATAGACACTAGTTTTTGACACCCTTAAGTGACCTACCCACACAACTCATACTCACATATCAATCACTATACCTAAGTCCCATCATTCCCTAAATCATATTCTACCCCCAAAATATATGTTTACTTAGTAAATACTCACTTACCCTCTCGTAAACCATGTAAACCCATTTTAGCCTAGTAAGGCCACCTTCATGACCTCCCAACCTCCTAACACTCTCTTACTTGCGTTATTGTCTTCCCCACACGAAACTCGTCCATTTGGAGGTGGTTTCAACCAATTTCAAGTGAGTTTTCCCCACTTTTCCCATATCGTCAATGACTCCCAAAGTCATTGGCGGTTCTATATAAACCCTGCTAGCTTCTTTAGATGGGGATCCTGGACACCGCAACAAAGTTACGATCTTTGTGGAGATTAAGATGACATCATTAGCCACATCTTGACATCCTATACATCTACACAAAACCCCTTGAGCACCAACATCATTCGTTCGGACATACAAAGCTAATTAATTGCTTTGGCACCAACATGTTTGTGTTTATTGATTATTGCTTCAAGTTTGGCTTTGACCTTGTCTTAGCCCTCTAGACTTTGCATTCTCCTCTTTATTCATTTTGTTTGTCTTCATTTGTCCCTATTGCTCTATCTTCCTTAATTTTCTCTCTCTTCCATTGTTTTATTTGCGAATTATGGGTAGTTGTTAGTTTTGAATTTATGGGCTGGTCATGCCAATTTTGTATTGTACAAGATTGGGAATGTCAATTTCATACCCTATATGGAATTGGTTACATCTCTTTTTAGGCCCTTTTGTCATACAATTTTTAATTCCTCAAGGTTTATGTACCTTTTTTAGCTTCTCGGTCATTGTGTTTCAATTTATGAAATAAGGTATCAATTTGAGTTCAAGAAGGTTATATATACACAAGTGCATTTAGTACTATAAAAGGATGAATAATTGCTTCTCGTGGACGATATTGAATTTATAAGATCATAATTTCCTATTTCCGAGAGCAAATTCATGCCAAAAGTGTATGCCAAGCATTTAAGAGTACTTTAGCATTTACCATCTATTTTGCATCCACTAAAGATAAGGGTTGCAAGAATTGCATACATCGGATTGTTTGTTGACTTACATAGACCATTGATTTCCAAATTGTTGAACATGAGGGCTTGATAATAATGAAGGGATAACGCAAACCCTCGTAACACCCTCCTTTTTATGGGTCTAATAAGATGTTGATGGCATGATAAAGTTTAGAACAAGGAGAATGTTTTCCATGTAATCTACATAAAACAATGATAAATGAGAAAGGTTTTAGAACACCATAAACAATTGATTACATTTTCCAAACAAATTTTACATCTTACAAAGGTTGTCATTTTTGCACTATATGAATATAGCATAACCATTTTCATACTATCTACAAAATTAATCATATTGTCCATGCAACTCTAATAGGTTTGATTCATCTTATTGTGTACACCATTTTCATACTATCTAACACAGATGACTATTTCAAAAATTACAAGAAATCAAGCATTGTTCTACAAACTATAATTTCTAGTCTTTTTTCAAGTCTTTTAAATTATTTCTTGATTTCATAAATTCTATATATTATATATTCTATAATCATGGATATTTTCTAATTTATATTTGAATTAAAACATTTTTTCTCTTAGATGTGGCAAGTTTAGTGCATTTGTTAATGTAAAACCACTTTCCACATCTAAAATTTGGTAAAAATGACTCAACTTGCACTTAGCCTTTATGGGTTTTCTTTTGATGAATTCAACAAACATCAAACACTCAACCTAGGCTTTCATCTTTTGATAAAACCTTTATTACTTTTAACATTCTAGGGATTTTTGTTTCCTCATGTTGTTAAAATTAGTTGTAGACACTAGTTTTCGACACCCTTAATTGACCTACCCACACAACTTGTATTCACATATCAATCACTATACTTAAATCCCATTATTCCCTAAATCATATGCTACCCCCAAAATATATGTTTACTTCCGTAAATACTCACTTACCCCCTCCTAAACCACCTAAACCCATTTTAGCCTAGTAAGGCCAAACCTTCGTAACCTCCCAACCTCCCTAACACTATCTTACTTGCGTTATTGTCGTCCCCAACCCAAAACTCATCCATTTGGAGGTGGTTTCAACCAATTTCAAGTGAGTTTTCCCCTTTTTCCCATATCGCCAGTGACTCCCAAAATCATTGGCGATTCTATATAAACCCACCAACTTCTTTAGACGGGATCCTGCACATTGCAATTAAGTTACGATACTTATGGAGATTAAGATGGAATCATTAGCCACATCTTGACATCTTATACATCTACACTTTGAACCCCTTAAGAGCCCACATTGTCATAAGGCCTCTCTACAAAATTCTATATTTGCATTTTACATCAAAGGAAAGGTATTATTTTCTCTTTACATCCCTTTTGTATCTACACATCATTTTTAGCCACAATCCAATCATTTAATCATTCGTTCAAGATCAAATTTATATTATATTTAAATTAGCAAAGTCCACAACAATCGCTGACGATTTACTTGAATCTCCAACCACTTCCCTAAATCGCTAGTGATTCCATTGTTTCAACCCCTTTAATCATATATTGTATGTTTTAAATCCATTTTATATTTTTTTGTTAATCTTTATGTTTCAAGTGTCCTCTATTTGTAGATGACCATTCTAGGTGAAGGGTATGAACCAGACACCATATTTGACTTACCGATCGTGTGCCAACCATTTGTGTGGGAGAAGTCAAATATTGACTATGAATTAAGTCTTTGTGTCATCGCTTTCACACCCAATTCGGATGATATCACCAAAAGCTGGAAGTTCTCAAACAAAGTGACGAGGCCAACCATTACTGGGAGAAAATTTTAACCCTCCCCAACCTATCATCGAGGATGTCAATTGAGTTCCTCTATCCATATCCTTTGATATTATTTGTATTTCCATCATTATCTCCAACTTAATTGTCTAAAAATGAGTTGACACCCGTCAAAGGAAGCCCTTTGGTTCCTGGGATTGGCCTTTGCCAAGAAACTTGTCATATTATTATCTAACATCTCTTTTGTCAAGTTGTCTATTTGTATACAAGTTTCCTCATTCTTTGGAAGAGGAGTCTCTTACTGATTCGTTTTGTACTCGTACATCTTGACATTGTCGGCGTTGGTATCGTTAAACTCTTATTTTTTAGTTTTAGTTATTTGTTCCATTAATAATAGTGAATCCAATATCTACCTAAACATTCTTGCACACTTGGTGGGAGTTCTAATCCCGTTTTAGATCACATTTTACATTTCCATAGGAAAATCTATGTCTTGTTTCATTTCTTATCACAATAACTAACTTTTTAGTTCGGAGAGCTCTGGTGGCTTTTTCAAAAATGTGTAAAATAATTAAAACAAGATTTAGCTAACAAAGTTGAACCTTTCCTTTTTCTTTCAAGTATCCTTTCAACATCAAATATGTTGTGCCTTTTCCTCATTGAAATCAATTTTTCTTTGGGTCTCAAAAGGAATCAGAGACATCCGAAAATGGGTCATAACCCCCTTACCATGACCCCTCCACACATTATTATTAATTTAATCACCCATATTAAGTTAATAATTCCCTCACCCCTCCACCTCACCATGGACCCATTCCAAGCCTATTTATTAACCTAGACTAAGTCACCACTCTCCTTAACTAACTATGACTTCTTCTAAACCTAACTATGACTTCTTCTACACTTCTCCCACCTATTTCCCGCTTCATTTAGCAACAACCCACACTCCTATTCCATAACAAATCTTGACCAATGCCAAAAATGGAGAGAAAAGGCTATTTTTGGAAAATATGACCTTTTCTCCCTAACCGATGTTGGTTATTCCTTGCCCGAGTCAACTAAGCATTAGCGGTTCCCTTAAATAAGAAATTCCAATCCTTCTCCTAGGTTCCTCCATCTTGGCTTTTTGAGTTTTGACATTCTTAGCTCTTGCATCCAGTGTTCAAAACAAGATTTCAATGACCAAAATAGTAACTGAGCACCCACATTCTTCATCAATAGTTCCCTATTGCTCTGAGCCTTAGATCGTTCACTCGGGGAAGGACCAAGCCTTCATTGTTGTTGTAGTGGATCTAGACTGTTTCTTCTCCAAGCACCTACCAACAACCATCATCTATTAACATTCCATATCCAGATAAGTATTTTAATTTGGTTGTTAAGTTTCATTAGCTTTTGGTATTAAATCCTTTATTAATAGATTATTTCTCTGTATGCTTTGCAACCACCTATATTTGAGTCTTCACATAAATCCTAGCACCTATCCTAAGCCCTCCCAGCTCTCGTGCAATCGCAGAGAGAGTTCATAACCAACCCGTTTTAACCTTCTAATCTAATTTCCCCTCTGAGACATCGGTCACCAAACCGAGTCGGCTATTACAGTACCAAAGATCTCATTAGCCTACGATATCGGTCACTGTGTTTGGTAATTTTCCCCAGACCAACAAGCCCATAACTCACCCAAAACCTCTCCAAATTTCACCCAGACCTCCTTAACAACCTCTACCACACCTGTCTGCCTTGACCATCCTGGTCTTTTTCTAGATTTAAATACATATTCAATATTTAGCTTAAATCTAGTTTATTGTTAGTATATGAGATACCTAAATCATGTTACTACAATATGACCTTTCACTTTTTGTTATTTCTTTGCATTAAATTGTATATTGAAAGTGGATTGACATCCTTTCGAGGAAGCACTCAGCTTCCCTAGATCTCGCTTATGCTAGGCAATCCACTAACCTATATTATTGACTCTATTTGGTGGTATTGTTTTGTATTGTAGGTAGTCCTTCCTATCCAAAAAGGAGCTCTTCACAATCAACTTGGTCTTCTACAATGTGCACAACCTTCTTCGACTTCACAAGTATTCCTCCTCACCTCACCTTACCTTATCTATTTTATATGTAACATTTTGGTGAAATATTTTGGAATGCTCGGTGGGACCCTCATTTTTGGGTTCCTTTCTATTCATATAGGTTACATCTTGTGTGTTTCCTTTCTAAATTGTTATTCACTAAATATTCTTCTTTGGTAATCTGCTCCTTCTTTCTAATTTCTCTAAATGAAACACTTCTTTTGGTGCATTTAAAAATAATCCTTCTTCTTTCTTCTGTTCTTGCATTAGTGAAATTCATCCCTCTTCCTATTCACTCTTATTTACATCGAATATCATATTTCGATTTGGGGCTTAAAACACTTGCATTTCATCCCTGTATGTCTACATATTTAGCTCACATAGTTAAGTAGCAATCATATGACAAAGGTCATGACCATTTTGTGATTGATTAATAAAGTGTAGTTCACATTTGTGCACACACTCCCTTTACCAAATCACTTAAATTTTTTTACAAAAATTCTTAAACATTCCCTTCCAAGAAGAAGTCATCAAGGATTTAAAAACTCATTGACGGTGGGTACCGTCTGTTGCTCTAGTTGGTTTATCATATTAGATCTTGGACCTCACATACCAAAAGGTATAGCGAGGACTCCTTCACCAAGACAACGCTGAAACCAGCCATAGATTGCTTTCTAGGTACCTTCGTTATCCAAACATTCTATTTCATTCACAGTCAGTCTTAAGGCATAAGCCAACTAAACACTAAAAATATACTCCTAGGGTAATGTGTTTATATGGTTTTACTTGATTTGATTGTCACCTTTCTTTCTTGATTTCTGCAGTTTGAGTTGTGAGGACGTTGTTTCACTCGGAATGTTTCGGCTTCCCAGGAATAGAGTTATTTCTATCCTTTCATTCCTTTTAGAAACAGATAAGTTTAGGGCTAGGAGGAATACCCATTGAATGTCGAAATGGTGTGCACGTATCAGTAGAGAAAGATTAGGTTGATGCGAAGAACTCCTTTTTTTCTTGGAAGGACTACCTGCAAATAAGAACACAAGACCACAAGATTTTGATTAGACAATAAATGAGGGAACTACCTTGGGCCCAGGAAATATAAAACTTCCTTTCGAAGGTGGTCAGTTCCCCTGCTAATATGAATTAACACCAAAAACTGTAAAATATCAATTAAATTGCTTCGTTGAGACGGGTAGGGGAAAGGCTGATTTCTGGTTTTGAGTCACAATAACCGATACCGGTTGCTGATAACCGATATCGGTATGGTCTAGGATCTGTAGGTTGGTTGTTTTATGGGGTGGTTGTGTCGTAGGGTAACGGTGTTGTTGGTAAAAATTTGTATATATGAGTGATATTAGGTAATGAGATGGTGAGAGGTAAATGAATGATAGTTAGATGCAATGACACGTTGGGTAGTGGATCTAGGAATGGATTTATGAGGACTGTGATTCAAAAGTCTAAGAAATATTATTAAAGAGGACATGCAAGATGTAACTTACTGGTTATTGACGAAGATGCAGGTCCAGGAACTCTGATGACAAAGGCAGAACTTAGGTAAGATGGCTTGACACACAGAAGATGAGAGATCTCCCTCCCGATGATCAGCTGAGTATCACAGGTTTCTGGCTATTCCGTTGCAGTTTTGGGCTTGATCTCCTTTGCTGCAAACTCTTCTGGTTTCTTCACTCATCTCTGCTCGGCCAAGTAAAGATCCGGATTCTCTTGATCGCTCCTGCTGATCTCTGTTGATCCAAAAATCCTTCCCCCTTTGTTTTTGGTTTGGGAGCCCATTTACAGAGGCCGATGGCGGTTACATAACCGACGGCGGCGGTCGAGTAGAACCGTATCGGTTAGGAAAAAGCGAGCTATTTTGGTAAAATCACCCACTTTCCCGCTTTTCTCCCGAGAGATTAGTTGCGGGCTTGGTCAAGTACTAGAAGGTCGGTTTTGGGTGCGAAAGGGGTCATTAGTCATGGGTGTAGGTGTGGACCAAGTTATAGGTCTTAATTAGGTTAGTTTAGGGTTAGGACTAGGTCATGATGAGGTGGCAAAATGAGGTGGCAGGTAAGGTGATGTGGATTTATCAATTACAAGGTAATTAATAAATAATTGTGTAAGGTTTAGGTGATGAGGTTAGGTTGCGAAATGAGATGCGGGTCACAAGGGGTCGTAAGACACAAATTTGGTGTCTACATTAGCCCCTTATTGTCGTGTAGCTTGTTTTGTAAAGCTGCACAGACAATAATATGAAGTGGTTTCCCTGTTAAGGGTATAGGTAATCCCCCTCAAATCTATCACAG